>JAFFSR010000297.1:1435000-2035000 GCA_017163975.1 Anastatus disparis
AAAACGCTGCTTAGTGCTCTGGCGCAATGCTTTCTTATAGAGCTCATTGTGTTAGAGTAACTTGATTATATTTTTTAAATGTGATTTCAATGTAAAATATTATTCCTATTTAAGAAAAATTAGTGAATGTGAGAGAGTGATTAGGAAATAGGAAGAGAGAGACAAGGATGGATGAAAATAGGGTAAAAATGAGGATCAATCTTTGATAGAAAGACAGAGAGGAAATGAGGAAGCAAGAAAAGAGTTAGTGAAATCGTTAAACTAGAAATCGAATAAACCGTACTTGTAACTAGTAGGAATTGTTATAGCCAACATTAATATATTAGTTCGAATATAAAAGTTTTGTCACCGATGATTAGGATCATTTAATTAATAAGTAAGTGTATTATTGAATATTCATAAAAATTAAATCATTATTTTATTTGTTGATTTCATTCGCTAGAAATCAATCCTTACCTAATATATAAGTAGTTTTATTAGTTTATAATAGTAGACCTTTTTACTTTGATAAAATCCCTAATGAAAAAAATGACATGAGATCTCACGTGAGATCTCATGTGAGATCACACACGAGATCTAACATGAGATCTCACGATTGAAAATGAAACGAGATCTCATGTACCGCAAAATTTTATTTTTCCTGATGCCCGATCTCACGTGAGATCTCATGTGAGATCTCATGTGCGAAAAGTATAATTTTTCCCGATACCCGATCTCACATAAGATCTCACATGAGATCTCATATGAGATCTCGTGTGAACTAAAATAAAATTTTTTTGGACATGAGATCTCATGTGAGATCTCACGTGAGATCTCATGTGCAAAAAAATTTGATTTTTTCCTTCACTTATAGTTGTAATTAATGTCAACAAATATAAAATCTAAATTTTGGTCTATAATTCAATTAATTTATATATTATATATATATTAATAAAATTACGATTAAATGGTTCTACACTACATCTACAAAACAATCGTTATCTAAAGCATGCTATTATGGAATATGGTTTTAAACTATATTCGAGCGTAATTATACTTGGCGATTGAATAATAATAGAAACAAAATTTTTACAAAGATTTAGACGTTATTTAAAAGTAATATTTAAGATACTAGTCACTACAATTATGCATATCGCCTTTTACACTCGAGAAGGCCATCACTTTTCAGTGAGGTCTGGAGCCATGACGTTTGTTTACAAAGGTTTGTACAGAATTTGTTTATTCAAAAAATGAGATACTTATTTCATATCACAGACAAAATCATGTATACGAGGCTCGGGGTCAGTTCACTGATTAATGACAGTTTTTCTAATCAATAGGTAGTGTCGTTCTATGACGCACGCTGCATCTGGTTCAGATTTACGGCATAACACGTCTTACCAATTATTACACAATTTGCATGTCGCCGTAAAAACAGTTGCAGCTTCATTTATGTCTTAGAACATTATGACAAACTACCTTCAATGAACTGACAGTGACTTAGTACTTGTTATCTTTTTTTTATCATACTGATAAATTATTTTTACATATCATTTACAATAGCGTCTTACAGATTTAAATAATATAGGTTTTTCTGACTCAAGAATTATTGATTTTACTTTTATTTTAAAGTAATATCGCAATCTTATTGCTTCTTTCCATGATTCAGTAGTGAATCTACCGTAATCTGAACAATTTCAAAATCGCGCTCAAATATAATTTCAAACCATGATATATAATCATATTCATACAGACTATTCACATGGTTTTCATAATAAGAATTATATTTGTGTGCAATGTAAGTCTAAACGTTAAAAGTAAGGTAATACACATATTTTAGTATTATACTATTTTACATGTTAAAGGTCAGTTTCAGACGAGGTTTTAGGCATTTTTTACTGATTGAAAGTAGCTAAAAAAGTAATTTAATTTTTTTTAATAAAAATACATATCATAATTGCTTTCACTTGTGGATATCTATTCATTTTATCGTATGAGAAACGGAAGTGTGTACATTAGTCAAAATTCTTTTCTAGCTATTTTCGATCAGTAAAGTTAGTCGGAAGCTGATCCTTAATTGGAAAGTGACGCCATGAAATACCATGCAAAAACGAAAATTAGAACTACTAACCCCGGGCAAGATACGTTGGGTCATATAGCTCTACTAAATTTATTGAATATGATGATCTCCTAGTGTGCAAATACGTATTTATAATATTAGTGTAATTATATAAATTGAGAGCATGGTGATGCTTCCCCCTTCTGATAATATTTCTGATCCAAGTTTATGTTTCACTTCAATAAAAAAATTAGTAGGATTCAACTTGAGTGCGAACAACTAAAGAAATCTACCAAATACTTAAAAAGTTATGTACAAATTAGCAATTTATAGTATTTCGGGGTTAGGTTTGGCAACTTTGATATATTATTTGCGATTCAAGTTCATAAAAAAATAACCACTCTAAAGGATTTTTTTATTTTAACTAAAATATAGGTATTACAAAATTTGTCAAAATTTAAAGAACAAGCCGAAAAAAATAAAAAAGTAATAAATAACTTTTTCAAATTTTTCAAATTGAATAAAATATATAAGAGATCCCGTGTGAGATCACATATGAGATCGCACACGAGATTGCATATGAGATGTCACGTGAAATCGCCTATGAGATCGCATATGAAATCGAATGTATATTCGTTAAATTTTTCAAATAAAAAAAACATGTGCGATCTGACATGAGATCTCACATATATTTATTTTATTTTCAAAATTCAACGAATATATATGAGATTTCATAGACGATTTCATATGAGATTTCACATGAGAGTTCATACAATATTTTTAGTAGGTATGATTTTTCTCGAATTGTTCTTTAAATTTAAACATATTTACACTCTTCCGATTCTCATTTGTTTAAAATAAGTTCATACCTATAAGTAGAATAGGTGGTAGCGCAGGGACTAAGGCTCTTGGCTCATGCTGTAGTAGACCAAAGTTTAATCCCCGGGGAAATTTCGGAAAAATTTTTCTGAATTTTTCTCTGTAAAATAGAACTAGGAGACCACACTGAAAAACTTTTCGTACGAAAACACTATGATGAAAAGCAAAAAGTGTTTTGGCCCGAACGTATGAATGCTCTAGTTTACGAATGTTCGTAGTTATTCAGCACGAAGATCGTAGTGCATGAGCTGCAGAAAACGGTACAAGTAAAACCCTCTGACGCTCGGAGTTAAGGGCTATGAATTTCGTAGAATATATGATTGATACTAATATCATATGTGTATACTTTGAATTTCGTAGCTCAGCACTATGAGCTTCGTAGTAAAATCACACGAACATTCAAAACTCGAAAAGAGAGTCGAGTGCGGCTCTCCCACTCCTTCACACAAAAAGCAAATGAGGGGAAAAGATAAAACTCACGCTTTATGAGAAAAACTGCCTCGATTGAAATGGCGTTCTTAAATAACATATATATTATTTATATATAGATATAAAATTAAAAATATATTTTAATATTTTACGCAATCTAAGTGTAAAAAAAATTTAACTAAGCATTTTGAAGAGCCAATAATTCAAAGAAATTGTTTAATCTATTTGTTAAAATTATTCTAATTATTGTGTCAGCCAAATTTTGCTAAAAATAAAATGTTAAGAAATATTTTTATTGTTAATCTATAGTTCTATTATATTTTTAGCATAATAAATATAACTTTATTTTTTGTAAATATTTATTTCGTTTGAATGAAATTAAAATTATATTTACATTAAAACTTCTTAACAATACTGTTAGTTTTAGTTTTTATATAAGAATAATTTGATGTAAAGATATATTTGTTATATTCTATTGAAGATAATAGTATATACATGTAAGCAAATATTCTATAACTACATTAATAGTAAATATAATAGAAAATTTTTTAGTAAAGTTTTGTGTTCCTCAAAATAACGGAATGGAAACTGTTGAAAAATTATTTAAAAACAGTGACATTAAAAGTTAAAAGTTCTAGAGAATTACTCAAATAAGCGATACTTGAACAATAATTTTATAAAACTAAAAAAATTTCTTTTATATTTACTATCAATGTAGTTATAAAATATGTGCTTACATCTATATACTATTATCTTCAATAGAATTATAACAAATATATCTTTACATCAAATTATTATTATATAAAAACTAAAACCAATAGCATTGTTAAGAAGCTTTAATGTAAATATAAATTAAATTTCATTCAAACGAAATTAATATTTACAAAAAATTAAGTTATATTTACTGTGCTAAAAATATAATAGAACTATAGATTAACAATAAAAATATTTCTTAACATTTTATTATTAGGAAAATTTGCCTGACACAATAATTAGAATAATTTCAACAAATAGATTAAATGATTTCTTTGAATTATTGGCTTTTGAAAATGCTTAGTTAAATTTTTTTTACACTTAGATTGCGTAAAATATTAAAATATATTTTTAATTTTATATCTATATATAAATAATATATATGTTATTAAAGAACGCCATTTCAATCGAGGCAGTTTTTCTCATAAAGCGTGAGTTTTATCTTTCCCCCTCATTTGCTTTTTGTATGAAGGAGTGGGAGAGCCGCACTCGACTCTCTTTTCGAGTTTTGAATGTTCGTGTGATTTTACTACGAAGCTCATAGTGCTGAGCTACGAAATTCAAAGTATACACATATGATATTAGTATCAATCATATATTCTACGAAATTCATAGCCCTTAACTTTGAGCGTCAAAGGGTTTTACTTGTACCGTTTTCTACAGCTCATGCACTACGATCTTCGTGCTGAATAACAACGAACATTCGTAAACTAGAGCATTAATACGTTCGTGCCAAAACACTTTTTGCTTTTCATAATAGTGTTTTCGTACGAAAAGTTTTTCAGTGCAGGAAAAAGCAATTACAAATTCTCCCAGGCCTATAAAAATTACATGAGTAAGGTGAAATCACGGGTCTCAGTCCACAGCGATCAAGAGACCCACTGGCAATAAAATAGAGGAGAAGATGATATCTCCAATGTGGTTCCCTAGTGGAAATATAAAATGTGCATCACTTATTGAAATAGTTTAAAATTAGTCAAAACTGTTTAAAAATGTTTAAAACTGTTTAAAACTATTCAAAATAGTTTATGAATGTGAAATTTGGGACATTTAAAACAGTTATAAACAGTTTTAAACATTTTTGAGCAGTATTGAACAATACAGAATAACTTAAAACTGAAGTGAACATTTTCTCGTATATATTATATACATTTTAATATATATAAGAAAATTTTTACAAACACAAAATTATGAAACACTGTTTGAAATCACGTCAAACTTTTTAAAACATTTTAAAACTGTTTAAAACTGTTCAAGTTCATAAAAAATAGTTCATATTGATTTAAAATTGTTTCAAATATTTTGAATATTCAAAATAATCTACAACTATTTAACATAAAAAATTCGAAACTATTAACGGCATGTCGGAGCTGCAGCAATCGAGTTTAGCTTTTTTTATTTTATCGATATCTTTTTAAATTCTTAAATTAAACAAATATAATGACTTGTCCGCACTAAAGTTATATTAGTACAATAATTTTTATTAAAATAAAAAATCATTCGGACTTGTTATTTTTTTATGAGATTTGATTGGAAATTAGATATCAAACTCGACAAACCTAACCTTAAAATACGATATATTGAAAGTTTTTATTATAACTTTGTATGTATAATATTTTGGTGGTTTTCTTGAGTTGTCCGCACTAGAGTTTAATCTTACAAATTTTTTCTTTATAGCAAAAAAACTCAATTAAACGCATCGTTTATTCATAAGTTAAGATTGGAAATATTATTAGAAGGCGGACAGCTTCGTCATGCTCTTAAACACCGTTTGAAATCATTTCGAACTTATCAAAACTTTTTGAAAGTGTTTAAAAATGTTCAAAACTGTTCGTAACTGTTTTGAATGTCCTAAATTTTGCACTTATAAACAGTTTCAAACAGTTTTGAACAGTTTTAAACATTTTTAAACATTTTATATTTTCGCTATCATCACAATCAATTCCGATATTTGGGTAATTCTTTCATACTTTTAAAAATCATGTTACTGCGTCATTTCTCCTAAATATGAGATAGCACATCTTGTTAGCAAATGTTCACTGATTTATTGAGTTATTGGAAACTAATTTTGCTATATTTTTAATGATAATTAGACGTGTCATTTTATGGCGGATGGGGAAAAGAGGTTTTTTTTTTTAATTTAAATGTTACCAGGCCATGTAAAATGATAAATTATCGCTATAAAAAAAATGACTACTGCTTTTTTGATTTGAAATTCACACCAAAGCTTTATCTATACACATACTTTTGGAAAATCAAGAGCATGGGTGTGTGCCTGTTAACAAAAGTACTTTCTGAAAGGTTATTAAAATGTTACCAAAAATTTATATATTTTACTTTTTTCTGGAAAATACGATGCTGTAAAAAAGACTATTCAGCGGTGACATTTTAAACTACATCAAAAGGTAATATTTAGAATCACAAAGAGAAATTTTTTTATTAGGAACGTGTGCCTAGTGTAGATAAAGTTCTTTGTTCGTTTGAAATTATACTTAAAAAACGTGACTAACTTTTGAAAATAGGTTTTTATCCACTAATATGAAAATCTAAGCTTTGATTCACCTTTTCTCTGTTGTGAACTTTGTAATTTACTATTTTATAATACTCAATGTAATCTTTAAGTTGCTTTTGAAGTATTATTTCGAGTATTCTGGAAATCATTGAATTTTTCCCGGCTATTAAATTTTCCAAATTTACATCGATTACCTAGTTTCTATCAATGTTTTAATTCTAAAGAGTTTAAACTTTAAAAAGCTCAGTTTTAGTATGTATTAATAGCTTACACCTAGAACGTTGAGTTGAATCATCACTGAAATTTCTAGATTTAAAAACCGATTTTCTAATTTCGAGATTTTGTTTATATAACCGTGATTTTTCTATTATTCATAATGCTACGATGCTAAGATTATTTATCAAAATTTTTCGATTTTTATATTTTTTAATGTTTATTAAATAAACTAAAATATTTGGTTAAAAGGAATATAAGTATTTTTATTCGAAAACATAAACTACACAAATCTATGTCAAATTTCATACCCTAAGATTGACAATTTTAGCAAAAATAAATTGATATTCCACTCACTTATGATTTGTAATCAGCAATCCCAAAAGCCATTGGGTAACTAATATCACTCAATTTTAATACCCGAATTAATTAATGAATTTTCCAAAAAAATTGCCATTTCTGGCATATTTTATTTATTACAAAAAATTTTGTAATTATTAATGTAAATTGCGTATTTAAATATTTTCTGTAACATATTAAACATGTAAAAATGAAAAAGCTCAATGGAAAATGATCTATTATAGCCCAAAATACTTAAAAAACTGATCTGAGATAGGTAAAATATTATACCTGGGTGTGATAATAATGAATATATTTAAATGTCTTATATTAAAAAAAGCTATCTTCAAAAGTGAGTAATGCGATTTTTTTTTTTTTTGTTATCATTTTAATATATCAATATTTAAAAAAAATAAATTTGATACATGTGTCTTCAATTTTTTTTAATTTATTGAAAGTAAATTTTAACACTATGAAAAATTTACTCGAAAATCTGTCTTTGGATGTTTGTTAAAAAGACTACCCTTAAAAGTGAGTAACACGATTTTTTTCTTTCATTATAATACGTCAACATTAAGAGAAAATTAGTTTTATACGTGTGCCTGTATTTTTTTTTTTTCAATTTGTTGCAGGTGAAATTTTAACATTATGAAAGATTTACCCATTTATTCATATGAAAAAAAACGAAATTTATTTTTAAACTATATTTGATCGATAAAGCAAAACCCTTAAGAATTTTGTTTTATAATAGGTCATTTATTTTTGTCCTTTTCTAATCTTAATCTCAACTTTATTATATATTGTGTCATGAAACGAATTTTTAAATTAGTGTTATTCAAAAACTAAATAATAAAAAAAGATATAATATTTTTATAAATTATTAATTTTTTCAATAATATAGCATAAAAGAAAAGAATAATTGGACATTAGTGATATTAGATATTAAAAGAAAACAGGCACGTTTGTTCTAAATTTATCCTAGAGCAGGTGGCTCATCTTTGTCCTTTCATATTAACGAAATGAAATTTCATTTTTAACTGCAAAATGTTTAAAAAAAAATAGGAAGCCTTATTTTCCACCATGAAAATAGTTATTATACATTGTTTTGAAATGATATTAAATTAGTATGTTCAAATGTTCTTTTTATCACGGAATTTTACGCAAAATTTGTAACCACACAGCATAAAAAGTTTTTTTGACTTTAAAGAAGGTGTTTTTGAATATAAGAAATACGGTGCAAAGAAATGAATTCCTTTGAGTCAAAGAAAAAAAATTTTTAAATTGATAAAATAATTTTTAAAATAAAAAAAAACCTTGAAATATTCTTTTTCTTCGTAAAATATTATATTCGAAAAAAACAATGTTCGAATTTAGAAAAATATCTTATTAACTTTAAGAAATTAGTTACTTCCAAAATAGTATTGAAAGTCAGTAAAACTTTCTTAAAAATAATGCTATATTTTTGTATTGAAAAAATTTAATATTTATTTAAAATAATTTTTATATAAAAATGAAAAAAATATCTTACATCAAATAATTTCTTGATCCAAAGACATCATTTTTAAATTAAACAAATTAGTTCATGACTTCCATAAACCTATCTCTTTTCAACAATAGAATGTTTGTTGATGCAAAAAAGCGGTGTAATAAATTACATTTCTTTACATTACAAAGAGGATTTTGAATTAAAAAAAAACAATTGTCAGAATGAAGAAAATATAACTAAATAACTTAAAAAATTTTCTCATTTTAATAAAGTAATAATTATTTTGATTAAAAACGTACATTACAGTAAAAAAAATTTCACAACAATTATTTATAAACATAATTACAAAAAATAAATTTTAATTAAAATCATTATTTAACTGTTTTAAAGAAATACTTCTTTGAATAAAAAAATAATTCTTTGAATCAAAAGAGTTTCAGTAATTGAAAAAAAATTAAAATTTATATTGCAGAAAAAAAACTTAAATTTGTTGAAACATTTATTTGAATTAATATTTTTAATTTTCTTGTAACAAATTATTTCTGTGCTTAAAAGTGATGTTTCATGTTTTCAAAATAATATTTTTCTACATATATAATTTTTTAGGCTTGAAAAATTCAGATATATTTTTAAAGAAAGATAATATTTATTCAATGTATAGTTACTTCCATTTGGTCCGCAGAAAATAATTAATACACAATACTTTTTATATGCATAAAAATATTTTATTATAGGAAAAAAATTTTATTTTAATTATTTAACTTAATTTTTATTTTGACATTACGAGATATAAATTTAAAATAAAATTATCAATCTCCAGTATGAGATATTGTTAAGTTCAAGAAATATCTTATGTATGTTGAGAAATATTTTATTGATATTTAAAAATTTTATTTTCACTGACGGAATAAATGATATTGATAAAAAAAATATTTTACCGATTGCCCGAAAGAATATATTCGATACAATAAAATTTTTTTCGATACTAATATATTTTTTTCCAGTGTAGCTATTAACGAGATCAAATAACGGTTGTATCATCTGTCTTTTATTCTTATCATGGAGAGACAAAGACATAATTAGGTTCAAGTAACAACCGCTACTTGAGTTAGGTCTATGAATAGGAGCCTAAGATCGTCTATGATAATAAAAATTTATATGGTTGGAATATATATTCAGAATAGATTAAATTAAAAATATTATTCTCTTCATTAAGAAATAATGAGTTGATTGAAAAAAAATTTTTTTCTCATTTATCTTTTAGTCTATTTTCAATTATAATTAATTTTATTAAAAACGAAGCAATTTATTTTAACATATTTTGACAATGAAAATAATACTTCTAATTTATGTAGAAATAATACTTTTAATCATAATTAAATGTATTATAATTAAAATTTCAATTTATAAAATTCATAGTGAAGGATTAAATATTTTCATCTTACCTGCCAAAAATGAAATGTTGGCTCTCGAATATTCGCTTTTGTGACTCGAAGGACTACAGTGAATTTGACAGTGGTGATTTTTAACGAAGTAAAATCCGTTATTATTAAAGTCCTCACAATCGTCCGGCACAGAAGACACAAGAGTATCTTTTTTTTTTGTACTTTTCTAATACATCGGCTATGTTCCAGATGCTTCTCGGGGTTGCATACGCCGTATTCGCAAAATTTATATATATATATGGGACGTTTCACGTCAACTTACCTAACAAAAAAATAGAATTCGTCGAAAATCTGTGAAAATGTTCTATTTGATACCCAAAATATACAAAAAGAATTTTAGAGATCGAGGTCAAAGGGGTCAGGATTTAAACGTGATGGAATTTTTCGAATTTTCCAAATTTTTTGCTAAATAAATATTTTAATGAATTTTTTCCTCAAAAACTATCAATTTTTCGTTAAAACTTAATGGAATACTTTTTTTTGGAAATTAGATGTAAAATTCACCTGAATTTTTGCAAATTATAATATACTGATTTTTATGCTTACTTGATCGATTTAAATATACTATTTAGTATATCTAAAAATCGAGCCGGTTAAATTGGCTTTTCAAAGTCTTATTTTTTTTGTTTTTTTATGGGAAAAAAATATACGAAGCCTCCAGTTGGGCAGCCTTCTTGAAGTTACTTAATTGTACAAAAATGTCTGAAAAAATCGCTATTTTGGATCAATGATGAGATTCGTGATTTTTTTTCTGAAAAAGTATTGATTTTTGGGACAAACGTATGAAAATGTTCTTTATTGGAAATTGTATGTAAAATGTATGTAAATTTTTGTAAATTATTATTTGCTAAACATCACAAATTATAAATGAAATTTTGAAATTTAAAAATTTATTTTTTGTTAAATTTTTAGTATATATGGTTCATAATGTCTTAAATTACAATTTGTAAAAATATGTTTATATTCTACACATGATTTCCAATAAAAAACATTTTCATACATTTGTCCCAAAAATCAATACTTTTTCAGGAAAAAAATCACGAATCGCATCATTGATCCAAAATAATGATTTTTTCAGACATTTTTGCACAATTAAGTAACTTTAAGAAAGCTGCCCAACTGGAGGCTTCGTATATTTTTTCCTCATAAACAAAAAAAATAAGACTTTAAAAAGCCAATTTAACCTGCTCGATTTTTAGATATACTAAATAGTATGTTTAAGAGCATGACGAAGCTGTCCGCCTTCTAATAATATTTCCAATCCTAACTTATGAATAAACGATGCGTTTAATTGAGTTTTTTTGCTATAAAGAAAAAATTTGTAAGATTAAACTCTAGTGCGGACAACTCAAGAAAACCACCAAAATATTATACACACAAAGTTATAATAAAACTATTAATATATCGTATTTTGAGGTTAGGTTTGTCGAGTTTGATATCTAATTTCCAATCCAAGCTCATAAAAAAATAACAAATCCAAATGATTTTTTATTTTAACAAAAATTATTGTACTAATATAACTTTAGTGCGGACAAGTCATTATATTTGTTTAATTTAAGAATTTAAAAAGATATCGATAAAATAAAAAAAGCAAAACTCGATTGCTACAGCTCCGACATGCCGTTAAATCGATCAAGTAAGCATAAAAATCAGTATATTATAATTTGCAAAAATTCAGGTGAATTCTACATCTAATTTCCAAGAAGAAGTATTCTATTAAGTTTTAACGAAAAATTGATAGTTTTTGAGGAAAAAATTCATTAAAATATTTATTTAGTAAAAAATTTGGAAAATTTGAAAAATTCCATCACGTTTAAATCCTGACCCCTTTGATCTCGATCTCTAAAATTTTTTTTGTATATTTTGGGTAGTAAATAGAACATTTTCACAGATTTTCGACGAATTCTATTTTTTTGTTAAGTGAGTTGACATTAAACGTCCCATATATATATATATATATATATATATATACATCGCGAGCATTTGGATCAAAGCCGATGTATTACTAATGTATTTATATATATATATATATATATATATATATATATATATATATATATATATATGTATATATGTATTGCATCATATGGATGCGTTTACAGACTTTTCATTGTCTTGCTTACGAAATTACGTTCGCATAAAAATGGCTGTGTTAAACACGCTTTTTGAAGTTGCGCACCAGTGATGCTTAGTATATTGCTGTGTCCGAAAATCTACTGCACATACTGGGGGTTTCTTTATAGATGAGCTGTATCAACCAATCAGAAAGCTTCTTTAGAGCTATTTAACACGTGATAAATTTTGTGAACACGGCGTGCGCAACCCCGAGAAGCATTTGGAACAAAGCCGATGTATAAGAAGAGTACGAAAAAAAGATACTCTTGCGTCTTTTGTGTCAGACGATTGTGAGGACTTTGATAATAACGGATTTCACTTCGTTAAAAATAATCACCGTCAACTTCACTGTAATCCTTCGAGTCGCAAAGGCGAATTTTCGAGAGCCAACATTTTATTTCTTGCAGGTAAGATAAAAATATTTCAACCTTCACTATGAATTATATAAACTGAAATTATTTTCATTATTTAAGAGGTTGCTGTATCTCTGTCCTTTTCTAATTAAAAAATTGACTTTTTTCCCAAAATTAGTAACAAGAGGCAAAAATAAATAGATGGTTTCGTTGTGTTTGATAAAATGTAATATTTTCTTTGATTAGTATAAATTAATTTTATTGCTTCGTTTTTAAGAAAAGTTGGAATAACTTAAAAAATTAGAAATTAGTGTCAGATAATGGGATGTTCAAGTTATTCCAACTTTTCTTGAAAATAAAGCAGTGGAATTAAATTATTCTTATCAGAGAAAATATTGCTTTCTATTACACGAATCGAAACCATCTCTTTATTTTTGCCTGAAGCTATTAGTTTTTATAAAAAATAAATTTTAAATAGATTCGGTAAAA
Source organism: Anastatus disparis (assembly GCA_017163975.1). Classification (NCBI taxonomy): domain Eukaryota; kingdom Metazoa; phylum Arthropoda; class Insecta; order Hymenoptera; family Eupelmidae; genus Anastatus; species Anastatus disparis. The sequence goes on from JAFFSR010000297.1 coordinate 1,448,052, forward strand.
CAGGTAACTGTGTCGGTATACGGCTGACTCTTAAATAAGATTAAAAGTATTATTTCGAGATAAATTAAAAGTATTATTTTCATTGTTAAAATATGTTAGAATAAATTGCTCCGTTTTTAATAAAATTTATTATAATTAAAAATAGACTAAAAGATGAATAAGAGAAAATTTTTTTTCAATCAACTTATTATTTCTTAATGGAAAAAATAGTATTTATTATTTAATCCACTCTGAATATATATTCTAACCCTATACATTTTCATTATTATAGACGATCTTAGACTCCTATTCATATACCTAACTCAAGTAGCGGTTGTTACTTGAACCTAGTTCTGTCTTTGTCGCCCCATGATGAGAATAAATGATAGATGATAAAACCGTTACTTGAGATCTAATACCCTACTAAAAAATCTCAGGTGAGAAATCACCTGATTTCTCAGGTGATTAATCATGCCAAAATCTCATGTGACGATTTTTTTGGTTTTTACACGTTTCAAAGCATACTTAGTCAATTGCGAACTATTTTTAAAAATTTTTGAAAAATTTGAACTTAGAAAATTTTTTTAAAATTTGGTCTTAGAAAAAATTTTGACTCATTTTACAAAAAATTTTCTAAGTTTAATTTTTCAAAAATTTTCAAAAATAGTTCGCAATTGACTAAGTATGCTTTGAAACGTGTAAAAACCAAAAAAATCGTCACATGAGATTTTGGCATGATTAATCACCTGAGAAATCAGGTCATTTCTCACCTGAGATTTTTTAGTAGGGATAGCTACACTGGAAACAAATTTCTTTGTAACGAAAAAAATTTCATTGTATCGAATAGATTCTTTCTGGTTATCGGTGAAATATTTTTTTTATCAATATCATTTATTCCGTCAGTGAAAATAACAATTTTAAATATCAATGAAATATTGCTCAACATACATAAGATATTTCTTAAACTTAAAAATATCTCATACTGGAAGTTATTAATTTATTTTAAATTAATATTTCGTGATAAAAATAAAATTTTTTTCCTCCAATAAAATATTTTTATGCATATAAAAAATATTTCGAATTAATTAATTTTTTCGTACCAAATATTGGCCAGGGGGAATTTTTAATTAGTTTCTCCTGGTCTCCTAGTTCTATTTCACAGAGAAAAATTCAGAAAAATTTTTTCAAAATTTTCCCGGAGATTCAACCCCGGTCTACTACAGCATGAGCCAACGGTCTTAGTCCCTTCGCTACCACCGATTCCACTTATAGGTAGATAGATGTAGATAGATATTATTTTATTTTGTAAAAGAGTACAAAAACGTGTAATACAATTCGTAAATATAGAAACAATTAATATTGCACAAAAAGTATAAATATATATGTAAATGTTAATATTGCACAATTAATATCACAGTCAGTCAATAAATCTAATAATACTAAATAAGTAAGTCATAAACTAAAATAAATTAAAGTGATATCACAAAGTAATCATAAAATACACGCAATATAAATAAAAATAATCATATAAATAAAAATCAGTCATACAATATCCATCAGTCACAATATTAAAATTTAAAAGAATTAAATTTAATACATAATAAAATAAAATAACAAGCGTACGCAATAGCATGAAACGCAGTCAAGAATAAAATCAAATAAAAACTCTCACTCACTAACCATTCAGCCAACACTCATACAACAAATACACTCACATCTTAAACCTATATAGAGGACGTTACAAAAATAAATTAAATAAATTAACATAAATTAACATAAATTAATAGTAAAAAGTATTAATCTAGGTCGAGCATGTACCCTCTCACCGCTGATTTGAACCTACTGAAAGATGGAAGATGTTTAATCTCAGCAGGCAGGGAGTTCCAAAAATGCGCACCTTGAACTTGGAAGGAATTCCTGCCAACCTCAGTACGCATAAAGGGCACCGCTAGATCCCTGATTTCTCCCCTAGTAGCCACCCTGGGTACACATCTAGTAAAGAGACCCATCAGATGCTCCGGAGTATTCATAGGTATGAACTTATTTTAAATAAATGTGAATCTGAAGAGTGTAAATATGTTTAAATATAAAGAACAATCCAAGAAAAATCACACCTACTAAAAATATTGTATGAACTCTCATGTGAAATCTCATATGAAATCGTCTATGAAATCTCATATATATTCGTTGAATTTTGAAAATAAAATAAATATATGTGAGATCTCATGTCAGATCGCACATATTGCCACAAGTCCAATTCTTGAATCATTAAATTAAAAAAGTTATGAATTTTTTAAAATTTAACCCTTTTTTGTGGTTTTTTGCATTTTTCTCGAAAACTATAAATGCAATCAAAATGATTAAAAATTCATTTCAAAGGTCTTCAAAAAACCTATATTTTATCTCATTGGACCAATATGATAACTTTCATAGCTCCAGAAATATTTGCAGATAAAGAGAAAAAATGTCAATTTTCAATGTTTAAACATTGTTTAAACAAAAACGGACAACATCTGTTGGGGATATTTTGAATATTTTACTCCCACAAACCTACTTTACATAATTGTGCAGTTAGTTCGCTGTTAAACTTTTTTGCAAATATCAGCCATTTTTTAGCAAAATTGACTGACCTATGAATACTTACTAAAAGAAGAATCTACAAATGTGCTACCAATGGAACTAAAATCTGATAAAAAATACAAAAAAATCTTAGAAGAAGATAGAGATTTTGCGTTGCTTCGAACTTGTAAGTCGCACAACTACAATAAATCATTGTACGATAAAAACAAAAAAAAACCACACATTTGAAGAGGGTGACATGGTCTACATAATGAATAAAAACAAATTAAATCGTAAAAAATTGGAAGAAATTAGAATTGGCCCCTTCAAGATAGAAAAAAAAATATCAGATTCGATTTATAAAATCAATACAAAAAACTGGAAATCTACGAGAGGTCTACACCACATCACGAAGCTCATCCCTATGACGATATAAACCAACACCAAACCTCCAGAGAAGTATTGGTGTCTTAAGGGGGGGAGATGTAAGCTTCGTGCACATGCTCAATACTGCTGGTAAGAAACCGTCTCGTGTCGGTCACTGTAGGTAGACGACACGAGCTTTAGAAGAGAGAGAGACACAAATAGAAGATGGAGCGTTGACTCTATAAGATAGAACTCTATACAAAATATTGTTAAACCAAGATAATCTAAGATTAGTGAACTAATTAAAGTTATCAGAATTGTTTACAACAATTCTGAAACTGTGAATTATTGTTAACCTTGTGATTGTTGAGAGATTCATTAAGCAATAGGCTTGATTGTTGATTCTCTTATTTTTAGGTTAGTTAACACGTGCTCCTTGTAACATTGTATATAATATAAGTATTAATAATAAAACTCTTATTTTTAGACGAATCTAATCGCATTGCTGAATTGGACCAATTCCTTATCTTACATATATTCATGTCAAATATGACATTTTTTATAAACAATTTTGAATATTTGATTTAAAAACATTTTCAAAGAAGAAAAGAGACTTAAAATTTTTAATAGAAATGGTTGCTGGAATAGAAGCTACAAGTGATGAAGCTGAAGTAAGTACTTATTATAATATTTAAATAATAAAAAAAAATTTAAATAACAATTTGTTTATATATAATAAATAAAAAAAAAAATATTTTTATGTAAGGTTATTCAAAAAATTTTAGGATTAATTGTTTTTATATATACTATAATTATTTTATTTTTTAGGGAATTGCATTGGATTTATATCCAATACAATTTACTGTGAAGAAACCAGAAGAAATTTTGGAACAAGAACCTGAAAATATAGATTTTGATTTTTCGTCATCTCCGGATTCTTCCGGAGATAATGAACTCTGCTCTACAGATGTTGCACAAGGGCCTCTCTGCTACGAGGAGACGTGGGAGATGCCCTTGTGCAATGAGGTTTATCCTATTTGTGGCCTAACATTGGGCCATACACCACCGGATATAGAAACTTCTGTAAGTTTATATATATTTTTTATCTTCATTATTTTAAATTATTTACTAATATTAATATTAATTTTTATTTTCAGAATATTTTTTTTTCTCAAAAGAAGAACTTACCAAGATGTCGATAAACATAATGATCAAGACACAATCATGACAGACATAGTAATCATCAGGAATCATTCAGTCAAGATCATAGATCTATAATTATTCATCTCATAGATCAAATCGCCAAGACATACATTGAAAAAGATATTGCTAAATTTTTTGGTTAATCATTAATGGTTTTGCATATCTAGATGAATGTTGAAGAAAATTATTATGAAAAAATATTGTTTTGTAAATGAATACTCTTCAATGAATTATTTACTTTCAAAGTTTTTAAAACTTTGAAATTTTTATGTTTGTTGGTATTCTTTTATTTAATAAGATTAGATCAGTCAATAAGAAAATATTTTTTTGTAAATAAATTTCTAAATTCAACTGAAGAAAAATTGATTCATGAATTTATCAAATTTTGATTGCATGCATATGAATTAAATTAATGAAATGATTAAAATGACAGAGCTGGATATTTAGCTGATATCCAGCTGATATCCATAACTTTTAGCTTATTTGTAGCTATTTTTTAGCTGATTTGTAGCTAACTTTTTGCTAAATTTTATCTGACTTTTAGATAAATTCATCCAATTTTAGCTGAATTCTAGCTATCTTTCAACTGATTTTAGCTTAATTTTAGCTAAATTTTAAATAAAATATTGCTTTTATAATTTTAAAAAAATATCTAAGAATTTGCAATTTTAAAAGAAATATGTAGAAATATAATTGTAATGATCTCACTATGATTCACTCAAAATGAAAGGTAGTAATAAAGAGATATTCGAAACATTTTTGGATTAAGAATAAAAAATTTGGAAAACTGTAATGTCGGTATTTTTTTACAAAATTAAATAAAAATTTAATTAAATTTATAAAGACTATATTTAAGTGTTTGATTTTAATTGAACAAAATTTAAATTTAATCATTTGATTATTAAACTTCAATTTAGCTTTTTCAAAATGATATTTTCAACCCTATTCTTTAAATAAAATCGTAAAATTAATAATTATTTATGTGATTAAATTTTAAAAAAAATATTGTTACCTATTTTACACACTGAGAAAAAAACATGGTTGACTCTATTCTGTTCTCTAGTAACTACAACCATTTTATTCCAGTAGTCAATATATAGTCAGGTTAAGCTTTTACATTAGTAGCATTTATTAGATGCAACATAGTAGGAATTACTAAAGTCTTTATAAGTATTTTAATTATTCTTTGTAAACTATACTAACCAAAGTTTTAAGACTTTTAAGTCTTTCTGAGTCTCGTTGGTTCTTGTTATTTTATCTATTTATCTTATTTTATCTATTTACGTTTGTAAATTCGAAATAATAAGCAAATTAAAAGTATTATTTACTGTGTAGCTTTTGGGGTGAGGATCTATTCACCATGTGCTACTAAATGCCTACTCGAGAATCTAGTTGTATTTACTATGTTGTTGTAGTAAAAGAGAGAAACAGTACATTGGTAAATCTCATCCTTCTAAACGTAGTAATGCTAACTATGTTTTTTTCTCAGTGTGTACAAAACTTAAAATTAGCTATTGCCAAGTAGACTACAAGCTTGAAATCAGCTAATTTTCAGTTATTTTAAAGCTCAAATATAGCTTAATTTAATTATTCCCTAGATTATTACAGGCTTAAATCCAGCTAAATTTAACGCTGTAATGTAAGTCCAAAAATGAGGGGCACATTTCTGAAGATAACAGCGATGACAGCGGCGATATACTTTCAATAGTATAGAGAGAATATAATATAAATAGATCAAAAATGCAGCTAAAATTCAGTTAAAAACAAATCAATATTCACCTGAAATTGCTTAAAATTACTATAAATTTTAGCTAACTGTTAGCTGAATTTCAGCTAATTTCAATCTAAATTTTGCATGTATTTAGGTAATTTTCACATTAAATTTAGCTAACTATTGATTTAATGTAGCTAACTTTTATGTAATTTTATCTGACTTCAGCTAACTTTAAGCTCACTGTTAGCTACCTTTCAGCTAATTTTTAGCTAACTTTTAGCGAAATTTCAGTTAGATTTTAGCTAAATTCTAGCTAACCAAGGACAAATCGAATTCTTACACACAGCGGTAACGGCAGCGGCGGAATCTTTTTATAATATAAAGAGATATAGCTAGCGTTTAGCTAAATTACAGCTAAATATATCTAAATTACAGCTAAATATATCTAAACTGAGCTAACTTTTAGCTGATTCCTGAGCGAACTTTTAGCTAACTTATAACTAACTTATAGGTAACTTTTTGCTGACTTTTAGCTTGCTTTTAGCTGACTTTTAGCTGAATTTTAGCTGAATTTTAGCTGAATTTTAAATAAAAATTAGGAGCCACAAATGAGCGGCGTATTTCAAACGACGACAATCTTCTCAAGTACCTTCGAAAGAAAATACAGAATCGCAATAGGCCTAAAATCCTTAGGTGATTTAAGTGCAGAGCACTTTTTCTTTGTAACTTGAGATATAGTAATTATAGGATTTTGTTATAACAAAATACGCTCCAGTCACGCTCAGCACTTACTATAATCGATATATTTCCGGTTATATTGAACTTAATAGTGCTTGTCATGGCTTATTTTAAAGCTTATGCATTAAGTAATTAGATTGTAATTAAAAATATAAAAAAAATTAATTTAACTATTATTAAAACCAACAAAAAATTAAAAAATTTTATAAAAAAGGCTTTATGCATTTGTTTATATTGATTTTTTACCTTTTCACACATGAAATAGAGCATCGAAAATACATTGAATTCAAAGCCTTACTTGTATATAATTGGTACGATATTGAAGTTTTATGATATCTCATTTCCAACTTGAAATATAACAATTTATATGCTTTTTTTATAATAAAATACGCTGCTCTTGCTCGAACGCTGACTATAATTTATATATCTCCGGTTCTATTGAACTTAATAAAGCTTAACACAGCTCATTTTAAAGCTTATGCATTGAATAATGATATTTTAATTACAAAATAAAATGAAATGGCTTTAATTATTATTAATATTAACAAAAAGTTAAAACATTTTACGAAAAATGTGTTATACATTTGTTTGTATAAGTTTTATACCTGCTCCGACATAAAATAATTCATGAAATATACACTGGATTCATAGTTTTTTTCTATAAATAATTATTACAATTTTGAATTTTTATGATATCCCATTTTTAATTTAAGTTAATGCAAATATATGCATTTTTATAATAATACCCTTCTTTCTCTGAACCTAATGAAATTTATTAAGATTACTCATGACAAATTGTATAAAGTATCTATTATATCATTTATTCATTTATAATCTAAAAAATGGATAATGGTAGATAAATTACTAATTATTGAGAAATATAATTCTCTATTTAATTTCTGATTTTATTATATTTAAATTCTTTTTTTAATACAATTCTTTTAATATTAATTTTTAATTGTTATAATAAACATCAAATATAATTCTTTATAAACAAATTTATAAATATTTACAACATTAATCTTATTTTCTCAATATTGTTACCTTTCAATATATTTTTCATGTTTGTATTTTAATAAAAAAAATCGCTATTTTAGATATAAAATCACGAATAATATAATACTGACTGTTTCTTAAAATCGGTAACTATTAAGTGTCCGGTGTGAACATAACGTATTCTATCAGTGTCAAAATGAGATATAAAAATCACATATCATACTAATTATTTACAAGTAAGACTTTAAATTCAGGGTATTTTTCATGTATTACTATTATTATTCACGTTAGAGTAGACAGAAAACCATTATAAACAAATACATAAAGCCATTTTTTATAAATTTGTTTAATCTTTTGTTGATTTTAATAATAGTTAAATTAACTTTTTTAATAATTTTTTATTGTAATAGTATTATTAAATGCCTAAGCTTTAAAATGAGTTGTATTAAGCTGCTTTAAGTTCAAAAGAATTAAAAATTTATTGATTACAGTAAGCATTTGATAAGTTTTTCGTTAAATATTTCAGCGGAATATTACCGGAAGCTTCCTAGAAGAAAACGTGAAAGATTTAATTCACTGCAGAAAAAACATTGGAAGCTTCCAGGAAGATTCCAGTGAAAAGTTCCCGGAAGATGTATATGCCTTTGATCAGGAGTCTTCCGCAAGTCGTTCATGAAATATTTCAGTGGAAGCTTACTGGAAGCCTCCGTAAGTTTTCATGAAATACTTTATTGTAAGGTTACCGGAAGCTTCCGTAAATTTTTCATGAAATATTTTAGTGGAAACGTACTGGAAGCTTCCGTAAATTATTCATAAAATATTTCAGTGAAAGCTTACTGGAAGCTCCTGTAAATTTTTCATAAAATACTTCATTGGAAGCTTACTGAATGCTTCCCTAAATTATTAATGAAATATTTCAGTGGAATATTAAATAAATTATGAACTAATATTTCTTTGAAATATTTCAGTTTATGAATATTGAAGAATTCATTGAAATATTTCTGTAATATTGCTGGAACATTTCATGTTTTATTTCAAAAAATTTTTGAATCCGACACTGAAATATTCAAGTAAGTTGTTACATTATTTCTTGAAATGTTTCAAATTAATATTTCTCAAATCTTTCAAGAAACATGTCATGATATATTCCTGTTATATTTGAAAAACATTTCATGAAGTATTTGAAAAAATGTTTGAACATAACACTGAAATATTGAAGAAATATTTCTGCACCATTTCTTAAAATATTTTAAATTAATAATGCGCAAATTTTTCAAGAAATATTTCACGAAATATTTCTGTAATATTCCAGAAATATTTCACGAAGTATTCCAAAAAATGCTGCCAAGTGCTTTGGCGCAATGCTTTCTCATAGAGCTCATCGAGTTAGAGTAATTTGATTTTATTTTTTTAAATACGATTTTTATATAAATGTCCCTATCCTCTATATTGAAGGCTGTCTTAATACCTACGAAAACTATATGAATTTTATTCTTTCTTACTTTTGCCATTTGCATAATGTGATTTTATGATGCTCTAAAATTGAAAATGCGTTTATAAAATTTATTTTCCCAAGCTTGTCTTCTTAACACTATAACCAATAACTTGCATACAAATTTTGGAACATTTTCATCGAATAGTTTACAAAAAATACCAAATAATTGAAAAATAAACATTGTTTTAAAATTTTCAAAACGCTTTAACGTTACAACTACGCTAAGAAAACCAGTTTTCAAAAGTTCATTTTATTTAGGCAATCGTTATCTCTCCGAATTTTTGAAACTGCGTAAAACTATAGACGAACAGACAGAACATGCTAAGACAAATTATTATCATAATAGACTGTTTGATTCTCTTGCTAGAGGTAATGTCTGGAAGAAGTTAAAAGACCTGGGACTCCTGTCCGTACCTCAAGAAGACTTGAATGGATTCACTCCTGATGAGCTTAATGCACATTTTGCGGGAGTGTCAGTCTCGCCACACGATGATACTGCAGAACGTAAAAAGATTCTTTCGGAGTGTAGTGAAATTGGCTTTGTCTTCAAGCCAATTAATATTAATGATGTAATCCTTGCAATCTCGCATTTTTCATCACAGGCTTGTGGCGAGGATGGCATTCCGCAGAGTGTGATACTTAAAGCACTACCGTTTATTGGAGAACATCTTGTGACTCTTTTCAATTCCTCTTTTGCGCGGGGGATCTTCTCTTGCCTTTAGAAGCGTGCACGCATTGTGCCTTTAAAGAAGTGTCCTGTACCTAAGATGCCTAAAGATTTTAGGCCAATAGCAATATTATGTTTTCTTTCAAAGGTTCTGCACAGAAAAAAAATTTGTAGTGGGCTATTACTATGAGCTGCTATTTATTTCAGTTCAATATAGAAGTAGCGAATTGTTACGCTTAGTAGCAGTAGATGGAATCATTCTATGGTAGCAAATCACTCCTATCCTTGTAATAACGAGCTACGCCGATACTATAGAGAGCGCTTGCTACTATTCACTGAGGTGGTTGAGTTCCCGTGTAAATAAGGATTTCGCATACCGGTTGTTAGTGAAAAGTTTTTACAACCTAAAAAATCTATGAAATGTTTTATATAAAAAGTTTTATAGGAGAAAAGTCTTTATAAATAAAAGTAAGTATAAAATATGAGTATGAATGTTAGGAAATTATTAGGTTATGAAAATAGAAGTCTTATACAAATTATTATAGAATACAAAATCTTAACCTGAAAATATATTTTTAATTGAACAAATTTTGAATTATAATTTATAAAGTTTAAGAAACTGCAATATTAATTTCAAACAGATTATTAAAAAATTTACTATTAAACTGAATTCGTATAATAAAACAATAAAATATAACAGAACGAATTTTTAAATTTATTATTAATGAAAGTACTATTCAGTTAACTTTTTAAAAATATTTTGGCTATTAATTTTTGTTAATTACCAAGCCCTTTTTTCGTTCAGACCAAATCACTCTTTTCCACTTAGCAACTTATTATAAATCACCACTACTATCGATAGGTAGCGTATCACTGCTATGGATAGGAGCAAAACGTTACCAATCGATGGTAGTGGAACTTAATAATAAGTTGCGTAGTGAAACAGCAACAATATAAGTAACAATATACTTCAATGCTTAACAGTGACTCGTTATTGCGATCCATAGTAGTAGTTAAATACTTACGTTTGTAGTAATCCACTACAAAATTTTTTTCTGTGTGGAGAAGATTGCCCATGACCAACTGCAAGAGTACATTACGACACACAAAATACTTGACTCTTTGCAGACTGGCTTCAGAAAGCACCATTCTACACAGACTGCCATACTTAAACTTACAGATGACATAAGATCAGGTCTTGACAAGAAACTTGCCACGTTACTACTTATATTTGACTTTAGTAAGGCTTTCAACACGATCTGCCCCTCCAAATTGCTTGCGAGGCTTAGATCGATGGGGCTTTTCAGGGCTGCACTTAAATGGATTAGCTCCTATTTATCAGGTAGGAAACAAATGATTTCTACACAATTAAAAGAAAATTCAGATTGGCTAACAACCAATCTAGGAGTTCCACAGGGTTCAGTGCTGGGACCTCTGTTGTTTTGCCATTACATTAATAACATACGTGACACACTCGACCCCTGTTTCGTCGAGCACATATTATATGCTGATGATCTCCAAATCTATACTCAGGTCCCTTATGAACATGTGAATGAAGGTATTCGTATTTTGCAGAGGGCGGCCAGGGTGGTGTCAGGGTTGGCTGTCGATGCTTCTCTCACATTAAATGCAAGCAAAACTAAAGCAATCGTTTTTGGCGGTAGTCGATTTATTAATGACTTCTATACTGGTGAGTCGAGAACGATTGAACTTGAGGGTGGTGTCGACATATCTTTCTCTGATACCGTTGTGAGCCTTGGTGTTGTGCTTGACGCTAGGTTGTCATGGGAGCCGCACATTAATATGGTGACTAAAAAATTTAATAGAATAATGTATAGTTTGCGGTTTTTCCGTCGGTACACCACTGAGGCCCTGCGTAAACAACTCGCAGCCACTTCGCTGTTTCCGCACCTCGACTACTGCTCAGTAGTTTTGCTCGATGCTTCGCAGGGGTTGAGAAGACGTTTACAAAGACTACAAAATTCATGTGTGAGATATGTAATGGGTGTAAGAATGGGCGATCATATCTCTCCTCATAGAGCTGCTCTTGGTTGGCTGCGTACTGATTCAAGGAGACAGTATTTCATGGCTGTACTTATGTACAAAATCGTGCGAATGAATACTCCAGAGTATCTAGTGAGTCTCTTTACTAGATATGTACCTAGGGTAGTCACTAGAGGAGAGATTAAGGACTTCGCAGTGCCCTACATGCGTACTGAGACTGGAAGGAATTCCTTTCAAGTTCAAGGTGCGCATTTTTGGAACTCTCTGCCTGCCGATGTAAAAAATCTTCCATCGCTCGGCAGGTTCAAATCGGCTTTGAGGAGGTACTTACTCGACCTCGAGTGATCTTAATTTTAAGTATTTTAATTTTATGTTAATTTATTTTGTTTTGTCTTATATATAGATTTAAGGTATGAATGTATTTATTAGCGTGAATGATGGTTGAATAAATAGAGAAAGAATGAGTGATTCTTTTTCTTTTTATTAATAGTTATGACATCTTCGGTATCAAGTTTTTATTCTTTGAATTTTATTATTATATTATTTTTTATTATTTATTATTGCATTGTTTTGTCCAATTTTATTTTTATTTGATGTCATGACTATGCTTTATGCTTTATCTTTTAAATTGTGTTATTTAATTTTAATTTGATTTTAATTTTATCACTGACAGATATTTAAGACTGTTTTTATTGTAATTTATGTTTTCATGCTTCCTGCGTGTATTTAGAGTAGTCTGTGATATTGCTTTTACATAGTGGCTTACTGATACAGTATTATATATTAATTTTAATATTTGACTGTGATATCTTATCATATTATGTGCAATACTTTATACAGAATTATTATTTATTGATTGATGTATTACACGTCTTTTTGTACTCTTTTACAAAATAAATTAATATCTATCTATCTATCCATCGTAAATAATTTCTATACATATTATAAGTGAAATTCTATTCAAAATTTACAAAATGCTCTAAAATTAAAACTGCGCTTAGAAAATAAGTTTTTCCAAGCTTGCTTTCATTAGGCAATAACAAATAATTTGTATGAAAATTTTTGAGCAAATCTATCGAATGGCTTTTGTGTAATAAAAAAAAATGAAATATGAACATTTTTTCCAAAATTTTCAAAATCAGTTCAACGTCTGCTCTCGTTCTGTACAGACGTGTTTGTTTGTTGCTCCGCATTGGTCCGCGAGTTAACAAGCAGTGATTGAATTTATTCTGTGTTTGTGTTGATACGGTATAAACGCTAAATTTATTCTCTTTAAGCAAAACTAGTTTCAGCAGGAGGCAGCTGAAAATGGCTCCTCATGGAGGAGTCCATTCTGCTTCACTGAATTCTCAAGCTGCATCTACAAGTCAAAATAAAAGTTTTGCCTCTGTTACTGTTTCCGAAAGTTTTCCCAAAGATGAGCAGGCGGTTGTCCTCGACTCATTGGAAAATTGCTCTCTAGATGACTATGTTATTCAAATCCTAAAGTTAGTAAATAATGTAAATATTGTTGCAATATCTAGAATTTCTAATAATCGTCTGTGCGTGTATTTTAACTCAAAAGAAATTTCGGACGACTTAGTTGACTCTCAAAAAAGTATAAAAATTGATAATAAAGTGCTGTATTTTAGACCTCTAATAGCACGGTCCAAACGTATTATATTATCTAATGTCAGACCATCTATACCGCATGAGTTTTTAGAAAAAGCACTGTCCGTACTAAACATCAAACTTGAATCCAGGGTCACCTCAATAAGGGCAGGAGTTTCTGTACCCGGATGCGCGCATATAGTCAGCTTCCGTAGACAAGTGTTCATACATCCTGACAGCTTATCCTTAGTGCCGGAATCATTTCAAGTTAATTATGAGGGGACTATGTTTCGAATATTTGCCTCCTCAGACACTATGAAGTGTTTTCTTTGCAAGGAAACTGGACATGTTGCAAAGCAGTGTACCTTAAATTCAACAAGTCAAAGCAACGGCAATACTAATGAAGAAGCTTATTCTAAGAATTTTCCTGATTTACCAAAAACTAATCAAACAGCTATTGTAAAGGAAAATGAGGTAAACAAAAGTAACATAAACTCAATGGTAATAGAAGCTACGGAAGAAAGTATCAAAGTCAACAATGAAACCACACTAAATTTAGAAAAGCAAGATTTTGCTAATAAGATAAACACAATACAAGATATTGATGACAATGACAGCAATTTCAAAAGGCCTCTTTCCCTATCGTCAATAATATCTTCAAATGACTCAGCAGAAAGTGCGAAACAGAAACAAAATAACGACAATACAAATAGTACAATACTTCACGTACAGAAAACGAAGAATAAATATAATGTCAGAAAGAAACCTCGACTAGAAGTCACAGCTTTGGAAATTGAGGCACAAGTTACGCCTGCAAAATTTTATATAGAAAACAATAGTGAAAAATTTCCGCTGAACTTCAAAGATTTAGTTAAGTTTTTGTATGACTCATATGGACATACGGACATTCCTGGTCTAGCAGAAAATCATGTTAAGTATACCACAGCTTTGCTAGAAATGCTGAATAGTGTTATCAATTTTATTGAAGACAGAAACTTAAAGAGCCGTATGATAAGAATCATGAAAAGGTTACAGCCAAGGGACGAGACTGAATCACAGAACGAAGACACTAGCTCTCAAGACGGCGATTAAATTCATTTCAATAATTTTTTAAAGTAAAAAAAAATAGAAAAAAAGAAAAAATCATGAGTACAAACTTCAAGAATATCAAAATAATGTTTTGGAATGCGCGCAGTGTTGTTCCGAAATATAATGAGATTTCCACAATTTTGCCTCAATTGGATATATTTGCATGTGTCGAGTCCTGGCTTACGCCCAAGCATAACTTCAGCTTTCCTGGCTTTATTACCTATAGGAAGGATAGACTCAACGGAAGGGGTGGGGGACTTCTGCTCCTCATTAGAAGAAATATACCATTTGTAAGCATTGACAGTGTTAAAGCCCAACAAGAATATTTTGAAATATGCGGCGTTTGCTTAACAGGTTTTAAACCGAGCTTGGACTTATTTATTTGTTATAGAATGCCCGGTCATAATCTCTCGCAAGGCTCATGGGATGAACTTTTCTCAAACATGTCTAACAGCAAACGATGTATTGTGCTTGGTGATTTTGACGCTCATAACATAATGTGGAATTGTGATTACACTGATAGTAATGGAGAAAAGTTGGAAATGTCTTTACAGGATAACAACTTATTTTTACATAATCACAATACGGTAACATATGTCAATGAGCGTCAAAATTATCATTCGAATCTAGATTTATTGATTTCTAGCATAAATATTGCTGATAAGCTCACCTATGAGGTTTGTGATGAGACTTTAGGCTCTGATCATTTTCCAATTTATATTAACTATCCTTTAGAGCTCTCCATGAATAATTATATCAAAAAAACTTTCAAACTTAAAACGGTACGTACTAATTGGCAACTCTTTTCTGATAGTCTTGATAAAAATTATGTAAAATTTCTTTCTGCTGATTATGATAAGTTATCATCTTCTGATAAATATGAATTCTTTACTAACATTGTAACTAATGAAATTGTAAATGCTAATATGTCTAATCATTCAGATAGTAGTAGTAGACGTAAAAATAGGAAGGGTCATAACCCTGTTCCTTGGTGGGACTCTGACTGTGACAGGGTTAAGAGACTGAGGCTTGCATCATACAAAAAATGGAAATATTCTCGTAAACTTGAAGATCTTATCATATATAACAAAAATTGTGCCATTGCAACTAGAACGTTCAAGCAAAAAAAGAAAGCTTGTTTTAAAAAATTCGCTTCAGCAATTAACCTACGTACCAGTCAGAGTTTTGTCTGGAACAAATGCAAAATTTTTAAAAACAAATGGGTCAATATAAACCCTCAACATACAGACAGTCATTTACAAGATACAGATATACACAACACCCTCAACAAACTAAGCCCTCCCTGGGTTGAAACTGATCCTAAACAGATCCCACTCTGTAAAGAAAATCTTTTCTTAGAAAAAGGCTTCTCCTTTTCTGAGTTTAACATAGCACTCAATGAAAAAAGAGATAATTCAGCATGTGGCATGGATGGAATAGACTTCGAAATTATTAAAAAAATCCCTACTAAATTCAAACTTTTACTTTTGGACATTTATAATTCCATGTACTCCCACAATGAATATCCACATAGTTGGAAAAACTCATTTATTCACTTTGTTTCCAAACCGGAAGGAAAAGGACTCAGACCAATAGCGCTTACTTCATGCTTCTGCAGATTGTTTGAAACTATGATAAAAAATAGGCTACAGTATTGGGCAGAAACAAATTGTCTACTACCGAACAGTCAAAATGGCTTTAGAAAGGGCAGATCTTGCACTGATAACATCAATAATCTGGCAATGACAGTGGATGAGGCCTTTATAGAAAAGAAACATGTATTGGCGGCCTTTCTTGATGTTCAAGGTGCATTTGACAATGTTGATATTAATATCCTCATAAAACTTCTTGCTGAACTTGGTTGTCCTGAGTCTTTTATCCGTTATATTCATTTTATTATGCATCAGCGGTACATTTACACTAATGGAACAGAACTTACTCCTCATTTTGTTTACAAAGGTGTCCCTCAGGGGGGTGTTCTGAGTCCTCTTCTGTATATACTGTATGTTTCTAAAATTATCAATAACTTGCAAAAAACAATTCACATATCACAGTTTGCAGATGACATAGCTCTTTATATTAAATGCAATTCAATCAAAAGGGGTATACGCATACTGAATAATGCCATAAACATAATACAACACAATCTTTTGCAACTTGGACTTCTACTTGCACCACAAAAAACAAAATTTCTCCACTTTAATAAATATTTGTAACAAGAACTGTAAGGAAGTCAGAAGTTTGCTGCATGATATTGCCGACACTGTAAAAGCCCACGCTACAGTATTAGAATCACAAAATCAATATCCTATATTCAAGCATAACTACTTCACAGTAGTCACAAGCATTCCATTTGACATCACATTAGGACAGAAGTTACAGACATCACATAATCCAAATCAAAACCACACAACGTTTCTTACACAACAAAATGCTATACCAGTTTACACTGACGGCTCAAAGATTTTAAATGCGAATTCTGTTGCGGCATCATGTATATGTCCTGATTTAAACATTATACAAACTGCTTCTATTTGCAAAGAAGCTTCAATTTTTACAGCTGAATGTGTAGCTATTAATATGGCTCTTGATCTAATTAATTCTTATAAAAATTACAGCTTCCTCATTTTCACCGACTCTCTAAGTGCACTACAAGCGTTAAAATTATGTAAATTCAACATCAGAACTAATCCATACATACTTAAAATCAAAGATAAAGTCAATAAATTTAATAGTGATAACACACATAATACGAAAATCAGTTTCTATTGGCTGCCTGCACATGTTGGAATTGATGGAAATGAGGAGGCTGATAAACTAGCCAAAGCAGCAACCTTTTACACACCGGCGAACGATTTTACTATACCTTATACTGATCTTTTTGCCACGTATAAGCAATGTGCTAAAGCTAACACTATTTCTAAGATTATGAATCAGAGTACTACCAAAGGTGTAAAGTATTTTGATTTATATTACGATTCCACTGTGGCACCTTGGTTTAAGAATGCTTCTCATCCGCGTGAATTTATTGTTAATATTAATAGAATGCGCTCTGATCATTATGCCCTTGCTGCTTCGCTGCAAAGGATTGGTATAGCGGAGTCAGCAGAATGTGTGTGTGGAGAGTCTGATGAGGATCTTAATCATGTGATCTGGCAATGTAAAATATATGATAAACAAAGGAAAAAATTAATCTCAAAATTACGATCTGTAAAAATGTATCCTCCGCTTAATATTGAATCGATTTTATGCGAGCCGAAAGGTAAAGCATGCTTTTACATAATAATGTTTTTAAAAGAAATAGATATCAATGTATAAAATGCGCACTTGTATTAAATCACAAATCTTATTGTATATGGATAATGTATTTAACTATGTAAGAAATGTAATACAATATTGAACAATGTATTAAATTAGCCAAAAATAAACCAAAGAGGTTTGATATGGCTCTAAACAATAAAAAAAAAAAAAAAAAAAAAAATTTTCAAAATGCTCTAAAATTAAAACTGCGCTAAGAAAATAAGTTTTCCAAAGCTTGATTCGTTCAGATAATAGTGAATAATTTGCATAAAAATTTTTGAGCAAGTTTATCGAATGATTTTTGTGTAATAGAAAAGAAATTGAAAATAAAAATATTTTTCAAAATTTTCAAAATGCTCTAAAATTAAATGTGCGCTAAGAAAATTGAAGAAAATTAGATTTCAAAAGTTCATTTTATTTTGACAATCATAAATAATTTCCATACATAATTTAAAGCTCCTTCATCGAGTAGTTTACGTAAAGTATAAAAAAAATTAGAAAAATCTTATTCAAAATATTCAAAATGTTCTAAAATTAAAACTGCTCTGAGAAAATAAGTTTTTTAAAGCTTGTTTTATTTAGGCCATTGCAAATGATTTCCTTGAAAATTTTCGAGCAAATCTATCGAATGGTTTTTGTGTAGTAGAAAAAAAATGAAAAATAGAAATTTTTTCCAAGATTTTCAAAATGCTCTAAAATTAAAACTACTCTAAGAAAATAAGTGTTCCAAAGCTTGTTTTCTTTAGACAATAGCGAATAACTTGTATGCAAATTTAGGAGCAAACCTATCTAATGGTTGCCCTAAAATAAAAAATAAATGAAAAAAAAATTTTTTTTCAAAATTTTCAAAGTGCTTTAAAATTAAAAGTGCGCTAAGAAAATCAGTTAGTAAAAGTTTTTCTTCTTTTAACATTCAACAATAATGTCTATAGAAACTTTCAAGCAAATTCTTTGAGTAGTTTAGGTAAAATACCAAAAAAATGAAAAATAAAATTTTTTTCAAAATTTTTAAAATAACTCTAAAAAAAAAACTAAACTGAGAAGATCAATTTTCAATAGCTTTCCCCCCAGTTAGACAAAAACCTAAATTGCATGCAAAATTTGAAGCAAATCCATCGAGTAGTTCTCAAGATATTATTGGCGTACTGAAATCATACACACACACACACACACACACACACACACACACACACACACACACACACACACACACCCACACCCACCCACACACACACACACACACACACACACACGCGCGCGCGCGCGCACATACAGACATTTTCTGGAAACCACTTTTTTCGACTTCCTGAGTCTAAATATGTACAAGTTAATGGAAAAATAAAAAAAAATTTTTTTTTATCGATACAATGCTTTCTCTATGAGAAAGCAAAAGTTATGATTCTTCATTTTAATGTAATAGTAGTAATAGTAATATTTTGAATTGATTATTTTATTAAGTATCTATTTTTTCAGTAACAAAGGCAAAATTCCTCTTCATAAATAAGTCTCATCTAAATATATTTTAGAATGACATGATAAAACGATTTGATTTCAAGAGTTATATAAGTACCGATGGTATATGTTTATAATTTCATATACTGGTAAGTGTAGTTAATTTAAAGTTTAATTAAATAGAAGTAGTTACTTGTTATAAAATATTCATTGATGCATGCATTTTAATTCTAATTTATTAAAATTATAAAAATTATAGTGTAAGGAATAGTTTTAAGAATTATTAATCGCGTCGTACGCTCAGATATATACCTCGGTATTTAAAAATATAGCAATATATAGAAATATATTTATAACGAAAAAATTTATAGATTTAATGATTTAAGTGAATGATAAATAATTTATTAATGTTATAGACATTAATGAAATCTTAGTACTTGAGATCTTATACTTATTATTGATGCATAATATTCTACCTTTATATGACTATTGTATTTTTTAGGTAATGTTGAATTATATGGTACTAACATTGAGCTATCAACTTTTATTTGTTGTTCATCAGTTCAATTTATTATAATAATAGTTTTTTGATTCACTATTTTTTTTTTTGCTTTTCGGGAAACCATAATCATCAAAAATAATTAAATTATAAAAAATATTTGAACAAATTTTTAAAATTTTAACATTTTTTAAATCATAACAAAGTGTTTCTGGACCATGTAACATATATTTTAACATTAATAAATCTTTTTCGATGTAAATTAAATTACATATTGGGGGTCGGCGAGCGGAGCGAGCAAAGTGGTATCCCCCCTGTTATATATATATATATATATTTACCTGAGTGAAGGAAATACAGAGACGAAGCTTTATATTATCAATTAGTTGTTATTGTAATTATATTAATTAAATATTAATAATGATAATTTTTTTTTCATTATTGAAACACAATATCAGAGCGTACATCATATGGAGCGATAAAGCTTTGTATTATCAATAAGTTATAATTGTAACTATAATAATCGAATATTATTAATAATATTAATATTTTTTTTTATCATTAGAACATAATATCGGAATAAGGGGGGCTGAGGGGAAGCGCTTGTATTTTGGTTTCACGACTATATATATATATATATATATATGCAAACTGACATACATATACTGGCTGATTCCATTCAGATTCATGCTGGCCGTCTCGGATTGAATTTTTTTTTTTTTGGCTTAAAACTATGTGAATGGGTTTTAATACTTGAGAGAAGATGTGCAGACTCCGAAATACGACTTAAAAAAATTTTTTCACGATGCTATAACCTATTTTGTATTAAATTTAAAAATGAAAGGTGGAAAAATGAAAATGAACCTCCACATTCAAAATCCTCTATCTCCGTCAATTTTTGACTTTTCGAGACATTTTTTTTCTAAATGTGAGGAATCGAGCCTACTTCTGCATCGCGTTGTTATTTTATAGATTCAAATCAATGCCGTCGAGCTATTAATAAAAAACTAAAAAAAAAATGATTTTTAAGAAAATGTGATTATTTTAAAAACTATATTTTTTTCTTCAAATGTGAGTATGTTCTTACACTGAAAACAAACCCGAATCCAGCTTTGCGAAGTTGATCGCATTAGCTGGATGCGAACAACATTCGAAACATAAGAATACATAAAATCGTAGTAGGCTTATGCGTAATCATACCTTAGTCAATCATTGCCACCGTCTGTACAAGATAGTAACGTGAATTTGAGTAGAGCGCTGTGACTGCGTTGCCAGGTCAATCGCTTCAACTCATCGGCATATCCCATGCCGACAGCCGGAACCGGGCACAACTTTTAGCGTTGCGTGGTTGCTCGCTTCCACTCGACGGCATCTCGCATGCCGCAAGCCGAGATCAAACACAGAGACAATGTTGCGAGTTCGTATACTTCGACTTTCTAGATTCTAGTACTGTGAAAGTCGATATTAATACTCTATGTCAAATTAAATTATGTGTTAATTTAATTTTCATTCAAAAAGAGTTTATATGATTACTAAACAAGTGAATGCTTTAATTCTTCAATATTATTTAGATTAAATGTTATTTATTAACATATTGTATGGAACATTTATTGAATTAAATAAGGACTAATGTTTCGTTATACATTAATATTTACTCGAATTTCAAAAATTAGATATCTTGTTTAAGTATATTCATTAATTATTTATAATAAAATGAAGTTGATCAATATTTTGCATGAAAATATTTACCAAGTCGACTTAATCGGTTAATATAATCTAATGAATACCTATCTATGTATTTATCTAAATGATATCTGATAAAAAATGTATTCGTATATTTTCTTCAAAATTAAGGAGAGAAAAAAGATCTTATAATCAATTATTAAATGAATATTTTCTGACTCTTTTGCAAATTAAGAAGTTTTCAGTTATTTCCCCGTTGAAAATGAGAAAATTATTCAGGCAAGTTTCCTATTAAGTTTTTTTGTATATTGAATAGCAATCTTTTACCAATCAGGTAAGCTAAAAAATTTACATGTTGTAATTTTCAAAAATTCAATTACATTCTATATTTTATTTATAAGAAAAATGGTCCTATTAAATTTTTACTTTGGTTCGATAGTTTTGAAAAAAATTCATTAAACCATTAATTTAAAAAAACATTTGACACTAGAGCTCAAAAATTAATTATTTCTATTTTGGGATCCAATTAGAACTTGCCCCCTCAATCTTATCAATTTTCATTTTTTAATTGTGCCAGTGAACATGAAATATTTCATATACATACATACAAATGTATTATTTTATTAAAAATTTATTAAATATAATCAAATAATATTTGAATAAAATTTATTTCAAATGGAATTAAAAAATTTGAAGATAAATTTTTAAACGTTCTAGCTTTGTATGTAACTTTTTTGAAACAATTTTCAAATAGTTACCGTTCTCTCACATTAAAAAATACACAACCTTACATTGCCTTATATTTAAGGTATCAATAATTTTAAATCAAAACTTATGTCTCTAAATTAATGATATTTTATTACAATTATAAATAAATTATATTTTTCTTTATTTTAAAATCTATTTTGAAATAAATATTTAGCACTGCATAATAACCTATATTTTTAATTGATTGTTCAATGTCATCCATTTAACAAAACAGTTCTAATTGGATCCCAAAATAGAAAAAATAAATTTTAAAGCTCTAGTTTCAAATCTTTTTTTAAATTAATGTTTTAATGAATTTTTTATTCAAAACTATCGAATCGAAGTAAAAATTTAATAGAACCATTTTTCTTATTGTTGAGAATATACACACTCATACTAGGTCTCGCCACCTATAGAGAATATTTAGTAGACAGTTAAAAAGAATCAAGTTGCATGTCGACGTCATTCAGTTCAGTTCAAGTCCGTCTGTAAGAGATAAAACCTGTATTTCATTATAGAGAGAGATAATTATAATTAATTTATTTTGTAAAGATTAAATAAAGACTTTTTGTTTAATATGAATTGTGCTCTGCATTTATTAATTATTTAACAGGTTATGAGCCCAGAGAGCTCTTAACTGTGCGTTTTATTTAATAAAATTGAGAAAGGGGTTTGTGTGATTCGGAGCGTGCGTCAGTCTGTTTGATGAATGTTTTTATTGTTCTTTATCGCCTGGTGGAAGCGTCAGAGATGGCGAGTCAAGGAACGAAAAGACAGGACGGAGGACAGCAAGGGGAGAAAAAAGAGTTGACTCCGGGTCAGAATTTTTCTTTATTCTCTCTCAATTCTATAAGACCGTAATGGCGTCGCACGCTCGCTTACAGAAAGAAAGAGAAAGACAGAAAAAGATAGCGTCGTGCGTTTGTCTACAGAGAGAGAGAGAGAGAGAGAGAGAGAGAGAGAGAGAGAGAGAGAGAGAGAAATAAAATGAGTCGCAATGTTGGGTGAGTATGGCAGATTCATGCGTGCATAAGAAAATTTTTTTTATGCTTTGTGTGTGTGTGTATGTATATAGAACGAGAGAAAAGACCATGCACGCACAAAATAAAATTGACAAACTAAATAAACGTTAACACGAAGTGAAGAAGGTTTTCACGTATGTGTATGTGTATATGTGTATATATATATATCATCCCATATTATATAGTTATATTAAAAATTCAGTTTCAGCCCGCCCCACTCCCTTCCGCCCCCCCCACAGCTCCCAATAATGTTTTGTAAGGAATTCCTACAAAATAACGTAAAATTGTTTGTAATTATACGATATTTTGTAACCATTCACTCCCTCTATAGGTCCCCCATCCCCGCCGTACCCCCCCACGCCCCCCGTGCCCCCACCCCCCCATGCACCCCGTGCCCCCCGTAGCCCCCGTATGCCCCCCCCCGCATCACCCCCCACTGCCCCCCCCCCACTCGTGTAATGACTCGTATAACAGTTTATAACTTGCATGCATTATTATGTTAATTAATATAATGTGGTATATCTAATGAAAAACGAAATTATATTTTTAATACTAAAATTTTATTATATAATACTTTGATATTTATACATTAATAAAATTATTAATAGATAAAAAAATTTGTTCTTTATATTATTAATTAATGAATTAAGACTTCTTGTTAAAACATTTACATGAAGAATAAGTAATTATATTTATAAAACACATGATATATTTGAAAAAACAAATAATAATTTAATTATGATTGTTTATTTATATAAATAAACAATCGAGTTTCCACACCACCTTACATTTCAAACTAGTTATTATGATGAATTGCATTCATATATTTAATTTAATTGGAAATGATGTTGAAGTAAATGATATTATCGATCAACATTCAATGGATTATTTAAATAATCAAATTGAAGACCACTTAAATTATGAAGAAGAATATGAATATTATTTAGAAAGCTTAAATGATAATATTTCAGAGGATACAGAAATTTCTCAATTAAATAATATTATTAATTCATATATTGGCGGGAATGAAGAAAAAGTTGAATACAATAATTGGAATAAAGTACCAGAATATTATAAATATTACGTTAATAAAATTATAGAATATAAAATTCAAATATGTGAACCAATAACAGAATATTATATTAATCAAAATTATCAAATTTATTCTAGATATTTATTACGATTAGTTAATATTATTAAGAACATATTTGATCAAAATTTATAAAAGTAAGTAATAAAAAGTAAGTTTAATATTTCAAAATTATTTTATTTTATATATATACAAATTAAAATCATTAAAATAATATAATGATTTAATGATCTTATGAATATTAATAATAATTACATCACTTATTTTTGAATATTAAAGTAAACAAATTTTTAAATTTTAGTATAAAATATTGATATATCTTAAAAAATGTAAAAATAAGTCAAAAAGATATCAAAAAGGAATTATATCAAAATAATCCTATAAATCTTAAGACATAAATAAACATTATGATATATCAAATATAATACTAATAAAATTTTTATACCAAATAATTATTTAAAAATTTTTATATAGTTTTAAATTTATTATAATTTTGATCATTAATATCATTTAATTAATAATAAGTTATTTTTTCACTTATATATTGTACGATATCACTATTTTTTTATTCATATTCAATACATAAAATAAGTTATATTATAAATGTATAACTAATCTATGTAATATTAGCTATAAAATAAAGTGGTTTTTAGGGCTACTGGCGAGGGTTTCCACTAATCAAAAAATCTAACGCGCCGTAACGTTACCTCTATATTTCACACAGTTAAAATATATTAGTTAAATTAAAATCTATATTTAAATATTGAAAAATTTATACAATTAAATTAAATATATGAATGCAATTCATCATAATAACTAGTTTGAAATGTAAGGTGGTGTGGAAACTCGTTTAGTTTATAAGGTATAAACAATCATAATTAAATTATTATTTGTTTTTCAGATATATCATGTGATTTATAAATGATTAATTTTTCTTTTATTGGTAAAATATATGTAAGATATGCATAATCACCAATGGGGGTTGGGGAGCAGAGCGAGCAGGGGGTACCCCCTAGTATATATATATATATATATATATATATATATATATATATATATATATATATAGATATATATGCATCTGTGGTGGATGTACGCGCGGGGTTTAAACAGATTTATGATGGAAATTTCGTTATAATTAAAAATAAATGTAAAAACGGATGCGAATTTTATGTTGAAATACTAAGTATGATTGCTTGAAGGAAGAAAGGCGTTGGCCTGACTTCTAGAAAAAAAAAAACTGAAAGATAATAATGTACACAAACATGGCGGCCATAGGCCCAAGTCGAGTTGATGAAAAGACGTCGACGTCGTGTACAATAAAAAGACCGTGAAGACGTGCGCGCGCAATTAGAAAAAGACAGTAAGACGGTAACTGCTAAAAGCCGAGAATTAACTCGCAGGTATATACATGTACATATGTACGTATAACATGGTTATAGCATCAAGAAATGCGACAGTATATAAGTGTGATCGTATATGTATAGGAGTGTGCGCGTCTTCGCAATAAAAATAACAGATTATGAAAGAGATTAAATTAGTGAAGCGAAACGAACTAAATCAAAGCAGACAAAAATAAAGTTTACGTAAATGTATGCAAAAGACCGATTAAAAAAAAGACAGAAAACAACGACTCTAAGAAAAATATATTTGAGAATATTTAATTAATTGAAATTATCATTATACAGAGGAAAAAAGTTTATTGCAACTTCACAAAACATCTACATGAGGAGATGTGTATGACAATCGTTGAAGGCAGCATTGTATTCAAAATTATTACAAATTGAATACAAATTAAGTAATGAATAATGATTATTTTAAATTTAAAAATTTTATTTTATCAAACTTGAACGTATATATATAAAAATATTTTTCAATAAATATATCCATGGTTTTAAAAATAATATTGATCGATCATAGTTGTTCCTTTCACATACATAATAATAATTGTGTTCAGTATATTGTGTATGAAAATAATAGCACATATGTATAATTATAAATATAAAAATATACATAAATAACTGGAAAATTTGATCGATTTGACATTGCTTGTGTTCGGCATGTTAGATTAATTCTCTTAAATTGTTATAAATATAAATTACCTAATATTGCTTGTGTTCGGCATACTAGGTTGATTCTTTTTATTTTGATAGATATATTGAGCTTGAAAGGCTTGTGTTTGGTCTATTAAGCTCATAATATATATATGTGTGTGTGTATATATATATATATATATATATATATATATATATATATATATATATATATATATATACATATATATACTCTTGCGCATGGATACTTATAGTCATATTGTATGCTTTTCAAGGGTTTTTATTTAATAATTATATGTAATGATTCTTACTTAAAAATATACATTATGATATTTTATAAATAAATACAAATGTGCGCATCATTTTGTGTTATTATTTTTTTAAATGAATGATTATGCATGTTCAGCCATAAAATAGTATAATACTATTAAAAAGCGTGATATAGCTGAACCCGCACAAACATTCATGCGAGGGGTTTCTCACTAAAATACTCATAGAAAAACTCTTCCGTACTCTCAAGCATTCTTTAGTTCTCATGCGTACTCTCCAATACTCTTTTGGTGAACGCTTTAAGTAAATGAATACGAAAAAGTTTGAAAGAGATTTAGTGAGTATGCAAGAGTAAGAATGAGTATTTGTAGAATACGAATGAATATTGAAAAGTATGCAAGAGTACCAATGAGTATTCAAGAGTACGCAAGAGTACAAATAGAATTTTAGTAATATTGATTTTATTATTTTATTGATTTCGACGATAAGTCATTTTATATCATGTTTTATAAATATAACAGATCGTAACAGATCTTATTAATATAACGCTCAATTCTGAGTCTTTTTCTAACAACCCATCTCTTTATCAATATTAGTTACGTTTACGTAAAAATTATTAATTATAACAAAGTTATAATTTTAAAAAAATTTATTTAATAAGAGAAATATAGTTTTTTAAAAAAATGTACCTATAAAACGATTGTTGATGTACTTATATCAATTTATGAAATTTTCGTAGGTAAAACTTTTTCCGACTTTTTCTCAACAGGAGACCATAAAATTTTCCGTCAACTTTATGAAATATTATTCTATTTC
Organism: Anastatus disparis; assembly: GCA_017163975.1. Taxonomy (NCBI): domain Eukaryota; kingdom Metazoa; phylum Arthropoda; class Insecta; order Hymenoptera; family Eupelmidae; genus Anastatus; species Anastatus disparis. Next base: position 1,475,385 of record JAFFSR010000297.1, read on the forward strand.
AATCTAGTGAGGACAAATAACTGGTTTTTATAATATTATTGTAAAATAGTAATTCTAAAGGTTATATTTTTTCATTTTGCCAATATTTTATTTTTCTCAACTGTTTAAATTCAACTTTATCCCTTGCATAGATCAACTTTCAAATCCATTTTTCACTAGTAATTAACTTTTGGTAATAAGAATATTTTTTGTTGGGAATGACATGTAATATACAACTTATTTTTTGCCAAACATTATTTTTAATAGTTAAATTTCTGATTTTATTTTCTGAAAAGTATTTATTTTTAAATAAAATAAATCGCAACATTTTTTATTTAAAATTTCACGTAAAACATACCTATATTTAGAAATAGTTAAATTTAAGCTACGAATAGTTAATAGATTTTCCCACTGTGCATAAGAAAAAGTTACTTATTATGCTATTATGTTAGGTATAAGCAATATTAAATGCCTTATCAAAATTAAAAAAAAAATCTTATCGTGTTCAACCGATAATATGTCGGTAAATAATTATATAAAATAAATAAAGTAATAGTAAAAACTATAAAAATTGTAATCATAAAAAGATTTTTTTATTATTGTGTTTTTATTGGACTAAACTACTTTATTAAATATATAAAAATGCATTTTTATATATCTGTGTATTTTATAATTTAAAAATAGCCCTAATAGAAATTTTGCTGACTAAAATGGTCGATTCATCAATTATTCTTTATTTAGTTTGATATTTACAATGTAGAAAATTAATTATTACTATTATTTTAATTATTTTAGAATATTACATAAAATATGTATATGAAATGTAACCAGTAACATACAACATATTAATGTATCAGCTTATAATTTAAATTTCCTTTTTATTCACTATATTCTAAGCGAATTAATAGCTGGATTTATTTTATTAAAAATTAATGTAATAATCACTTATTTTGAGTTAAATTTTTTCATAGTAACATTCAATTTTAAAATAATTGAAATGTTACTTAAAATAATTTCCTACCTTATTTCACAATTTAATAATTAATTATTAATCAATCAATAATTAATTATTAATAATTAATTATTGATTGATTATTATCAACCTGTTGACTCATCGACCGATCAAGCTATCGATAGATTCATATATCCACCCATTAACCCATTGATTTATCAACCCATCGACCGATTAATTTATAAATATAACAACCCAAAATAACATAGATTTATATTCAACTCAACTATTTATCAACTTATTGACCTATCATTTCATTAATCCAACAGTCCATCAACTTTTTCCTTTTTAAACGTATTAATCTATCAATCCATCGACCCATACATTCGTCGACCCTTTGAATATCTCACTCAGCTGAGTCCTTTATCAAATAACTTATTTATTTTCTTTATTAATTTCGTAATTTTGAGAATAATTAATTGCATTTTCATTATATATATATATATATATATAAAATTTAAAAAATCGATGTTTTAAGTTCTTTCTTTTAACACACACACATATATATATATATATATATATATATATATATATATATATATATATATATATATATATATATATATATATATATATATATATACGTATGTTTAAAAAAAGAACTTGAAACATCGATTTTTAAATGAATACTCTATCTAAAATTTCCGTACTCCTTAATCTTTTGAATATTCAATAATTTTTTTGAATACTCATTGTATTCTTTGCATGCACTGAGAGAAAATTCATGCTAATAGAGCATGCGAACTGCCATCTATGCGAGCATATAAAACATTGATACAAATATGACAGGCCGTGAGAAGCTCTATTAGTATTGGATTACCTTATACTAAAAAAGATGGTATGGAGAGTAACTAAAGCATGAACGGCATTCACTGATGACTCGCGTGGTATACTTCGATGACTCCCCACTCTCATATCCTTTGTTTGCTTAAGTCGCCTCCTCTTTTGGGTGGCGACGCGAGCAAACACGGCTGGTCTATACCCAAAATTATGTTGCAAATTTCTTTAACGTATTTTCGTAGCGAATCTTTTATTTCTTTTCTTTTCTTTTTTTATGAAGGGAGATACGTTATAAATATAACCTGTTAAACTTTTTAACTTTAAATAATTAATTTTCAACTTAAAATTTAATTATTTTAAACCGCTGGAGGGGCAGATGAGCATGTACGATTTTACGCCAGAGATATTTCAGAGTAGCGTTGGTCTAGTGCGTAACGTTCACGCTTTTCCTTTTGAGTACGCGAGTTCAACTCTCGGCTAGGGTCACGTTTTTTTAAATTTTTTTTTATTGTTTTAATATTTTTTATTCCTTTTTATATTTATTTTTTTTTAGATTTTGTATTTTTTTTATTAATTTTAAAATTTAATTTTTCACAAGTACGCTTGTTTTTTTCAATGAAAATTTTTTAAAAATAAATTATTCTTTATAGGTAGTAATTACAAATATTGATAAATAAATAATAGTGATGTTTATTTTATAATAGTGATGTTTATTTTATAATAGTATAGTTTAATTTATTTATAATTTAGTTTATAAAATTTACAATAAATTACAATAAATAAATAAAACTAAGTTATTATTATTTATGTTATAATATATATTGTATATTGAAATATGTTTATAAAGACAAAATTGAACTATAGTATTGTAAATATCACTATTATTTATTTATTAATATTTTAAATTATTTTCTATATGAAATACTTTATTTAAAAATATTAATAAAAAAAACGAGCATATTTTAAGTAACTTGTGAAAAAATAGATTTTAAAATTAATAAAAAAATAGAAAATAAAAAAAATGTAAATAAAAAAAAAGCAATAAAAACTATTGAAATAATAAAAAAAAAATTAAAAAAAAAGACCCTAGCCGAGAGTTGAACTCGCCTACTCAAAAGGAAAAGCGCGAACGTTACGCACTAGACCAACGTTACTTCGAAATAACTCTGGCGTAAAATCGTACATGCTCATCTGCCCCCCAGCGGTTTAAAATAATTAAATTTTAAGTTAAAAATTAATTATTTAAAGTTAAAAAGTTTAACAGGTTATATTTATAACGTATCTCCCTTCATAAAAAAAGAAAAGAAATAAAAGATTCACGCTACGAAAATACGTTAACGAAATTTGCAACATGATTTTGGATATAGACCAGCCGTGTTTGCTCGCGTCGCCACCCAAAAAAGGAGGCGACTTGAGCAATAGAAGAATGCCATAGTTAGCAGTAAAGAAAGAATAGTGGACAAGCCACGTTTACTTCCTTTACGTCCCATGAGAGGATACAGCGCTAGCTATCGAAGGATATTAGAGTGGGGAGCTACTAAAGCATGTAAACAAACAGTTTTTGGATAGCGCAAACCTCGTAAGAGTAGATGGCGCTGTTATTAAAGCATAGGATATTACTTACTAACTTTGGATACGTAGACTACATGCTCTATTGGCATGAATTTTCTCTCAGTGTGCTCTTTAATTATTTTGAATATTCATCTTACTCTTTGCAAACTCTCTGATTTTTCAAATACTCAACTTACTCTTTGCATACTCTCTGATTTTTTCAAATACTCATCTTACTCTTTGCATACTCTTTGATTTTTTCGAATACTCCTCTTACTCTTCGCATACTCTGATCAATTTTTAAACTCCAATACTCTTATAAAACTCTTGCGTACTCACAATACTCTTACAAAACTCTTACCACTTTTTGCAAGAGTATTTTAGTGAGAAGCCCCTCGCATTCATGTTTTTATAAATTTTTTATTCAATTGTAATTGTTAAGAGAAGGTCACATATTTCTGTCCTTTTCTAATCAAAGAAATGATTTTTTTACAAAAACTAATAACTTTATCAATCAATGAAGAGAAAGCCGCATCTTGTAATAAAAAAGCAATATTTTCTTTGATATGAAAAAATTAATCTCATAGAAAATTAGTTTTAAATACTCATTTAGTATTCAATCTCTCCAAACATTACCAAAATTCGTAAAAAATGGTTTTTTCATTTTTAATTATGTTTAAGCATTTTTTTAGCTTTCTTGATATTTATTCGTATTATTTGTATTATTCTTGAAAAGTAGATTTTGCAAACTTTAGGACTAATATAGTATATGCAACCATTACGCAATTAGAAATCGGACGGAACAATTTTTTTTGTTATAATGCACACGAACTTTTCGAAAAAGTTAAATTTTTTAATAAAACTGGTATAATTTTTAATATTTCTTGTTCCAAAGCTATTGCAAACTATAGTTGATGATATTGTTCGATTGTATTGCTAATAGAAAATATTTTTTATTCGTTAGACTCTTCTAAGAGACATAAATAACCCCATAAATACGGAAAATCGCAAAAAATCCGGGTTTTTGCGTTTTTAACAATATTCCACTAATTTTAAAAATCTACAAATTTTAATTTTTTTCAATACCGAACATAACCTTATATTTATTTTTTCGAAATCACCTGGGGCACTTTTGACCAATATATCTGTCTATGCCCTTTAATGCGTTTCGAGAGAGATATATATACAAAATTCTTGTTGAATTCACAGATACTTTGTCCTTTTGTTTAAATAACTTGGAATTTAATTGGAAAAATACTGAAGTGAAAAGAGAATAATGATATTTACTAATTTAGAAAAGATTTGACGATTTTAGAATGAATTAAAAAATGCTGAGATCAAACAATTATATAATACGATTTAGAAATATAAAGCTAAGATCAGAACAGCTTAAAAGTTATAAACAGAATTGAAAATATAATTTAGAAACACAATTTCAAAATAATGTTAAATACAAAATACTGAGATCAGTAGATAATTGTTAACTTGGTAGATTTTTTTGATTAAGTAGGCTGCTTCTTTAATGTTTGAGGTTGTTGAGTGCTCAAACGAGACTGACTGTAGTAACATTGAGTTAATATACTTGTAATATTGAGTTAACATGCTTTCTGCTTATAATATAAGCACCTAGTCTTAAAGCTAAAAGAACAAAAACTTTGGTCACTTTCTGTTGATAATCCCTAGGGACCAGGACCACTCTTAGATCAATGATAATATCGACATTGAAGATGAACTTAATATTATACCTATAAATTAAATTGTCACTACCTGTAATGTTAGCGATAATGTCATCAGCAGAAAAAGAAAGTACAACAGTTATCGGTATGATAAAAAGAATGAAATATGAATATCTCATCCATAAAAAGGTTAGCTAGTTGCGATGAGTGAAATGATTCAAAGTTTAAAATGTGTTTTTATTATTCGTTTTATTGAGTCATAATTATTAATAATAGATTTCAATGAAAAGGGATAGAATGGGTGGAAGGCTGATACAACAATGAGACAGTTAACTCAGATAGTATTAATTTTATTAGAACAACATAACACAAATAATACATTTAATAACTGTTAATAATGATATCTTGAAAGAAATAAAAGGGAAACTTACAAACAAAGGTCGGGTGGTCCACGTCGACCAATCGGCCGTTACACCACGCACGCGAAGACAATACTATGCTTTTTATAACTACACTCGAGTGGGCCACGTCGACACATCGGCCATGACGCCACAAAATGTACACGTTGATGTGCAGGTAAGTCACGTCGACTTATCGGCCGCAACACTCGACCCACACATCCACCAACAGTAATGGTGACGTCGCGCACACGTACGACGCCACCCACGAATCCGTGCACTGTTCAGTTACGTCGACTTATCGGCCGTAACTCTCAACTCCTCATATGAAGAAAAAAAACTACCGTAATAATTTCTTATCACACTATTACTACACCCAACTAAAGATCCGCGTTGACACACACTAGCGCACCAATTTCACGTCCGTCACAGACGGGCTGCTGAAACTAACTAACTGGCCCATGCACGAGGTCCCGCGCACAAACCGCCGGCATCCCTATCCCGCGCAACCGTCAAAGGCCACGCCATGCGCGCGCATCCGCTTACCCGCTCCTTTTCCATCGCGCGCCATTGTCGCTCCCTTCAAACAGCGTCTCTAATCCCGCCAAAATCCAAACACCGCCCGCCTTCGTCCATCGGACGAACATCATCATCAATGCTCAATGGCAGAACTCGTCACCGTATCAGTGGATCGAGCTTTTTCAACTAGAAGTGGACAGAGCCCTGTTATGTGTCTCTTAAAGGTAGAGACAGCAGTCTTAACCGTAACCACACGCACCAAACCATCAGGTCCTGGATACACCTCAGTGACTCGAGCCAATGGCTACTTTGCTGGTGGATATCGGTCATCCTTCACTAAAACCAACTGGCCTACAGCAAAATTGTCCTTGGGATCTCTCCATTTACCGCGCTCTTGTAGATGCTGCAGGTATTCACTTGCCCAGCGCTTCCAAAACCCGTTTAGTAGACGCCTCAACAGTTGGTACCTATTTAGTCGGTTTTCTGGCCCCGAAGGAGGGGCCTCATCTGGCAGCACGGCGGCCGCTCCATTATTTAAGAAGTGAGCCGGAGTGAGCGCCGTTAGATCATCTACATCTTGACTTAGCGGCTGCAGGGGACGTGAGTTCAGACATGCCTCAATTTGAACTAACAGGGTAGCAAACTCCTCAAATGTGAGCACATCTTCCCCGATAATTCGCTTGAGATGATGCTTCGTGGATTTTACTCCAGCCTCCCATAATCCTCCGTAATGTGGAGCATTAGGTGGAATGAACGTCCATTCGGTGCCATCATTAGCTAAAATCGGGGCAAGCTCCTGGTAAAATTGCGACGCGTCACGAAACATTGTTTTTAACTGACTATCGGCCCCCTGAAAGGTAGTGGCATTATCACTGAAAAGCTTTTGACAGATGCCTCTTCTACCTACGAAGCGCTGAAAGGCGGCAATGAATGACACTGAGGTTAGATCACTGACACATTCCAGATGAATTGCACGTGTGGTAAAACACACAAACAAGGCTATGTACCCCTTGTATGACTTGTGACCACGACCCTTGGTGGTGCGTATCTGAAATGGTCCAGCGTAATCCAACCCGGTGCAGAAGAAAGGCTCAGAACGAGTCACTCGTTCTGAGGGGAGATCACCCATGAGTTGATGTGCCAACCTTGGTTTAACTCTTTGACACTTCACACACTTGTGAATGATGGATTTCACTAGACGATTTCTGCCTAATATCCACACTTGTCTTAACAGAGTACTCAAAGTAAGCGTTAGGCCGCCGTGGAGACAGATGTGGTGCGCATGACGCACGAATAAACGGCTCAAGGTTGAGTCACGCGGCAAAATGGGAGGGTTCTTTGATTGATCAGGAAGATTCGAATGAGCGAGTCTACCTCCAACCCGCAAAAGATCGTCTGTTGAACTTACGAATGGGTTTAACTTGTTAAGAAAATGACGTCTAGGAAGCCTTTTTCCGTTTTTTAGAAGTTGAATTTCTGCTGCGAAGGCAACAGATTGCGCAAGACGTATGGCTACCACGCGCGCCTCTGATAATTCAGATACCGTAAGGAAGGTCGGTAGTGGCTGTAACCCAGCTCTCCCTTGACGTAATCTAACCAGAGGGCGCCTACAATATGCTATCACCCTAGTCAGCTTACTCAGTGAAGAAAATCGTGTCAAGAGGGGGTGTTCCTCAGGGGTGATCCTGGAATGAAAAACTGCAGTAGCCTCAACTGACCGAGGCCAATGTTCTGAAGACTGGGCTAACCAGTAGGGGCCATGCCACCAGAGATTACATTCAGCTAGCTCGTCCGGTTCGCAGCCACGGGTTGCTAAATCTGCAGGGTTCTCCTTTGAAGAAACGTGTGTCCAAGTGGTAGATGGCAATTCAGTTTGTATGTATGATACCCTATTGGCAACGAAAGTCTTCCAATAAGAAGGATGTTTGCGCAACCAATTTAGCACGATCTGACTGTCAGACCAAGCGAAGGTTGTCGCATTTTGGAGGAAGTCGAGTTTAGCGACATGAAGGATGAGCTTAACCAGAAGGACAGCTCCACAGAGTTCTAAGTTAGGGACGCTGATGGTCTTTACAGGTGCCACCTTGGTCTTAGCGGTCAGCAACACAGTATGAGCATCCCCGTCACTCATTGCAATGCGAACATAAACTGCAGCGGCATAGGCCCGAGAAGAAGCATCCGAGAAACCATGTATTTGATACGGTTGATCGGATGAACTTCCAAACCAGCGAGGAATACCTACAGCTGAGAGAGTGGAAAGTGAATTACAGTAATGAATCCAACGAGCCTGAATTTCATTTGGTAATGGAGCATCCCAACCACACTTCAAAATCCACAGATCCTGCATAAGGATCTTCGCTGTAACGGTGACTGGAGCCAACCATCCTAAAGGATCAAATACACGTGATATGTTTGAAAGAATCATCCGTTTCGTTGGAGGGGGGCTTGACGGCTCAGCGATTGTTACTCTGAACCGAAACTCATCCTGAGCTGGTTTCCAATAAATCCCCAATGTTTTCACGGATTCACTCTCATCAATGAGCTTAGACCAATTCTGAGGGGTCAGAGGAGGTAACAACTCTATGCAATTGGTAGCCCATTTATCCAGCTCAAATCCAGCGGTGCGCAGCAACGAGCAAAGTTGGACTCTCATTTGAACAGCTTCTGAGAAATCATTTGAACCAGCGAAAATATCATCCACGTAAGTATGAGACTCTAAACATTTGGCCCCTAGTGGAAATCTGGAACCTTCATCCTTAATCAACTGTAGCATAACTCGATTTGCTAAAAATGGGGCCGAGGCCGTGCCATAGGTCACCGTGTTCAAACGGTAATCTACCGGCTCCACACCAGCTTCAGGTGACCAAACGATTCTTTGTAGATCTCGGTCCCCCTCCAACATGAGGATCTGTCGAAACATTTTGACGATATCAGCAGTAAAAACGTACTGATACCGTCGCCAGCCCAGCAAAATCAACGAAAGATCATGCTGAAGCTTAGGCCCTTCATTAAATACTGGTTAAGGGATGCTCTGTCATGAGTCTGACGAGATGCATCGAAGACAATACGGGTTTTATTTGTACGATTGGAGGATGTGACTACTGCATGATGAGGAAGATACCATGCTCGTGTTTGTTTAATCTCCTCTCTAGGAATCGGTGTCATGTGGCCAAGCTCTTCATAAAGCTTCATAAAATTGCGATAGGACTCAGCCAACACCGGATCGCGCGAGAATCTACGGTGAGTTTGTACTAGTGAAGCCAAAGACATGCGACGAGTCTCTGATGCTAGAGATGGAGGCTCCTCCTTTAGCAAAAGAGCGACCAAATATCTACCATCCTTATTTCTAGTATAGGATTCTTTGAACTGGTTCTCACAACGTTCCTCTTCAGGAGTCCATTTATTGGGGTTCGTCGGAATTTCTTCCAATGTCCAAAAATGCTGTAATGTTTGATCCAAACCAGCTTGAGTGATCCCATGGAGAACTCGCGCATATGAGTCTGTTGTCCTTCCCGCCCGCCATGACGACTCGATCCCTATTGCACCTGATACTACCCAACCAAATACAGTGTTTTGAGCGACAAAACGAGACGGAGCAAAGTGTAATAGTCCTGAACGTAAAAGTTGTCCATAAACATCAGCTCCAAGGATAAGGTCGATAGAATTGGGTGTAAGGAATTGAGGGTCCGCTAGTGCGAGGCCTCTCAATTGATGAGTGTCAAATTCTACAAGTTGACGAGCTGGCAACCGAGAGGTAAGCCTTGGAAGTACCAAAGCCTCTGTTTCAACCTTGAAATTCACGTCACAGGCCGAGCGTAACTGAAGCCGTACTACAGACCGAGCAGTGCCGGCCGCGCAGCCACCCAGCCCCGACAATGGAATTTCATCACGGCGCCTTGGGAGCTCAAGGAGCTGTACGATAGCTTCTGTAATAAAGGAAGCTTCAGACCCCTGATCTAGCAAGGCCCGAACTGCCATAGGGTGACCCCCAATGTCCATTACAATCACCTGAGCGGTAGGTAGAATCACCCCACTTCCACCGCTGGAGACCCCGGCTGTATGTACATTAATGGTACTGGAGGAGCCTGCCAGCTCGGACGATGGAGTATCGGCCTGTGCCTGGTCCGGGGATTGAGATTGCACTTTCTCATGATACTTGTGCAACAGCGTGTGATGCTTACCATTACAATTTGCGGTTGAGCAACGTCCTGAAGATTTACAGGATTTCACTCTATGTTGGCCAAAACAATTGAAACAGAGCCGTAGACGTTTGACTTCAGTCTGTCGCTCTTGATGACTTAGAGCCTTAAATTTGAAACACCTATAAAGAGGGTGCAGTCCTTTACAATGAGGACAATATCGACTAGACGATTCGGGCGAAGATGAGGGGATTGCCGCATGGAATATTTTCCGAGGGCCTCGATCAGCCCTACTAATAGAGGCCGATCTCTTTTCACCCCTACTACTAGAAGCACGGACGGTCAACTGTTCGGAATTCAACATGCTCAAGGTCTGTGCACGTCTTTCTAGAAATTCGATTAGAGCAGAGAATGTAGGAAGATGATCGATGGGATTAAAATCAGCTGCACCTATATTGGAAACAGCCTCCCGATCTTTCAAGCTTAATTCTGACTCCCAGAGCTTCCTAGATTCTGGATCCAAACGTTCAGCTATGATAAACACGAACCACAAATTCCATTGCTCTACTGGTAATTGGAAATTTTCTAGAGCTCGTACGATGCGCTGTGCTTCGTCAGTGAAACACCGCAACTCAACGGCTGACTCTTTCTTCAAATGAGGTAGCTGCATGAGAGCAACAAAGTGCTTGAAAATGATTAGGCGAGGGTTATAATACCGTGCCTTAAGAGATTGCCAAGTACTGTTATAATTTGCGTTCGTTACCTTTACGTCCCTAACAAGCTCCGCCGCGGAGCCTCGCAAGCACGATTTCAGGTACTGCAACTTAGTTGCATTCGAGTATCGAGGAATGTCATGCACTAGCGAGGTGAATAAATCACTAAAACTTTCCCAATCCTCATATTCACCAGAAAAGATTGGGAGAGGCATACGAGGGAGTTTAGCGATTGCGGGATCATCCCCCCTAGTCGAAACGTTTGAAACTTCAATCAGAGGTGCTGGTTGCTCCGCAATTTCAAGTCGCCTCTGAACAACCAAAAGGAAATCATTAACATCCTCATATTCTCCTTGGATCCGCGAGAAGACATTCTCAACAACATAGGACTCCTTCTCGTTTCCCTCTCTCCCTATAATGTCATCGTGTGTCCGACGCACCTCATTCCAAATACTGTGCAAATTATCTAGTCGAGTTTAAATTATCGCGGGATTGAGTTCATTGTCCCGCTTTTCTCGAATACGTTCAAGCATTGCCCTCATCTCCGATGAACGAGAAGTTTGCAATGCTATAAGCTTTTTCAAAGCAGGCGGAGCCATCATGGAATTAGAGCCAAATCAAACAAATGCAATGAAATGTCAAAGGGCGAAACCTTCAAACTCTGAGCATCAAGAAGTTGCTCTCATCAAAAAAAAGGAGAAGAAACAAATGAAAGTTTCAATAAAAACAAGAAGGAAGGCAAATCAAATGCATAAACAAAAGACCAAAGGGAAACGAAAACTCAAACAAGAAAGAGAGAAAAGAAATAGAATTCTCAGCTTGAAAAGGCAAGCGAAGAACGGGAGTATAAACCGAAAAGGCACTCCAACACACCGAATGACACAAGTAAACACTTACGTACTGGGCTTCTTCACTGTTAACCGACGCACAAGATGAACCAGCCAATCACCCAATCCTCACCCGGGGCACCATGTTTTTATTATTCGTTTTATTGAGTCATAATTATTAATAATAGATTTCAATGAAAAGGGATAGAATGGGTGGAAGGCTGATACAACAATGAGACAGTTAACTCAGATAGTATTAATTTTATTAGAACAACATAACACAAATAATACATTTAATAACTGTTAATAATGATATCTTGAAAGAAATAAAAGGGAAACTTACAAACAAAGGTCGGGTGGTCCACGTCGACCAATCGGCCGTTACACCACGCACGCGAAGACAATACTATGCTTTTTATAACTACACTCGAGTGGGCCACGTCGACACATCGGCCATGACACCACAAAATGTACACGCTGATGTGCAGGTAAGTCACGTCGACTTATCGGCCGCAACACTCGACCCACACATCCACCAACAGTAATGGTGACGTCGCGCACACGTACGACGCCACCCACGAATCCGTGCACTGTTCAGTTACGTCGACTTATCGGCCGTAACTCTCAACTCCTCATATGAAGAAAAAAAACTACCGTAATAATTTCTTATCACACTATTACTACACCCAACTAAAGATCCGCGTTGACACACACTAGCGCACCAATTTCACGTCCGTCACAGACGGGCTGCTGAAACTAACTAACTGGCCCATGCACGAGGTCCCGCGCACAAACCGCCGGCATCCCCACCCCGCGCAACCGTCAAAGGCCACGCCATGCGCGCGCATCCGCTTACCCGCTCCTTTTCCATCGCGCGCCATTGTCGCTCCCTTCAAACAGCGTCTCTAATCCCGCCAAAATCCAAACAAAATGAAAAAGCTAAAATACGGAGTAATTGAGAGAAACAGATCTTCGACTTTAATATATTATAAGATTCGTACTTGTAATTAACCTGTCTGCATTTCTCCATTTTTATATTTTACTTTGAATATTAAACAGCATAATTCAAGAACTTGTTTGTTCAGGTAAGAGTAGTAAATGATGGAATATAAAGAGTGAAAAGATTGAATATAGCCTTAACATTACTTCAAAAGTAAATAAAAAATTTATTTCTTAGAAAGAGCTTTATAACACCCCACGAGAAATAATCCTTAGCTATCGGATAACTGTTTACATATCTATTCCATTTAAATACAATTAACAATCTTATACAATTGTTAAGAAATGCCGTACAAAGCGTAGATAGTCTGAATGTATATTTCCAATATATTTGTAAGAACTTTAACTTTTCAAATACAAAAATAAACGCCCAATTCGATTCAAAATGTAGATATAAAAACTAGTATTAAAAAATTGTCAGTACGCTGTTCTGGATTTCATAATTCTTACCTCAAAAGCAAATTCAATTTCGTCATCACTCAACATAATGATATCGTCGTCGATTGATAGAATAGCTTCAGTTTCTATTTCTTCAAAAGGATAAAAACGATTAGATAAGGCGTTTTTTTCTGTTTCAATAATTTTAATAACTTTTTGAATTTTTGGCCATTTCAAAACTATGGAAATAAGATTTCTATTAAAGAATATATTACTGTTCTTCTGAAGGATATTTAAATAATGTTATCAACTTACGTCGTGGTGGTTTTTTATAATCATTATTCCATATAATTAAAATTTTTATTAGGCTTGGAACTTTTGAAAGTTTATTGATCAGAAAAAATAATAAATCTATTCGATCATACGTCAATATAACTGCAGTGAAACCATCATTTTTTGGTATATTTGATGGTATTGTTATGGGGGACTCTATATCCTGAAAAATAAATATACGAATATTAAAGTTAAAAATACATTATAATTTTCATAAAATTATTAATACGATAATCAATTACCCAGATTTGTGGCTTATTCCAAAAATCATAATTCTTAGCAAAATAAGGAAATATTCGATCTGCGACTATATCTAAAGTTGTATCAGTAATTTTTTCTAACGTCTGGAAATATTTCTGGTACATCCATAAACCATGATTTTGCAATTCCTTAATTTTTTTATTTGAATACTTTTTTAAAATGTTTATAGTAAGTAACACATCAGCTTCACGTATAAATACCGCAGCCCTATGAGTAAATAAATAAGAAAATAAATATGATTGTTATGAATAACAAAATAATTTTAATCATTGTTCTGAAATTTTTATTTATATATTTATATGTATATACACACGGATAGATATCTTAGCGAACTGCCAACCAAGAGGGAAGGTATACAGTACGCTCATACTCAGCGGCGAACATCAATACATATGTTAACGTTTTAAATGCCAAAAGTTACTTATGAGTTGCACGCGCACGGCTGGCTGATATCGGTTGGCTTTTAAATCGCCAACATTTGTTTTTCCGTTCCCCGTAAACTTGCAGTATACTGCGTCCTCACGCTTTGGCATACAGCATACAAAAAGTTCTTCCAGTGCATGTGTATGTGTTCATATATATGAATGTATATGTTTTAATATATACTACTATATATTTAATATAAATTTTTAGATTTTAGGCTTCAAATTCGACACATGACACTTTCAGTAAACTTATAAGGCTTAAGAAATAATTTTGTTAGAAAATTGATAAAATTTGCTAAAAAAAAAGTACACAAGAAACTATAATGGAAAATACACCGTTATGAAACTACAATTTAATAAAAATGGTTAAAAATTTCAAAATTTTGGGAAAAGTCCAACTTTGATGTCTTATGATTGCCAAAATAAGTTCTGGAAAAATCTGAAAATTTAAGGGTGATCTAGAACATAGAAAAGAAAATGTAAAAAGTTTTTAGCGAAAAAATTTTTTGATGGTTGATTTGACAGAGAGCCACCTATATGTATATGTATATATATATATATATATATATATAATAGTAATCAAACTTTATTTCTTTCTTAAATAATACAAAAATAATTATAAAACTTTGTCTTTACTATCGTATCTTTAGATCATTTTAACAAAATCGATATTCTTTTTATTATGCATTTATACAAAAAACACCTTTCCTCTCTAACACCTTTCACTCTCGTACACACCTTTACATATTTCTTTCAAACACCTTACACATTCACAACTTCCATATATTTTTAACTTTTTTTTCATCCTCTAATAGTAACAACAGACTTTATTTCTCATTTCATAACGCACTTTATCAGTCTTTCCTTCTTCCTCTTTATTGAACATAAATTTTGCGTTTTTAAACTTGTGAAGTGACAGAAATAAATTTTTAATTTATTTAATTTATTTAATAAATTTTTAATTAGATTTTACAACGTTATAAAATTTACTGCATTGAAGATGTTGCTTTTGCGTAAAAATATCGAGTAACACTTTTAAGGCTTAATACCAACGTGACCATTGCGCTGACCAGGCAACACGTGCAGCTACCTGCAGTGCTTGTTGCTAGTGGCCATACAGTAATGCACCAATGACATAGCTTGGCTCTCTCCTACTTTTAATTAAGTAGTGGGATAAATATAGCTGCTGTCGTGATTTTGGGCGTGCGATTAAGAGAGAGTCTTGAAGCGTTCCCGACTTTATTCACGGTCGCCAGGTAATATTTTAATTACCGAATTTAAATTTACTTCATTATTTTAATTAATTCCATGCATATAAAAGGTGCATACAACAATATTGTATAAGAAAATTATGTTTATCGACGATCTCCTCCAGTGCAATACTCTTAGAGATGCGATAATTTATAATTTTCTTTACGTGTGGATGAGAGGGTAGAATGATAAAAGTTATTATCGACGACTCCGTTGAGTGCAATACTCTAAAGAGTGCGATAATCAACTTTTTTTATTATATGAGATATGTAGAGAAGTGTTTAAATCGACGACATCTTTGAGTGCAATACTCTTAGATGTGCGATAAATAACACTTCTATTTAATGCAAAATGAATAAACAAATTATTATCGACGACATATCCAAGTGCAATACTCTTCAATGTGCGATAATTAATTTGTTTAGTATTTATATGAAAAATGATTAATGAGATGAGATGAGTTATACTTTTATCAATAACTTTTTAAACACAGTCTCATTTAAATTTGAAATACTTAATCTTTTTATTAAAAAATTAAGAAAATATATATATGAGTAAATCTTACAAGTTGTTTCTTTTTTTGACAAAAACGTGTTTTTTTTCCAAAATGGTGGCACACTTATCTTACACCATTCATTATCTTTAGTTGTACATAAAGAATAGGATTCCATCGCGAAATCGTATTTGAATGAAATATTACAAAAGGTACATTGAAAAAAAATAAAAAAAAGATTTGTTTTCTATTTATCGTTCATAAATTGTTTATATATATTATAAAATACATCGTTAATTGCATAGTAAAAATATTTTAATAAGTTACACAATTTTATGTTTATTATAGCTTTTAATAATATTACAATAATTAAACAGAAAAAAATAATAAAAAAAAATAAACTTTTTATTTCAATGTAAGAACAATAGTAACAAGATTCAAAATATTATTATTAACAAAAAAAAAATAAAACATTTGAAAACAAACAAAATATAAATTATACATTTGATCATTTAATACCTATACTTTAAAGTTTGACAGCAGGAATTTACAAACAATATCTATTAACTTAAACTTTTAATGCACACTTTCGTCGTGGTCTCAAGTGAAGAGTTATATCATCGCTTTCTTTCTTTTTGGTATCAATAGATTTAAAAGGTTGACCTTGTACACTGTTTGGATTATTCTTCTTTTTGGTTTGTTTAATACTTTTGTTTTTTCAATATTCCTTTTAACTTTTGTTTTAATTTCAGAAGCAGACCAAGTGCAAGGATTTAAAGCAAAATGATTGCACGCAGTATTGAACAACTTATTTACTACACAGTAAGAGCAAGATAAATAGTTTAAGTGAAATATTTTTGGTTTTTCTTTTGACCATACTAATTGGAAAGTTGAGTTAGGAGCACTTCTCAATTTCTTCGGTAATTGATGATCAATGCTGTTAATATTAGCTTCATCAATTAAAAATGCCATAATTTTTTGAGATTTGCTTGAATTTACTATGTCTACTATAGATCTTGCAAAAATTACATCCCCTCCTCTTCCAACTACTCCATTACACATCGTTTTTACACAAGCACCTATAGCATCTGCAGTACTTTTTCCATGCCCGGCGCATGTAAAGTTCCAAGTTGCAAAATTTATACCCATTTTATTACAATGTTGTTCAAATAACCAAAAATTAGTTTTATTTTTATATTGTGATGAAGGACCATCACTTTGAACATGTAATACTTTTATATCTGGTACAGTTTCTTTTATTAGTTTTAAGACAGGATCTAAGTGGGCCCAGATTGCCGATGCATCATGTCGCAAACACTCTGAAGCTGTAGTAAATGATGTGCAATCGATTCCCTCTCTACTTCTATTATAAAATACTCCAGTGTGCAATGAAATTTGTTTTTTAGAAGCTCCAAAATGTACACTTTGAACTTCTTTATGATATTTACATTCATAATTTTCAGAGAAATCCATAACAAGTAAAACTTCATTAGCATTCAAGTTCTGTTTTATATTATTAATAGCTTTATGTTGATGACCGGCATCGTAAGCGTGTTTTATAAATATAGGAATTTGAGAATTAACATCTTCGATTAATTCATTGACTGAACAATCAATTTTTTCTTTTTTAGTAATATTTACTTTATAAATTTTTCCTTTTGCACCTGGTCTAGTTTCTTGACGAGTTATCCACTTGTAATAATGCGTTAAATTATCGTTACTTTCAATACTTATTTTCTTATTTTTACATGTTATACATTCTCCATACGAACATTCTTTACTTTCAACATTACACACTTTTGATTTTATAAATGATAAAGAAGATTTATCCGGTATTAATTTCAGCAAAAATAATTTTTCAAGCAACAGATTCATGTTTGCGTGAATTTTACACATACATGTGTCTCGCTTATTAGGATCTCTTTTTACTACCCAAAAAGGTTTGTATTGATAAAATGTTGACCGAGAAATCATTGTAGTCTCTTCTTTAATAAACTTTTCATAAAGATCATCTATTGTGTATGTTAAATATCTTTTTTGCTTCGATACTTTATTTTTTGTTATTTTATCTTTTACTCCGGAAGCTAAAGAAGAATTCTCGTCTTTTTCGAAAAATTGATGTATACTATTTATAATACTAGATGTTTTCATTTTCTTTTTAAAGTTATTTATTTTTAATTTTATTAATTTGGAATCAGAGTACTTTTTTTGGATAAATTTTGAAACTAAAGCTCGAGATTTAGTGATTCTTCTATATTTTTCTACTATTTTTCCTGCCAAACATTGCTTAATAATAGATTTATCTTTTCGGCTTTCTAAAGATTCCATTTTTTGATTAATTTGTTTCTTTAAAGCTTCACTATCACGTAAATTATTTTTAATTTCTTCAGTACTAGAATTTAAAATTTCTTCAACTTTATTTTCAATTTCATCATCTAGTTTTTCGCTTGATATCTTTATTTTTTCCAATAATATGTTATTTTTTTGCAATAATCTGTAGTACCTTCTTTTCCATTTTGCTAATTCAGTATCTTTTGTTTTTAACTTGCTATTAAATTGTTGGATTTCTCTATATTTCTTACTCTCTCTTATTTTCAAAGTTCTGACTTCTTTTTTTAATCGATTTATTAAATTATTCGACTTATTTGAGCTTTTATTAGCCTTATTAGATGATTCATTTTCAGAATTAGTTGATGTATCGTCGATGGAAAATACTGTTTTGTTTATTTCTGAATTATTCAGCTCTAATGAATCAAACTTTGTAAGATTCGATGGATTTTGAACAGTAAATGATGTTACTTGACTGTGTTGTGAAATATTCGTTATGTTCGAAGTATTTGCGTTTTGAGTAACTTCAGGTCGAGAGAAACGTTTTCGTTTTTTTTTGGAATTTCCAGATTCAATTCTAGAAGTATTAATGGAATCTCCTATGTTTTGTCTAAATTAATAAGATAATGTTTTTGTAAACTTCAGTTAAAATAAATATTTATAGTTAATAATATATATAATACTTACTGATTCATATCCGTAAGTATATCTTTATTCGATTTTCTTTTGCGTAATGCATATCGCGGTTGCACTTGATTTACTGTTACATCTTGTGTAAGATTATTTTTAAATTCCTTCAAATCCCCACTATAATTATAGATATTAGATTAAATTAATAGAATTCCATTATTTTATATTAATACTAGCATTATTCTTATACAACTTACGAATCATCAACAAGATTATCATTTTTCGCTTCTTTCCTTCTTTTATTTTGTCCTTTATTGTAATTTTGCAAACGAATTGTTTTTTTCCGTTTTTTTTCAGCTTTTTCTTTACGTTTTCTTCTCATTTGTTCGCGTTTGTATTCATTTCGATCATTTCTATTATCAACTAACATTTTAAACTTTATTAATTTTATATTCAATATTAACTAATTTCACACGTCACTAATACAAATCGATACTCGTGTTTCTCAATCAAAATCAATAGTCACACTGAATAATTTTCACCAAAATTCTACTACTACCGTCCGCTTTGTTTATGTTTACTTTTTGATCGTATCGGACTTACAAGGTATTGTAATAATTTTCCATTACCAATAGAAACCTTCTATCCAAAATTTTATGTGTACATATAATAAACAAATGTATTCTTGTTATATGCTCAATTTTTACACGTACGATTTGATTAAAAAAATTTTTTTATTTTAAAAAGATAAAAAGTTATATTACTTAAAAATAATCAAATATTGGCAAGTAACATTTTTACACAGTATTCTTTTCGCATATGCATATAACTTTCTTTATCTATATAACAACATTAGAGTTAATTTTAGATGTGCCAATAAAAAAAGTAAAATTGAAGATTCAGTTTTGTAAATCATCGTCATTTTGTACTCAATGTAACGCTTTTTTATTTGGTGGCACACTAGTTTTATAACCCTAGATTTGTTCGTTTTAGCAAGAAGAATATTTTCTTTATTTAATGTCAACATTTTGAAGCATATTACAATTATTAAAATTAAGAAATCATAAAATTTCAGAAATTACAAAACAGCTGCGACAGATATTCTACAAGTTACTATGTCTTTTAATTTAGTGGCACATTATAAAAACTTCACAGATATTTTGCATTTGATGCCAACTTTTAATGTCTCTAATATCAAGTTTCCATATAAGCAATGCTTCAAAAGTTATTAAGAAAAATCAATTCTGATTTTTTCGAGTGACAATGAAAAAATACATAATTTCGTCATTTTTTCGCCGAAACAAACGTTTTATGGCTAAAATATATGAAATAACTTATATATTTTTAATTGTACTTGTTCCTGAAACTCCATTGTAAAAAATGATCGCACCAGAAATGCTTTAGCATTATTTTTTCTGACGAGAGAAAGGAGTGACACGAAAAGTAACAACTCGCAAGATTT
This sequence comes from Anastatus disparis, assembly GCA_017163975.1. NCBI lineage: Eukaryota > Metazoa > Arthropoda > Insecta > Hymenoptera > Eupelmidae > Anastatus > Anastatus disparis. The sequence goes on from JAFFSR010000297.1 coordinate 1,495,539, forward strand.
GCTCATATATTTTACAAAGATTCAAAAGTTACTTAGTATTTTAAGACAGAATGCTTAAATCTTATACTTCTGACAGTATAAGATTGAATGAATATAGTATCCATGTTAGATGTTACATAGTCGAACATCTAAAAGATAATGAGAGAGCTTGCTTGAGTTCACGCTCTTTTATATTATTTCTTAAACTTTCTATGAGGTTCTATTTCTTATTGAAGAATTATATTTTAGGAAATAGAATGTTCCATAACATTTATTTCAGATATTTACAAAAGAAACATTTAATTAAGATAAATGTATTAGTAAAAGAAACATTCTATTTCCTTTACATTTCAAATAACTATTTTTTATAGTTAATTTTATTATTTATTAATTGAAAAAGTTAATCTTTTATATTTTAATTAATATCTTTAAACTTTAAATAGAGTAATCAGTTTCATACATATTATATAAATTGAATGTTCTATTTATATATACACAATTATTTTAGAAAGTTACATTTTATTATTAACAATTAAATATTGATAATACTTTTTATTAAAAGAAATAGAACATTCTATTTCTATAATCATTTTACTATATCTATATATATACATTTGAGTTATCTTATCGACCTCAGTAGGTAACTATGAAGTCCTACTTATTCTTTTAATGTAATTTAAATTTCTTATAACTAAAATTTATTCTATCTTTTAAATAATATAGTCATTCTTATGACATATTTGTGTTTAATTTAATAATTATACCCAAAATCAATATGAGCCGTTACATAGCCCCCAGATAGAATTGAAAATTTTTAGCATATAAAATACCCTTTGATTAAGACAAGAAATTTTTAATTCTATCTCTAAAATGTTTTTCACTTACACTAAAAGCCATACGATTGATTGATTATATTTATTGTTATAATTAATATCAACTTTAAATCAAAATAAGCTTAATTCGTAAATATAAACATTCAATCATATTTACAAACAAATATGATTTTAAATCTTAATCTTCATTTTATAAATCTAATAATTATATTATAACAGTTATTTATCAATCTCTATTAATCTAACATTTAAATGATTTAAACATTGATATTAAGAAAGTTTTCCTTTTATCAAATATAATTTAAATATAATTTAAACTATTTTCTCTTCAAATACATGAGCAAACGAGTGTTTAAATTTACTTAATTCTATCGATATCTGAAATATTTAATAGCCCCCCACTGAAAAGTGCAATTTAAGTTCTATCTTTTGACATGAATAAACAATTAATATCTAATCGCATTTTCCAATAATTATTTACAAAGAATTTTTCATAACTAAGCTAAGCCCTTTCACAGCCTCTCTCTTAAGTTAACATTTCTTTATAATGTATTTATAATTGTTTTATAAATTTACAACAAATAAATTTTTATTATCTTATTAATACAAATGTAAATCAATTGTAGTTTTTACTATTTTAATAAAGTCTATTTTAACTTACTGAAAAAGAAACTACTATTTTTTATTCAAATAAAATTGAAAAGTAAAATTAAATAAATACTAATTTTAATTATCTATAGTGAATTTTTATCAATTAATCTAAAAATGACTAAAAATCTTTTATCTTCTCTCTTCTTTCTTCCATATTTATATCTGTATTATTTTATTTCTTCTTTACTTTTCTATATGCTAAGAAAAGCTTCTTTATTCGGGGTCTTGGTCCCTCTAAGGATAGTACATGACTTGAAAGTTGTACTTCCTTTAATACAAAATTAGATTTTGTAAAATTTAATCTTAAATTGTGCTTTTCTAATCTTTTAAACAATCTTTCTAAATTCTCCAAGTGTTGTTCAAAACTATGTGATATGCACAATAAATTATCGAAAAATGCTATAACTGAATGGTGTAAATCACCATTAGCTAAGTCCAAACCCTTTATAAGAGTTGCACTACTTGTAGACGTAGCGAAGGGCACCACATTGAACTCATATACTTTATTATTTACCATGAAAGCAGTGTATTTTTTGCTATTTTCAGGTACAGCGATTTGCCAAAAACCACTAATTAAATGAAAGTTTGACATATATTTTATATCTTGGCATCTTTGAAATATTTCCTCGATTCCAGCTGGTGTTTCAGAAACTTTAATGAGCTTTTCATTAAGTATTCTAGCATCTAGACATAATCGAACGGAGCCATCTTTATTAATTACAATAACCAATGGGTTGATGTAAGAACTCGTTGATTTTCTAATAATATTTAATTCAAGCATTTTTTGGATTTCCTTGTCTACTTTTTCCTTATAATTAATAGGAATAGAAAATTGTTCATCATCCTTGAGCTGCAATTCATGCTCATCAATATCTAGCAAACCTGGTTTTTTATTAAATATTCCACGATGATGGAATATTAACATAATTAACTTTTGTTTTTGTTCACCTGTAAGGTTTTCATTTGGCAGTATTTTTTGTTCGATCTCTTCATACATTAAATTGTACTTAGGATCATTTAAATTTTTATTGTTTGGTTTTGAGACACTTTCACTGTACTCAATACTCAAACTTTGATATTCATTCTGCTCAAGAATGATATCAATATAAGGAATAATTTCCTTTTTATTTTGATTACTGATACATATGTTTTCATGTACAGTATCTAAAATCATTTTTAAGCCTTTTTGTACATCGTAGCCAATTATGCATTCTCTCACTAGCTTTGGTACTACGATAAAAATGGCATTGAATTCGATACTAGCCACCTTAAAAGTCAACATAACTTGTTTAGTTATTTTTGTTGATTTTAAACCTGTTGCACCTTTAATAACTTTTCCTGCTATAGGTAAAGTTGGACGATCATTAAAAATATGAGAATTATTCCTGTAGAATTCTTCCGAAATACAGGTTACCTCACTGCCTGAATCTATTAATGCTTGAATTTTGATGCCTTCCACCTCTAATGGTATCTGAGGACATTTCTTTTTTATGATGTTAGTAGTATATGGACTGGTATAGCGAGACATATCGATTTTTTTGCACCTGTCTCCCCCATTGTTTCGCTCCCCCTGTCTCGACCCCTTGTCTCGCTCCCCTTTACATGTCTGGCAGGTGTGGTGGTGTAGTCGTGAATTGATTTGACCCACTTTCCCCCCACCTGTGTGGGTGAATAAGGTGTCCTTTCTCCCGCACCTGTCTGAGGGTGTTATAGTTTCTATGGTGACCTTGAAACCCTTAATGATTTGCATTTTCTTTTTTCTTCACAGCCGTAAGTATAGTATATATGTATGTGTATATTTTTTAATGTGAGTAACATTATAAAAATTAAATAAATAAGTAATTAAAAAATCATATAACATTGTTATGAAAAAATATTAATATAAAAAATATATTTTATAATATTAAAGGTCTGAATGTTATATAGTACTTTTTATATATTGATTGTTATTTCTTACGTATGAACTTTTGTTGGTCCTAAAAAGGACCGTATGTAAGTATATGAATTTTTTTTTTAAATTAAAATTTTTTGTATCCTTTCCTTTCAGGAATAGAATAAGTGTTTGTTGAGAATTTATCAGAATATTGTTTCCAGGTTGATGATGATTGATTTTCCTTCTTTTTCTTATCGTCACCTTGTACTAAAGGTGTTTTGGCGGTGTTGGAACTATTTTGACCCATAGTGTTAAACGCGTGATATACAGATATGATAAGAGACAGATTATTTATTGTAAAAGTTATTATTTAAATGAATATTTTCATTTGTGTTATTTTTTTATTATGTTTTTGAGAACGTTCAAATTTTACTGTTTCTTTTTATAATGTTCCTTATATTTTTCTCTTTTTATAGCACTGTCTGTAGAACGTAATGAAGCGATCTTACCTGTGCATTGCCCCATGTCTGTTTCGAGCAATCGTTATAAAATAAATGAAGGATTATTGGGAAGGGTGGTTGCTTTTATAGTTAAAAAAAAAAACAAGTCATTTACACAATTAAAGCAATTTATTAATATTAATATATATTTTTATACAGGAATCATTACATCCCTCAAATCTTTTACAATCATCGGTAAACTAAATGCGGATATTTCAGATAAAACAAATTTTAAATATAAGCTTTTATAATGATCCGTATCATCTACCATATTTTCTGTGACGTAACCTTCTAATTCGGTATTGAGAATAGAATAGTATTGTTTAAATGATTTGTAGTCGTTAAGAATTACTTTTGCGTTGTCCAGTCCTTCTTGTCCAAGTTTATTTTTTAAAAAGTCTAGTATGTGATCAGTAGTACGGTTGACCTTACCGACACGCTCGCTTAAATCGTTGAGAAGAAGATCTACCAAGACACTTTGTTGACGAAGACCTTCGAATGTTGACTGTTGCATGACTATACCTGATGGATGATTGAAAGTCTTTCTCTTTTTGCAGAGCGATTGTCCTGGAGTCTCTTCTTCTTCCTCGGAGACGTGTATCTCGTTTGGGTGAGGTCTTTCGTCAATGCTGATAGATTTGGTGCCGTATGATGTGGTGAAATTTAAATCATGATTGGTTAGAAACAATTTAGTCGGTCTTCCGAAATCTTGATAAAAAGAATAAGAATTATGAAAATAAGCTGTAATGGCGTCAAATTGATCTTTGAGAAAATCCCAGCTACGGCGATCAAGAGAGATACTTTTGTGCGAGCCACCTGATGAAACTAGTTTAATAACTTCGTGATAGTATCCGCCGCTATATTCAAGACCGACACAAATTCTCTTTGAGTTCGACTTATTGAGCGCATAGGTAGTAGATAATAAAAGGTTTGGCAATTCCGGTTTTACCGGATCGCGTAATTCACAAGGAGCCATTTTTAGGTGTTGCTCTATCCGAAGTTGATTTTGTACTGAAATTTGAAAAGAACATTTTACCTTACTGCGCATATGACAAATCAGAATGTAGAGGGCGGTAAATACTTTTATAATAGGGTAGTAACACCTGGTCTGTATATTAGGTGTGCAATACAAAATATATATATACAAATTAAATAAAAAGAAATATTATTAGGGGTGGATAAATTTTATAATAGAATAATAACACCTGGTCTGTAGACCAGGTGTACAATAAATATATATATATATATATATATATAAGTACAAACTACGTACAAAAAAACTATTATAGGTAGGATGGGAGGGTGGAGTAAAGGTAAGTAAATAATTACAAATTAATTTTTATGCACACAAAAGAAGATTTATTCACATATAAATTTCAAAATTGACATTGATTACAGTTAAATATAAAACACACGTTTGATTACAATATTTTGAAGTAAAATTATGAATATTATTATGTTTATCTTAATATCTTAACCTAGAAGTACATGTTTGATTATAAAGGCCTGAACCTCGAGAACGTTCTCCGGCGAATGTACTCGCCCGCTTACATCTTTTGCGTTTAATTTTATTTAAAATTCTTTTATAAAAATTTTCAGCTATTTTATCATTTTTTTTCGTGTTATTTGAAAAGAAGCTACAAAACGCGCGTAAACTAGCACCGCTACACATATAATATAGAAACATAATAGTATACTGGCCGCAACACGTCGAATCGATGCTTTGCAGTTTCTTGGTGCTCCATCGAAAAACTTTACAGTTTCTTCTGAGTCTTTCAAGATGGTATTTTGAGACTGGTGGGAAACCGTAACTATCGAAATACGTTCCGTATCCATTTTTATCGATATGCATGGCCACCCAATGCGTACCAGGTTTGGTATGATCATCGGTATTACACACAACAGCGACCGGTGTTATCATTACATTCGGAATTCGATCTGCTGCGTATACGCCAATTGTTTTGGCTTTCAGCCCTTCCAGGGCCCTCATTATCTGACTGGTGTTCATTTGTATTATTTTCCTGTGTTAAACTACAATTCTGATCATCATCACTCGCGTATTCTATGGTTTTATCGTCGTCGTCGTCGTCATCGTCTACTTCGTCGATTCCCGTAAAAGTCACACTTGATCCAAATCTTACGATGCTATTTTTCTTGTAAGCAAGTTTTTGAAGAGAGTCATAGAATAGTTCACAACTTCTTTTAGGCAGATTTTGTTGAGATTCTTGAGGGAGTAGTGAATAAAGCCACTCTCTCAACAGATGTGATCTCTGCATGGCACAGTACTCCTTTTTATAGAGGTTTTCTTGGCAAGCGTGAAAACAGCATATTTTCTGGGAAGGAAACTGTCTTTGTAAGTCGGTAAAGCCTGTGGTGGTGTAATCCTCTATATTTATAACGTTACGGGCCATAATAGATTCTATGTATCTAGCCTTTTCAGCACCTCTGACGTAAATTCTTACAGCATTTCTCGCTATGTTGTAAAAATGATACCGTAATTTGCGTAGAATAACGTCACCATCGAACCACTGTAAACCGTGTAGACGTGACGACACGTAATCGTTACTAGTTTTTATATCTTCTGGTAAATTATCAAATTCGTAGGGTGGTGCTATTATCCAATGACCGATTACTTGTTCTTGCAGAGAAACTACTGCCACTTCTTTGGGTAAAAATTTATTATCTTTATCTCTTAAGCCTTGAATATCTATTACGTAATCCATCGTGGTGAAAACGCGAGCTCGTGTGTACTACTACGACTGAGTGTAAGAAGCAACTAGAGCAATGAGAAATGAAACGAATGGTCTTATAATGTTTCTCCCATTATTTTCTCCACCCCTTCCACCTTAGGCATTAAAATCCGTAATAATTTGTCTGTTTGAATCGATTTCTAGCACGTTATCGAATTCGGCGTAAACGATGCAATTTATTGTTTCCCTAAGAGCCTGCTCAAAGCGAACTTCAATGCGCAGAGCACCCGAGCGCACGAGATTCCAATGTGATGAAAAATGAGCCGACAAATCAGGCGTCAAGTCGAATGCAAAGAGACAGTAACCTTCTGGATAAGAGGTTCGGCTAACATCGATACCCTCGTTGAGAAAATGTATACCAGTACCGGAGAATAGCGTGTGATAAGCGTCTACATAGAGTTTATTATTTCCTGTGTATTTTGGCTGTAGGGGTTTGCTTGGTATTTGTACTCCATCGACGTAAAGAGAGAGAAAATTGATAGAATAATGTTGAAAGTTGAAAGGATTCAATTGACGATTGCCGTTGAAGGCTCGGTTACTCACAAAACCTATGATGATCCTTTTTTGGCAACTGGCCCAATATAACATTATCAAGAGTATCTCCTAAAATTCCGCTATGTAAAGTGAATGATTTCACTTCCACTCTTGTTATTGGGTATTTTGCAGTAGTTTTGTTCAAAGCATTAGCATGAGCCAATAGTATGGCTGGACTTATTTTAGCTCGACGGACGATTAGCGTCGCTTCTCTGATGCGCACTGAAAATTTTCCGTCATCGGTGAAATCCATCAAACAAAACGCGTCCTTGCTACGAACGAGTCTCACTCGCATCTCAACACCGTTTACCAAAAATTTACCTTGATTAAATACATCGCAATGGAGGTGGCCAATCATATCGACAACTTTACCGCCAGCTGTAAAGTATTGACGATTCCGAGAACCGACATTGGCCCCAACTGTTCCGGTAGCAATTGCTGGTGATGCATCCATACATCCTGCTGTGTCCGCATACCAAAGTGCGGAGGTGAGGTGTGATGTTAAGGCAGGAGAAGCGTAATTTAAGAGCGTTTCTATGTAAGCTCTGTAAGGATAGGCGTTGTTTGGGGGTGAAACTAGCTTTGAATTGAAAAAGATGTCTGTTTGCTCGAACAACGAATGTAAAAATTGTTAATAGGAGCAACTTTTGCATTCTCGGCGTCGGTTCCCACGGGTGTAATTTCCACGCTTACTTGCAGCATTGTATGCGCTAGATCGATGTAATGCTCGGTCGAACCAGGAACCAAAAATTCTAAAGGTGAATCGCTTTCATTGCTGAGAGATGATACAGGTTTGTAGTAAGAAAAGAACTGCTTTCAATTGAAGTTTGCGTCGGGGGAAGAGTAAAAATATCTAGTTCGCTCTTCGTACCTTCACCACTACACGCGTGTAGAAAAGCCATTTTTTTTTTTTTAATGATTTATTTAGGTCCAAAAATGTCAGATACACTTCTCAATACTTTCTTCTTCTTTCGCCTTGATGTTTTCTTTTTCTTGCCTATACCACGCTTATTTGTCTTTCTCTTTGTCTTTCTTTTCTTGCTCGATGCGTTGTGTGCGGGAACACGAGCTCGCGTTGACTGTCGTTTGCGCTTAGCAGTAACAGCTTTATATCCACTACCTTTCATAATATCGGAAATTTTATTAGCTGCTTTTCTTTTTAAATTTCGACCCGACTCTCGAGCACGCGTGTTGAGAGACTCTTTAAAATTCGCTCTCTTATTCGTCACGTCGTCTAGCACGTTCAAGCCTGTTCGGACGGCTTCTTTGCCTACTGCCTTGGCCCCACTGGCAAGATATGGCACAATTTTTCTAAATAATCCTCCGAGAAAGCTACCAATTCCAGAGCCTCTTTGAAACGTTGAACCAGAGTAAACGTTTTTAATACCGCTTCCACCACCACCAGCCTGCTCGTCGTAGTAATGAATATAATAACTCATATCGCTACGTATTTAACGACTACGCTTGAAATGAAGCGTAACCGTCAGCGTTCCATACTCAAATGGTATTTTACGCCCATGCTGATCTCTTATATCGATAACAATATTTCGAAAGGTATGATGTAGTAGAGGTATGTATTGAATCGGTGCAAACTGTTTGACGACGGTTGATCCGAATTTGTACTTTGAATTTTCCAGGGCTACAATGCGTAAAAGTGCCGTTTCCGTATCACCAACTGCATAAGGTTCGCATATGTCTGTGTAAACGTAGAGCTGATCGGGTATGGCCCGTGCTAAACTAGCTGGTCTATTGCCCACATTTATACTTGTTCCTGAGTTGGAAGTGACAAAAGTTCCTGTTTCTCTGTGGACAATATCTTCAAAACCAAAAATACGACGAATTTTTTCGTTGAAAGTCGTGTAGTGCGGCTCTTCGCAAATGCAAATCCTTTTTAAGGTGTAATAACCTTTCTGAAATTCAGTCGGTTCAAGCTTCTGATGTTCACGCGCCTCGTGTACTTTATTTATTTCTTCCGCAAGTTGTTCAATGCTACTGTATACGCCATGAGGGAAATTACAAAACCCATTATTTTTCGAAACTTTGGGCTTAGCACTTCCTAATTTGAAAGTATAATAAGCTTCAGGTTCTTGAATATGCATAATAGTACAGGGTATGTGTATTTCGGCTATACCGACCTGCCAGTTACCGATTAATCTAATTTCACGACATAAATAAGTGGTAAAACAAGTAGTCGTATTGTCGGGAAAATAGCGCATACTACTGTTACTCGGTAGTACTAAATAAAAATCATCTAGATTATCCATTATTTTTAAATTCTTTCAACGTCCGATGCTTTTACCCAAGAATTAAATTTATCCGGATATCCTTTCCACTTTACAAATAGCTGTTTTTTATTTCCGCTTCCTTTGGTCCGAAGAACTCGTTCAATTTTAAAATTTTGATCTTCCAGTAGTCGTTGTGATCCTACAGGAGCCAATTCTTCTGTATAAAAGAAACCGTCAATGTCCTCTCCTTGTAAATCTTGTAACTCGTAGGTATAAAGATTTTGCCTGACAGAAAAGCGTTTAACTTTAAATACTTCCTCGCTATAATTCTTCTCGAATCCTTTCGCAAAGGTTCCCTTAGAGCGACTGATCCTCACGTAGTCACCAACCTCGTATTTACGGTCTTTTATTTGCCTTTGATTTTTTCTTTGCTGAAGAGCGCGCCTCTGTAAATTCGCTCGTGCCTCAGCTGCGTTATATAAATTAACCTCTGAAGGTTTCATCTTTATACCTGAATGTACTGTATTGTTGTATGCATAAACTATCTTTTGTATTACATCGATGTACCTATGTGTATTGCGATGTGTGAAATATCTCCAAACACGTTCTTTGAGAGTTCGATTGAGACGTTCTACCACTGCCGCCTTAATGTCCGGATTTCTTGCCGCTCTAAACTGTATGCCATATTTTTTAAGAGTATTTTGCAAACCTGCACCAACAAATTCTTTACCTTTGTCAGTTTGTAAGTAAACAGGTGTACGACCATTGGCTCGCTTAAGAATCTTCTCTAATGCAGCTGATACAGTATGCGCTGTTTTATCCCTCAGTGGTTCTACCCATGCATACTTACTGAGCACGTCAATGACTACTAGTAAATACGAATAACCGTCATTTTCTTTTTTAAGACTTGTTAGCTGACACAAATCTGCTTCCCAAACGTCATCCACGTTAGTTACGTTATAGTGTAATCTAGGAATTTTTTTTCTTACAGGACGGTGAAGAGTATAAGCATCTTGATTATTCAACCAGTCGTGTATTCGTTTTTGTTCTTTTTCTCTGTTTTTCAATGATTTACCCTTTATATTTACACGTATTAAATTTCGCGCTCCTGCATAACCTGCTTCGTGCGAAGGGTCGTAATACTGATTTTCCAAAGACATTCTCTTCATAGGTTCGCTTTGAGCCACTTTTTCTTAGCAGCATGTCTCGTTACGGGTGGAGTAAATACTGGTGATAACATTTTTCGTTTAGCAGTATTTAAAGGAGACGTTAGCCTATTAGCAATTTTTAGAATTTCCGTGTTTCCGATCAGATCATTAGGCGTTTCTGAACTCCCGATAAACTTTGCAAATTCAAATCTACCAATAGGCGCTTCGTCATCATCCTCGATCTTTTTCTTTTTCTTTTGCAAAACATCGTTAAGCAATTCTGCTATGTTAGACCGTGGTATAAGTTTTCCATCTACGATAACGCTTCCAGTACTATCCCATTTTAATCGATCTGGCTCAAAAGTTCGCCAATGTTTTAGTAAAAGTCGTGCTTTTCTAGCATAAATTTTAGGCACGTTATCGAGTATTTTTTCTTCTGTTAGAGGTGTCAGTGTAGCTTCGATTTCGTCAATATCTCGACCAATTTCACCATCATCCATACGTTCGTTATCTTTGAAAAATAAATAACGCCTCAAAACTTGCAAATAATTTTTACACTTTTCTCGCTCACTGCTAAAACTTTTAGAATGAATAATTTTATACATTTCCGAATCAAGCCGTGTTAAATTATCACCAGGTGTCTGTATAGTTTTTTCAATATTTTCAGTTGTGCTATTTGTCGAAGAATTAATTATAGGCACAGCTCCTCCCTGCTGCTGCTGCTGCTGCTGCTGCGAAAAACCTTGTATTTGTTCCAGAGTTTTTTCGGGGACAATGACCATTTTTCGAGCGCGTTCCATAATTTTTTTGTTTTGCCTTGAAAGAAAATTAATTTTTGTTTCCTAAAAATTTGGAAAAAATTGTACTTATCAGTGGAGCCAATAGAAGTGGTAAAAAAGAACCACCACTCTGAATTATAGTACGTTTTTTAGCTTTCCAAGCACCAGCACCACCAGCTGTTTTTCTTCCACTTTTTACTAATTTTCTTAATATAGTTTTGTGTTTTTTAAACGGTTTTGTTCATGAGTTTTTAATTTTACAACACCTTGCAATACATTGAGTGCACACTCGCAAATACACTTTATGAGATTTTTATCGGCTGTACGAATCAAAGCTGAGCGCTGTTGACTATCAGCGTGGCTCAGAGCATTTAAAAGTGCAACGTGTTTTTTTGAATATAATTTCCCAGGCGTACAGCAGGTGCTAGACTTGATGGAACTTTTTCTCTTTCCTCCTCCTCCTGGTTTTCTTTTTGTTTCAGATGGGGCCATTGATGTTGTCTCAGCCATCGCTATTTGAAGACTGCTTCTCCGCTACGGATGCTTCTTTCTTTTTATTTCTTCATGCTCACCTGAATCTCGATGAAAATTTAGGCACGTAAGCATAGTGCAACTTGTCATCGGGAAATATGTCGGTGCGAAAGCGAAACTCATCTGGAGTATCTTGTTTCAAATCCAATAAAAGATAGCTAAATGGCCTACTACAGGCATCGATGTAGGCTTCTTGCAAGAACTTTGGATCCTCAGGGTAAACTTGTCGAGCGAGAAATTGTATTTGCGCGCGATCTCTCGGATTTTTGAACAACACAATATAATTTGAATTCAACGATAAATCGCGCTGATTTGGCCCCCTATGAAAAATATTTTGCGTGATGAAAATTACACTGATATTTTTATGATGACAACCTTTTGTGAATAAATCAAGTACTGTATTATTCGATGATTCGCGCATCAGATCGTCGAGTATGAGTAATTTTCTCTTATCATTGTCATTGGAATAGTCTGTAGCTTGCGGTAAGCCTTCTCGAAATTCGATGCGTTGATTACCACCTACTTTAAACTCGCTACGGTATGCTTCTTGCCACTCGGCGTAATAAAAGAGAATACGATCAAAATTCACATCGCACATTTGTGGCAAATTACAGAGAAATCGCTTTACAAAAACAGTTTTCCCACACATAGTAGGCCCCGAAATTATACACGTAAAGGGATGTTTCCATCGTGTATCCATTTCGAATACTGAATACAGGAGGCATAAGTTTTATACTTTTATGTTAAAAACCCCTCTTTATTTTTTTTTTTTTTTTCAAGTTAAGTAGTTGTGATGTAGGGAGGGCGGCGGCGGCGGCGGGCGGCGCGGGCACACGTGTTTTTTATTAGCTTATTCAACACGTGTGCGGGGATAAGCTTATTTTCCGCGTTAATTAGCTAAATAAGAAAAGTATAAGCTTATCACCGCGCGGGGTGTTAGCGTATTGTTAGCGTTTATGAATTATTGATAATTGTTTTCTAAAATAAAATAGATTTCATGGAATTTTTCTTATTATTTTTTATCATTCATATTTTGTTCATTCACTCTTGTAACCAAAAGGAAGAGAAAGCGATAAGGAAACATATCGTCTTTTTTTCAAAACAACGCTACAGGTTTTGAATTCTTCTCTTGTTATGACCTCGTGGTAAGGTGTGCGTCGTATAGATTTAAAATTCAATCGTATTTCGTTTTTATTAGTCTCTTTCTCATTCTCTTCTCTAAGCTTTCTCGCAAATACCTCGTCTATGAGCGTTTTAATACTATCAAAATTTATTTTTAATGAATTTTTGAAATTTAGAGTTATTCCCCTAACCTTGCAACATTCATAAGTATTTCCTGACGGTGTCACAGCACGATAAGCGTAAAACTTTGGTGCTGCAGACATCATGGTATCTATGTAAGTACCAGGACCGTAAGATCTTAATTCATCCGTCATATCACCCAATAAGTTTCCCAAGGCTGGCTCGTATTCATCTGAATCGTCCTTTTTTACAAAAATACACGAATCGGTATCACAGTACAGAGTACGTCTATCAAGCTTTTCCATGTGTTTGTACAATTCTAGCCTGGCTTGCGCAGTTGTGAATGCTGCTATTACCACATTTGTATTGGATGATGCTTCAACGGCTTCTTCTCTAAGCTGCCAATGAACGTATAAAATATCGTCGTTTACAGGTAAAATACTTAGAACTTCTTTGTCAGAAGAGGTTAATAATCGCAAGAGATTTTCGCGCGATTTCACGATTTCCGTTTGTTTTAAGTTGCTGCGTTGTCCAAACTTTCCCCAAAAGAATTTAAACAAAGTTTTGCTACAGCTCTTAGACCAGCATTTTTTCTATTTTCTCGCGATCTAATCGAATACCTTCGTTTTTTTCATACTCATCCAAGTACCGCAATTTCTCATCGTCGTCATTTACACACCAGGCGGGCCATCCGCTTGCTTCTTGTTTTATTTTCAAAAACGTATTTACGTATCCAGCAAAAGACCCCCGTTAATACCGTCAAAGCGTGTCATTTCGTATTTCCATATAACGTATATTTTCGTTATACGGTAGCCAAGTTCGACAGCTTTACGTAATTCGTCGGCTACCCAAGTACCCGTAAATTCTCGTTCACCAGCATTTTCGTGATTACAGTCGCTTCCTCGCATTTCTTCGCAACAAGATCGACAAAGAGCAAATAACAAACGACCGTGCATTTTAACGGGTAACAAAGGTAAGTACAGGTTTCGCGGTGGTAAGACTTTACACTTGACCAGTCCCTCAACGCGTTGCAAATCATTATTATTTTCTCCAGTTAGTTCACGACACTCATTTCCAATGTAAATTTTTGGATGTCCAACGGGATATCGTCCACGTTTGCAAACGTAAGGATACAAGGAGCATATATCTGTGTATTTAATTTTTTCACCTTCCTTAATTTTATAATATGGAATTATATTTTCAGTTCTTCCGCCAAAAAATGCTTCTCGAGGATTTAAAGTAATATTACTCATTAAAGGGTGATTACGCGCGTATTCAGCTATTTCCGGATTCTCAAGTTTAATTTTATCGAATTCGCATTCCCATATGCAGCGAACCTCATATCCGCATTTTCGAATTTTATTTATTTTTATCCATGTATTTTCATAAACTTCATTAAACGTACGTCCAAAAGCGATGGGTGTATCTCGATTTTTATCGAAGCATTTGGGACAACCGTGAGTGTAACAACCTTCGTATTCAAAAACTATACCCTTTTCATTCTGATTTTCCGATGAAGGTGGCAAAAATCCATCTACGAGAAAACCTTCAGGTAACCTGAATTCTCTCGCCCTACCAGCATGAATAATTTCACGACCGATTTCTCGTTCACATGCTAATAACCATTCAATTGATTTCTGAGAATGTTTATCACAGCGTCGATAGCCTGCAGGAGGTATAATTCCAATACTCTTAGGTAATAAGAAATTTTTTCTATAAACGAGAGAACATGCACTTGCGATAGTAGTTGCAGATGTAAATGGACAGATTTGTCCTACGTCTAAGAAAAATTTTCTAAAGGCCAAACATGCGCGTCTTAAAATTTCAACATCCATACGACAATATTCTACGATTTCATTTTTAAAATCGAATACGCGTCCGCTCAATGTTTCGGAATCGTACCACGTAAAAAAGGTATCTCTTTCCGTGCACGACATGGAATCAGGCGCGTAAAAATGCGTATTGGGCAATGGACCTACGTAATTTTCGTTCTCAACTTTATTAAACAGATGAGGAAAGTAGCCCTTTTTCGCGCTAGCCGGTAAGCCGAATGTTTCCGTTAATGCGCTTAATTTCATATGGAAATAATTTAAACTATCGATGAATTTTGTTCTTCCGCATTGTAGCAAAATTATATTTTGTCCGTTAAGAATCACCAGGGGTGATGTTTGACTATATTTTTCTACTAACTCTTTCAGCATAAATTGTGCGTCAAAACCACCAGCATTGTGTGCAATGCATATAATTTCTTAAAATCTGTTCTATCGCGTATATACATATCTAAAAATTGCTTGATTGGGTTTGTTTGAAAAACATGCTCGCGAATACCACAAGTATCGCATCTTTGAGAATAATCATCATTCTGCAAACAATCATCACACGTTTGCTGTACAACGCAGAGGTTGGGAACGTGCAATCGCGTGCTGGTGTGACTTCTGTACTCTCTATCTTGTTGTGTTTCTAAATCGTAAAATACAAACAGAGTTTTCTTTGTATTTTTTTGAACATTGTCTGCATCGTCATTCGCGGCTAGAGGGCGCATATAACATAACTCGTTAACAGAATGTTTTCCGCGACAAAGCTTACACCAATTAACCCCACATTCGTGCTTGCCCTATGAACATGAATAACTTTATTACAAACTTGGCAAATTTTAATAAGTTCGCAAATTTTTTTATTTTTCACCTTATAGTTTCCATTTGTTTGGTGATTTTTGTAGCAAGCGTTATTGAAAAAAGTTCTATTGCATTTATTACATTTCAAGATAATACCATTTTCTTTTTCACATGATGGGGATAGAAAACAGTTTGGGCATGTATTTGAACACCTATGTTGGTCAATATATCTGTAACATTTATTACAATATTCACAGAAAAATCTTTTACCCGCTGCTCCGGTTATATTTAAAATAGTATGATAATGACGTTCATCAGAATCATAATATAAATTTATGACACCTTGTAAATTTACATTATTTTTGGATTGGACAATTGATGCGCGACCGTTAAAGAATGGTGGTTCCCCACTTCCGAAATTACTCTTATCATATACTTGTATAGCAATGCCAAGTCTACTATAGTATTTCTGAAATTTATCTATTTCACGAAACCCCCACCCTTCCGTCGGAATATTCAATTCTGCATTTTTTATCAACTGCAAAGCGTACTCTTTTTGCAAAGTTCTGCGGCCATCGCGAATGAACGACCACTGCTTTTTCATATCGTTAGAATCGTTATTTTTATAATTTATATACATCTCTCCAACTACTAATGCTCGCGGCAAACACAAATTGTCTTTATTTTGTATAAAAACTATTGACTTTTTATGCAGTATGTTTATATTTAATTTATTTTTTTGACCGGTACCTCGTGGTAAATTGACATACGTTGCCTCTATAACAAAACTTTCGTCTATCTCAAAATTTTCGTTGCTCTGAGTTAAATTAGATATAAGTTCCCATAAATCGTCGTAATTAAAATCAATAATCGGTCTTAGCGACATTCCGGCCGGACCATGGCTAAAGCGAATACTTTTTACACTGATTCCTATTAAGTCATTTTCTTCCCCTAATGATATTAAATATGCATGTATATCCCGCATAATCAATTCTAACCATACAATTGGATTAAAATTTTCCGCAGGGGGTTGCATGCTAAGAATTAATCTTGTTGCATTTAATTGGAATTTTCTGATATAATGATTACCTCTTTGATTAATACGAAATCTTACGCCTGGTGGTCTTATCGAAAATTCTCCCGCACTAGCGCCTCTACCGAGACCTATTTGAATATTACCAGCCTCACTCACACTCGATTCTCTCTCACTGGCATTCTCATACCTGTCTAAATTCCCGCTTGAGTAGGTATGAAAATCCCTCTCAGTGTCGTCACTACGTTCATGACTGTCGTAGCTATTGGAAATAGACTCGGGCTCGATCTCTCCCTCCGATGCATTTTCGTCTCCCCACTCTTCTTCTTCTTCTTCTTCTTCTTCTTCTTCGCTTTCAACACCACCAGCAACAGCAGCAGCAGCATCAGTAGGAGGAGGGGTAGCAGGTAGATGCGTGGAAAGGTTTTCCAGTGCGCTTGATCCTTCTACGAAGGATGATGATGATGCTATGAAAAATTTAGGATGATATTATATAAATAATTCGAAAATTGTTTTAAAATTTTTTCTTTATTTATTTAAAATTTTGATTAAAAAATTTTTTATTTAACAAAATTATTATTATCATTATCATACTTTAACATTAAAAAAACATCATTATTATTATTATTATTATTATTGGTATTTTTTTTCATTATATATCGAACTTTACGAATGAGACAATGTTTTCAAATTTTTTATTCTTCCGAAGGCCCATTGAAACTATCGTGTATCCGATCTAGTAGATCGGTTAAATCGCTGGTCGAATCTGTATACAATGCTGATGTAAGATCCTCAGACATTGTATGGAACCAACGCAATTCTTGTGCCCGTCGAACGGGTCTAATTCTCTGGGCATAAATTTGCAGAGTCGTTGAATTCAAATTCGATACGCTGTCAGTTCCGTTTTCTTCCCTCCGAATCACTTTAGATTAAAATAAAAAATATTTTAAAAATAATAATAATAAAATAATAATAAAGATAATGTTAATAAAATAAATAAAAGAATAAATATATTAACAATACTATTATAATAACAGCAATACCAATAATAATAATAATAATAATAATAATAATAATAATAAAGAAAACTTACATTCATTAAGACGCCGATCTAGTACTCCTCCATCGAAAAAGTGATAACTCATACGCGAGCCATTCGCTATGTGAAATTCTCTCTCTCTTAATGGTGCCGTTTGCGTATAAAAACTGTGTAAAGTAGCAAACCGTTCTTCATGGTTTTCCGAACGACCTGGCGCGTTTGCTGCTGACTCCGATGCATTTTCTGGGCCATTATGGTTTAGACTTCTTATAACAGCACTGAATGGCTCGGGATAATTGTTTATCACCGCACGCGTCAATTGACCACCCTGCCTAATTATTTCTGGGTTCGGCTCTTCATCATCAAACTCGAAGTCCTCGGACCCTGATTCGAAATCTCTTCCGAATTCCTCTTGTATCCGTTCTTGCGGGACGATTCGATCGTTGATGACTGTTTCAGCATCGCTGTCTATAATCATCTCATTATCATGTACAATTCGCACACTTTCTTCTTCTTCTTCGTTACGAGTTACTTCATTGTTATCGTAAAACAAACGCCGTCGAACGTTATTTCTAGATGTACTCGGCAAATCGGGATTGTTGACTGATTGTTCAAATAATGTTTCCACATCGCTTGCATTGCTGTCATCACTCTCGCTCTCGCTACTACTACTACTACTAGCTAGTAATATTTCAAGAGCTGTAAAATGAATCATATATTAATTATATATATACACGCTGCATAATTTTCAATTTCAACTTATAAGCATCAATGATTTATTATTATATACAATAAAAATAATAATTTTAATACATCTTAATGTTTATTAAATGATATTTTAAATTATTTAAAAAATAGCTTTTATTTTTAAAAAGTATTCGCGTGAAAAATTAGTAAAATTAGACAAAATTATTCTAATATGAAAAATGTAAGCTATTGGTTTTGATAATAATAGTGGTTAAGATGATATAATAGGATATATAATTTATAAGTAGCTACCAACATTACAGTTTCACAGATTTGTAATCTTTTTATTCAAAAATTTCTCGAAATATCTTTATAATCGACTCAACATAAATTGAAATCGTAGATTGTAATAAAGAGATATTTTAAAAACTTATGGATTAGAAAAAAAAATTTTTTTTTTTTAAACTGTAATCACGATATTTTACATTCCTTAAAATATAATATTTTAAGTATTTACAACTCAAAATCGTGTTATATAAAATATAAGACCAAGAAATCATTTAATAGTAATATTTAAAGTTATATACAAAAATGTCTATCATTTTTAAAAAAAAAGGAAATGTATAAAAATTTTCATTTTGAAATTGCTACAAAAATTATATATATATTCGGTGAGAAGTTTAATAAAATTAGTAATTTAAACATTTTTTTTTTATACTTACAACGTTTCTCGTTATATTCGTTTATCAGACCCTGGAGTACGTAGGCATCATGTAGATTTTTCGATATTACGTATTCCCCTGCTGCTATTACAGCAAGATCGTTTTCTTTAAAAATCATATTGAACAATCGCGCAATCATGCGCAATGACACACACGATAATATACAACCAAATTGTTTTTTCAACTGTAAAATAGACATACGCTGTACTTTCAGGCGCCATGCAGAATCGCATTTACGCTGTATAACGTAAGACAATCTCGCGTTAATTAAATAATCAACAATCCGAAATATGATTTTACGAAATTCAATTTCATCAATATTCCTCATGATTTCTCTCTCAATAAAATCACTTAACACTTAAAATTTATACTTCTATACGCCACTAAGACAAAATACTATCTGTGGCAATAACAGTTTCGCCATTTATTTATATACTGCTTTTCCTGAAAGGGAAGATCGATTTTTAGGGAACAAGGAAAAACAATATTACGCGTCTAAAAAAATATTGTCTACGAACAAGCTGCAAGAAAAATTTTAAAAGAAAATCGGTCATCGGGCAAAAAGGAAAACAATATTATACGTATAGAAATGGTCGAAATACATAACGGATGTTTACCTGTTGCCTTGCGACTCCAAAAATATCTTTTCCGAAAGGCAACTACTATAAAAAAAAACATCTGGTTGGTAGTGTCAGTGCAAAAAAAAAACATCTAAACATGATGCCTACTAATCTACTCATCGCTATACCACCGGACGTCCCCTTTTTTTTTGTCCCTTTAACACCCCTGCAGAGTATACATGTCGATTACTTTCTTCTATCTTTTCTTAAGTGCATTCTCTTGCAGTAAAACCTATTAAATGTTTTTTCTTTAATTTTTTCTTTGTACCTTTCACTTGGACCAGATGATTTTGTTCTAAAATTTTCTATATCAGATGAAATGTCCACAACGTTTTCTCGATTTCTATGTCCATCTTACAAAACTAGAAGAAAACTACCTTTTTGCGCTTTGACTTCTTCAAATATTTTCATTTTATTTTAGAGAACCGAGTTATACACAACGTTTTCTTTTGTTTTCCCGTGGTATTATAAAAATTATAAAGTTACAGTTTAAAAAACAATTTTTTTAAAAAATGAATTTTGAAATACAAATATCTGCGGATATGTCGTGGTTAGATCAACTAATTGAAGAAAGAGTGGATGAAGCAGAAGTGCAACGAGAAAAAAATCAATTAGAAATAAGTATCGTAAAAGAAAATACAGCCGCATTAAATAATCAAAGAGAATGCGCAAAAAGTGTAATGTCGTGGTTAGATCAACTAATTGAAGAAAGAGTGGATGAAGCAGAAGTGCAACGAGCAAAAAATCAATTAGAAATGAGTATTGAAAAAGAAAATACAGCCGCATTAAATAATCAAAGAAAATGCGCAGAAAGTGTTAGTGTCAGTGCTGAAAAAATAAAAATGACGAGAGAGCAGAGATAGAGGTAATACATGAAATACCTCAATCAACAGCTGGACGAAAGAGTGCGTACAGGAAACGCAAGCCAAACGAAGTGCTCGTTCTCTTATCAGAAGATAGAAAACAAAGAGCAGCTCTCAATGATGAGGTTTTTCATAAATTTTCAAATGAACGAGAAATAACGCTGATGACCCCGTTCGTTAATATGCAAAAATTGGGTTCAGTGGGAATCAACATATCTCGGTGCAAACGAGATTTGGAATTTGCAGCTTACAAGACAAATTTACACCAAGTGTATGCAGATAAAATACTCGTGTTTTACTGGGCACGACTGATCCTCAGTATAAACGCTGTGATTATGAAAACGCCTGTGTTTAAATTATCAAGTGAAGAATTTTTCAACTCTGTGACCCCCGTGCCGAAACCAGCGAATTATGATAATTACAACGAGAACATCGGACAAGGAGATCTATACGAAAAAATATTGGAATTAACAAAGCTCGAATCGAGGATCATAGGATAGTGAGTAAAACTTTTTTTAATATATATTCATATATTATTTTTTTTAAAATTATTTTATTAAAAAAATAAAATATTTTGATAATTTTTATCAATAATCATAATGTAACAGTTAACATATTTTTGTTTTTTAAATAATTAATTTTCAAATAGTTTTTTTCTTAAAATAATAATAATTCTTTTCCTGTTTTATTTTATTTAAAAAATTTTATTTTTAAAATAATAAAAATTTTAAATTGAAATTATATTTCATTTCTTTTTTTTACTTTTCAGCGCTGAAATACACTGCTCTCCGATGATGGGCAAGGCGCTGAGGCAGAATGTGATAAATTACGCCTGGCGCGTGAAATCGGTCCAAATCGCCCGGAAAGAACCTTGCACAATACAATCAGATAAAGACCTTCTCGCTTTTCCATACGGCGAAGAAGGCTTTCTGAATATCATCTCACAACAAGACTATTCAAACATAATGAATAGAAAGGGATTGAGGAAAACTCTACTCGACAGAAAGAAACCATATCCGTCAACGTCAAAAGAAGTATATAAAGATATAGAATAAAATGTACTAAAATCAAAAACCGAAAAAAAAGCCTTATTGTCAATAAAATAAAGTACGACTACATATGTATGTTAAGGTAATCAATAAAAATTAAAACGTATTTACTTTTATTCTATTCTATTTTTTTTACCCATTTCCTTAATTTTTAATAATATATATTTTAATAAATATATTTATAATATTTGAGAACTTATTTTAAAATTTAATTATTTTTAACTACTATTAATTTTCTCTTAATCATTCATTTAATCTATTATAATTAAATGTTAAATGTTTTTTTATTAATTATTTATTTAATTCATAGAATTTTTATAATTTTACTCACATTAAAAAATATATACATACACACATATATACTTACGCCTGTGAAGAAAAAAGACAGAAGATACAAATCATTTCAAGGTCACCATAGAAGCTATATCACCCTCAGACAGGTGCGGGAGAGAGAACACCTTATTCACCAGAACACCCAGACAGGTAAGCGAGGGAAATATGGGTCAAATCAATTCACCATTATACAACCCCTTTATACCTGCCAGACATGTAAAGGGGAGCGAGACAAGGGGTCGAGACAGGGGGAGCGAAACAATGGGGGAGAGAGACAGGTGCAAAAAAATCGATATGTCTCGCTATACCAGTCCATATACTACTGATGTTGACACCATTAGGTTCAATATCATATAAGAGTTCACTACGAGGATCACTAAATATAGTGTTAATCTCGAAAATTTCTTTTTTATCAGTTGCATTCTGTTGATTTATTTTGCTTTTTCTTGGATCCGAGTTACAAAATGCAACTACTGTCCGTTTCCCAATTTCGATGTACCTGCTTCTTGAAATAAGCTCGTAACATCTACCTCTTCTTCATATCTTCGACAAGCTTCATTAATGAAGTCTTGTTGACTTGATGATTTTTGCTTTAGGTTTAAACCTTTTGGTTTATTCCCTTGTTGCACTCTTATTTCATTTACCTCATGTGCATTATAAGGTTTTTGGTTATATCCATTCTTATTATAATCTTTATTATAATAATTTGGATTTTTATTCGGATGGCTTTTATTCTTTTCCATAGAATCTTGCTCATCCTTTTGATCTTAATCATCAAAATCAAATTCAGATAACAGTGCAAAGAATGCAGTTTTATCTTTAATCCGTTGTATACGAATTGCACTTCTAATCTCTCTTTCAAAATGACCACTTAATTGATTGATGATTTCACAATCATCCCGATGTTCATCGAGTTCTTGTGCTGAATTGAATAAGTCCATTGCATAGGCTAACCTAGTTGCATTTTTCTTAGAATGATATTTTCCAAACTCGATTTTTCGTTTAATGACCCTCTGGGTGTTATCATTCCAGAACTGCAACTTAAATTCTTTTTCAAAATCATCTATTGAAAGGATTTCTTTTTCGTTTAGATTGAACCAGCTCTGGGCTATTCCCTCTAAACTTTGAGAAAATACATATCTGATTTCCTTCTCATCAAGTTTCGTGACTTCAATGTATCTTTTTAGGTCATTTAGAAACTTGATGGGCCTTTCTTCCGAAGGCCCCTTAAACTTTGGAATTCTCAAATTTAATTTTTTAGTTGCATCACCTGATGCTACGATATTGCTGTTGCCAGTCTGATTCATTGTTGAATTCTCTACTTGTTCTTGCAGACTTCTCATGGCATCCTCATTATTTCTTATTGCCACGTCTAATTCAGCAATCTCTTGATGTCTTAGATTTGACATAATATCTTCGTTCTCTTTAACAAGATCATTTAGAGTCTTGTTTTCTGCTTTTAAACTCTCTATTTCATTTTTTAGAGTTTGAATCTCTTGTTGCCATTCAGCTTTGGCTTCTTCTAATTTTTTATTTATTAACCCTTCCAAAAGAGTTAATGATTCCTTCAGAGAATCTTGGTTTATTTGCATATTATTTTGCAAGGTATTCTGATTTTGTACATCGCCTTCGATGCTTATTATCCTAGCTTCTAGGCCATCTTGATTCTCATCGAGGCATTTTAATTCCTCAGCTACTGCTCTTCTCCATGAGCCAGATTTCCTTATAGCTTCAGGAGAACTTGCATCTGAGAGCTGATCTATTTCATTGAGAAGCTCTTCAGATGTCTTCTCATGTAACTTTAGGATTGATCTTCTTTTCGACATTTTTTAAATTTAATTATAAAATCAAAAAATAAGAAAAATGAGAAGAAATCCTTTTTTATAATTCAATACTTAGCTTTGTATTGAATTATATTTACTTTGAATTCACTTTCAAAGTGTTTAAACTTGATTTAAACTCAATGGAAATTTCCTAAGTGGAAACTAACCTTTATATTATATTGTATTTCAATAAACTAATACATCTACATGTGCATGTGTGTGCTTACACTTACATATGAATTTCTTTTGCTTTGCTCTTTATTCTACTATTTAAAATTCGAAGTTTTTAAATATTTATATTTAATTAAATTAATAATTTATTGCAAATTTATTGTTGCAAATAAATTTAATTAATTTATTTTAATTATTTATGCATATAAAATGCAGAAAAAAATTGAAAAAATTTTTAATGCTCTAAGGTGGATTCGAACCTCCACCCTCTGTATGCAAAGCAAGAGCTATGCCATTAAGCTAACGTGGCTTATGATGCACTAAACGTATTAAGGTGTTCTCATACAGCCTTTATACGTTACTATAGATGTATTAGCTTTTATGAGACTATTTATAATTAAATAAATATTTTTTATAATAATTTATTTAAAATTTTTTTTTTTTTATTATTTCTCATCTCTTTTTTGGTTTTGACTACGTTAAAGTCATCAAACCTCTCCTCTGTCTCCACACGTGCATAATCAGTGCTCTCAAAGAGCCCCCCGTTATACAGAGGTAGCATCTAGTGTTTTATACTAGATTCTCGATTTATTGTTGTATGACCTTCAATGCATGTCCTGTCACGGTCGCCAGTTGAAGCGTTCCCGACTTTATTCACGGTCGCCAGGTAATATTTTAATTACCGAATTTAAATTTACTTCATTATTTTAATTAATTCCATGCATATAAAAGGTGCATACAACAATATTGTATAAGAAAATTATGTTTATCGACGATCTCCTCCAGTGCAATACTCTTAGAGATGCGATAATTTATAATTTTCTTTACGTGTGGATGAGAGGGTAGAATGATAAAAGTTATTATCGACGACTCCGTTGAGTGCAATACTCTAAAGAGTGCGATAATCAACTTTTTTTATTATATGAGATATGTAGAGAAGTGTTTAAATCGACGACATCTTTGAGTGCAATACTCTTAGATGTGCGATAAATAACACTTCTATTTAATGCAAAATGAATAAACAAATTATTATCGACGACATATCCAAGTGCAATACTCTTCAATGTGCGATAATTAATTTGTTTAGTATTTATATGAAAAATGATTAATGAGATGAGATGAGTTATACTTTTATCAATAACTTTTTAAACACAGTCTCATTTAAATTTGAAATACTTAATCTTTTTATTAAAAATTAAGAAAATATATATATTTTACAAAGATTCAAAAGTTACTTAGTATTTTAAGACAGAATGCTTAAATCTTATACTTCTGACAGTATAAGATTGAATGAATATAGTATCCATGTTAGATGTTACATGGTCGAACATCTAAAAGATAATGAGAGAGCTTGCTTGAGTTCACGCTCTTTTATATTATTTCTTGAACCTTCTATGAGGTTCTATTTCTTATTGAAGAATTATATTTTAGGAAATAGAATGTTCCATAACATTTATTTTAGATATTTACAAAAGAAACATTTAATTAAGATAAATGTATTAGTAAAAGAAACATTCTATTTCCTTTACATTTCAAATAACTATTTTTTATAGTTAATTTTATTATTTATTAATTGAAAAAGTTAATCTTTTATATTTTAATTAATATCTTTAAACTTTAAATAGAGTAATCAGTTTCATACATATTATATAAATTGAATGTTCTATTTATATATACACAATTATTTTAGAAAGTTACATTTTATTATTAACAATTAAATATTGATAATACTTTTTATTAAAAGAAATAGAACATTCTATTTCTATAACCATTTTACTATATCTATATATATACATTTGAGTTATCTTATCGACCTCAGTAGGTAACTATGAAGTCCTACTTATTCTTTTAATGTAATTTAAATTTCTTATAACTAAAATTTATTCTATCTTTTAAATAATATAGTCATTCTTATGACATATTTGTGTTTAATTTAATAATTATACCCAAAATCAATATGAGCCGTTACAGTCTTACCATGGACTTGCGGACGCGAGGCAGGCGCATTTGGCAGTCACATTGACTGAGGATTAAATGATTTTTCGTTAAGTTTTATTTTTAATTTGTTCGCGTTTAATCGTCATTAAATTCAGTTTTAAAGTAATTTTACGCAGTACATCACATCATCCATCAAATCAGGAACGCCATACAACAAGGACAATAAGGAATTTTGTACAGATAAGTCTTTTAACTGTTTTAATTGAACATTGTAGTTTTCTAAATTTGCTATGCTATGAGTAAAAACTTAATATTAATTCTTGTTTTTCTTAAAACATTAACTTCACTTATCATATGTCTTTTTATGTTTTTAAATATATTATCTATTATAACAACAATGCCTATTTTTGTTTAATTGTGGTTTCATTAAAAGTAATTAAATAATTAAATATGGTAGTATTCTTACTTGAATACAATGAATCATATCCCAACTCATTTACATTATATAGTTTGCAGAAATATTGTGAAGGGTTTTGCCGGGGCTTTTCTAATCCGGAAAAGCCCCTAACAAAATTTTGGCACCCTAGCGTCAGGGGCCGATTTCGGTAAAAAGATTATCAAAGGATTAACATCCTTCGATAATCCTGTGTACGACAGTACGCTGGCACGTATGCGCTTAGCAATGGTATCGAACCGACGGCCTAGCTGTGAGTAAAAATGCTATCTAAAAATTAGAAAAATTAGTGTAACAAGTGAAAAAAGTAAGAAAGTGGAAAAAAGAAAAAAAAAGGTAAAATGTTAAAGTAATTAATCAGTAATAAATATGTTTTAAAAGGGGGGATACCGCGCGTAAAATTTCAAAGTGAAAATGCCTTAAACCTACGTTATAATTTATAAAAAATCTAAATAAATGCGACTTTAAAAACCAAACAAATTTAAAATTAAGAAGAAAAAAATTTTTTTGTTTAAAACAAAGTGTAAATATAAATAGTTAAAAAAAAAAAGTTATTAATAATAATAAAAATTACTAAGTAAAATTAATAAATAAAGTGCATTTTAAAAAAATGTGAATAAATTAAGACGAAAATTTTATTTGGAGACATGTGTTTAAATTTAAAACTAGTTAAAATGCAAAAAAAAAAATAATAAAATTGTTAAAATAATTACGAATTTTTTAAGAAAATAGCAAAAGTAATAAATAGTTTAATAAAATGCTAAATTTCATTGAAAAATATTAGAAAATAAAATTTAAAATATGTCATGAATTCACAAGTCGAAAACTTGAAAATCTTGTTGCTGTTATACTTATTTAAATATTTATTTGACTTTTTTTTTAACAATTTAACTAGTTATTTAAAAAAGAAAAAAAAAGTAAAAACCGTGTTTAACAAAAAAAAAAAAGTATTTAAATAACTAAAACAAGTATCTGATTTTCTTGTCCTTTTAATAGAGGTGAAGTTTAAAATGTCTTAAGATAATAGTAGTTGAATAATTTATGGGCGTGCATCTGCCGACGGCTGACGATGGCCGTCGCATAAGATTAACACGGGCGTGAAATAAAAACCTGGAAATATAACCATGACTATACTTTTAATTGGAATTGTCACTTGTAATTTGTGGAAAAATGCAGTATAATAGCTAAAAACTAAAAATTGTCTTGAATAATCTAAATTTTTGTTAATAAAATAAAATAAACAAGTCTGCAATCAAATTTATAAGAATTTTTTTTTGTCAAAACTTTTAATACTCAATAAGAATTTGAATTTGACTTACAAACATTTTTCATACGTTACAATTAAAATTATTCAACATAAAATTAAAATTGAAAACAGAAAACGGTTGAAATAAGGTAACTTTGTAGGTTAAAATATGAAAATTGAATAACTTTAATAAAGAAATGAAAATTAGCAATTGAATAGATTTCAAACTAAAAATTGATAGGTTTCGAATTTTATTATGAAGTTTTAGTATTACCAAATTAACGATGCAGTTTTTGAAAAAAGATTTTTATTTTAATCAAATAAAAATTAGAATAAACGAAAAATATTCCGAAAAAAAAGAATTATTGTAAAGGGTTTTTCCAGGGCTTTTCTAATCCGGAAAAGCCCCTAACAAAACTAAAAAAGAATCATTCTTTCTCATTTAACATTAATAATAGAATTTCTTTTTTCTTATAATTAACTTTTTTTTTAACTCTTGCTAAAAAAAATTAACCTGCATTTTCTTTCTTTATTCACTATATATAACTTCGATTTCCGCTATATTGTATCATGCAACATAAGAAATAAATTATTCTTTTTATTATTCTTCTACTTATGATAAATAAATGAGATTGTCTCATTTTTTTTACTTTAACTTTCTTTTTGCTTTCTCATAGAGAAAGCATTGTATTGTTACGTCACAACGTATCTTTTATTTCTTTCATTTATAATTTTAAAGTATCTTTTCATATCATAAACTAATTAAAACATTTATTGAACAATGAAGGAATTTGTCAAGCTAAACAGAAAAAGCGAAACAGTGAAGAAATTCGAAGTTTAATATTGGTTAATGAAACTCTTTAGTTACCAGAATTATAAAATTAAGTTGTTAAAATCAACAACGTGTACTTCGAAATTACCAAACGAATCCTAAAATCATAATAAAACATATTATTAAAATTTAAGAATAATTTATAAATAAAAATTGATGTAAGAGATAATAAATCTTATAAACAAATCTGAATATAAAAGCCGAATGAAACAAATGACATTCAGACACTACCCCAGGATTCTTATTGTTACTAACTAGGAGAGTGTCATACCTCCGGATCACGGATTTTGTTCAAACTTCGGGATAAGTTTTCAGATGATAAAATATGGAAAAAGCTAAAGTCGTAGTCACAAATACTCAATATTTCCCTAGTTACAGGCAATTAAAGAAGAACACTAAAAAAGTTACTAGATTTTTAAACGCATTTAGTTCTTTAGCATTGATAGCTAGAAGCTTGAACCTTTTTTTAAATTAAAGCTGAGCTCAAATCCTTTCAAAACAGTAGTTACAGTATATCAAAATATAATTTTTTCCCAAAATTAGAGCGTCATAAGGATTAGGCCTGAATTTTCTTTTTGAAACATTAATTAATAATAAAAGCTAAAATTAGGTCTAATCTTTATTACGCTCTAGCTTTGGAAAAAATAATATTTTGATATACTGTAACCACTGTTTCAAAAGGATTTGAGCTCAGCTTTAATTTAAAAAAAGGTTCAAGCTTCTAGCTATCAATGCTAAAAAACTATATGCGTTTAAAAATCTAGTAACTTTTTTTAGTGATTTTCTTTAATTGCCTGTAACTAGGGAAATATTGAGTGTTTGTGACTATAACTTTAGCTTTTTCCATATTCTGTCATTTGAAAACTTATCTCGAAGTTTGAGCAAAATCCGTGATCCGGAGGTGTGACACTCTCCTAGTAAGTTACACGTCCGGTAAGAATCGCACTTCAATTCAAAGTTATAATCAATTCAATATTTATACTTTATACACGTGTCAAGTAAATCATTATAAAGTTTCAAGTCCAATTAACTTGAGTCTTATTCAAATCGTGCCTATCTATTCCTTGTCTACACATATCCAGCCTTCAACTACTCAATTAAACAAAAGGTAAGAATATTTAATTTATAAATCTTTAAAAATAAATATCTTTCAATATATTTAACAGTAAGAACGATTTCACTCAATTAAATATTGGTGGACCTCATCCACCACTAGAATTCATACATCTTTATCTTTATTACTAAATTTTAATAAATAATTCAAATATTTCAAAAGAACGCAATTTACATATAAATCTATACAATTAAATAAATAAATTATTCACTTTTATTTAGTTCTGGTGCAAGCCAGGACTCAACAGTATCGATAAAAA
Organism: Anastatus disparis; assembly: GCA_017163975.1. NCBI lineage: Eukaryota > Metazoa > Arthropoda > Insecta > Hymenoptera > Eupelmidae > Anastatus > Anastatus disparis. Next base: position 1,525,382 of record JAFFSR010000297.1, read on the forward strand.
ATTTCTTTTTTACACTCTGCGCGAAAAGTGGGTACTTTTCTCCGTACCGGCAGAATAAAAAGCACCCACTATTCGCGCCTTGTGTAAAAAAATCGTATACTCATTACGGGAGTTAATTAAAAATGCCTTAAATCATGTGTAATTGACAATTACATATGATCTAAGACATTTTTGAAATCAACTCCTTTGGTGAATAATGTACTATTTCTATTTTTTCATTAATTTGTGAATATTTTTACTCGAAAAGTCAAAAAAGTGGTTTCCAGAAAATGTTTGTATGTGTGTGTGTGTGTGTGCGTGTGCGTGTGCGTGTGTGTGTGTATGTGAATCCAGTACTCCAATCAGATCTCGATAATTACTTGATGAATTTTCTTCAAATTTTGCATACTATCTATTTTTTGTATAAGTACACTAAAAGAACTTTTCGTATGCTGTATGCCAAAGCGTGAGGGCGCAGTATACTACAAGTTTACGGGAGACAGAAAAACAAATGTTGGCGTTTTAAAAGCCAACGGATATCAGCCAGCCGTGCGCGCGCAACTCATAAGTAACTTTTGGCATTCAAAACGCCAACATATGTATTACTGTTCACCGCTGAATATGAGCGGACTGTATACCTCCCCTCTTTGTTGGCAGTTCGCTAAGACATCTATCCGTGTAGGCAGGAAGCTATTATGAATTGGGTTTTATGGTGTAGTTTTTTTTATAAAGTCATTTTAAAAATTTAAAAAAATTTTTCGATTTTTAATTTTTTTGTATTTTACGTAAGTTACTTGATGAATTCGCTTTAAAATTTGCATGGAATTTATTTGCTACTGCTAAAAGAAGGATGACTTTTAAAAACTGATTTCCTTAACGTAGTTTTAATTTTAGAAAATTTAAAAAATTTAAAAAAAAATATTTGTTTTTTATTTTTTTTCATTTTGCGTAAACTACTCGATAGATTTGCTCTAAAATCTTTATACAAGTTATTTGCTACTGTCTTTATAAAACAAGCTTTTAAAAAATAATTTTTTCACACTCAGGGCAGGAAATAAGATTTTCGTAGCCTATTTTTAGATACGAAAATAGCTGTTCAACACCCTGAGGGAGGAAAACGATTTTCGAATTCATTTTCTTATCTGAGAGAAGAAAATGAATTGTTCAAATCATTTTTTTCCCTCAGGTAAGAAAATAAATTCGAAAAACATTGTGAATCTCATTTAATCTATTTTAAATTCTATCTTGATCACTTGAATGTTATTTATTGATTAATAAATAAATAGGTTTAACAACGTATATAAAGTTTTCTTAACACAAAGAGGGGGAAACCGAAAAAGCTATGTTTCTAAGAATTTTATAAGCGACGCTTTTTAATAGCATTCCTTTTATCTTGGCATTTTGGGTAAATGAAGAGAGCTTTTGTTAACAGCTATATGAATTACGCGCAATGAAAAAGCTATTCATTTTTCCTTGCACGTGATTTATGTAACTATCTACAGAAGCACTCTTTACTTACACAAAATGCAAAAATAAAAGGAACGTCACAAAAAGGCGCCACTGATAAGATTCTTGGAAGCATAACTCTTCGAATTTCCCCTCTTCATGTTCAGAAACCTTTATATATATATATATATATATATTGTTAAACCTATTTATTCGACAAACAATAAATATTATTCAAGAGATCAATATAGAATCTATACTTGTACTTTAATTTACAAGAATTAAAATTTGTATTTTTATATACATATTAGTTTTATATTAAATATTTTTGATGCCCTTCGTGTGAAAAAGTCATATATTAACCTTGAAGAAAATGTATTTTCTTCCCTTGGTTAACAATGTACTATTCTGAGAGTAGCTCTTCGATCACTGCTTTTGATTTCTGATTTATCGCTTTTACTAACTCTTTTCTTACTTCCACACTTCCTCTGTATCTTTCTATCTCAGATTGATCCCTTTTGAATAGAAATTGTTTTTTACATTGAAATCACATTTAAAAAAATAAAATAAAATTACTCTAATTCAATGAGCTCTATGAGAAAGCATTGCGCCAAAGCACTTGGCAGCGTTTTTCTGTCTTCTTTACAGATTGCTTTTCTAACTTCAAGTCTCTTGAACTCTCTTCTACCTCTCTCATTTTAGCGTTCAGCTTTTCAATCCTTCTATTTGCTTTCTTATTATTATCCCTTTCCTACTTTAAAAATCTCTCTAGCTCCTCTATTTTCTTTTTACACTCACTTTCTCAGCTGATTCCTCTAAATTTTTTATTCTTCACATTTTTTCTTACTAATTCTTTTTATGTCTGCCATGTGCTTAGCCAAAATGCTGTTCTTCCGTTCCCTGCCTTTATATACAGTTTTAACAACCCCTTTTATCTTTCTTCTTACTCCTGACTTCGCGCATGCGCATCTCACTGGACTCACTTTTTTTATCTATTCCTTTTCTCTTTTGCTTTTTCGACACCTTTCTTACATTTCTTATCTCCTTTTGTTATTCGCACCATATCTAGTTACTATTTCCTACTTCATTCATCCTTTTTGCACCTTGTTCCTTTTTTCATCTTGTTTTCTTACCTGATCAACTCAACATAGTATTGCCTTTCGCATATTTGTATTGTTCAAACAATTTTTCCAGCTTTTTCTTATTATCTTGGTATACTGACACTCATCAAAGACGCTTAAGCGTCTCCTCTTTTTCTGTATACAGCCTGCACATCTTTCTACCTTCTTTCATCCAGTACTTGTTTGCCGTTCTCTCAATTCTAAATCTCGCTATCCTTTTTATCCCCGCTTTCCTTCCCGTTTCCTTTACCTCGAAATAACTATGCATCTTCTGTCAGCTATTCACAATTTCTCTTATTTTTGTTGCATATCTTGATTTTTCTATTTTATTCCAGCAATCATCCCTCTATATTTCTTTCATCTTCTCATTACTTCAAACTCTATTGTTTCACCTCTCTTAATTTTATTATAATACTCCGTCACATATAAACCTCTCTTTTCTAGTGCTTTTGTTTCTGTTACCTCCTTCCATTCTCACTTGTTCACACCTTCTTCATTGATTTCCTCATTTCCCCTTCTTTTTCTATTCTCTTCTTGCTCCTCTTTCCTTGCATCTACTTTATTTTCTCTCCAACACATCTTCGTTTATTCTCCTTCATTCTTGTCCAACCGTTTTTTATCAAACATTATTGCTCTCTTTATTGCACCTATTTTCATACTGCTCCTTTTGTCTCAACTGCTAATACATAATCAAGTGTATTTCTAGTTAATCCTAGCACCCATTTCACATTCTTTTTTGCACTGTTTGTATTCCCTCATATCTCTGCTATCCCCATATTTTAGCTCCATACAAACAAATGCTCTTAATAGTCACATCTAACAATCCCATTCTCTCCTTCCAGCAATTTTTTAATAGCTTTTCTACTATGTTTCATATTGTTCCTATCTTTAAGAAGAGGCCAAGCTATATATCTTTGTCTAACAGTGTTTCTCATCATTTATGTAAACACCATTGGCTGTAATACAAAAAAATGGCAGCCCCCGCTAGATAATAGTATAATGGTTAAATTAATAAGAACAAAATAATTTAATCATGTAGTTTTTAAATAATATGAGACCTAACAAAAAAGATTGGTTATATTTTAAATTTTCAGTAGGTCTCATATTATTCAAAAACCACGTGATAAAATTATTTTGTTCTTAGTATAAAATTTATCTATTATACTTATATCTAGCGGGGACCGCCATTTTTTTAGTGTTACAGCCAATAGTAATTACATAAATGATGAAAAACACTATTAGACAAGGACAGATAGTTTGACATTCCCCTAAATTCACTTTTCTTTTGAGCATCTTTATGTGTTTATCCTTCTTGCCATTTCTCCGCATTGTGTAGCCTAAATATATAAATTTCTTAACTCTCTAAATTTCTGCTTCTTTTCATTTATATACTTCTTTTCTCCTTCTTCCATCTGTTTTTCTTAACTCTATTATTTTTTATTTCCGCACCCTTAACTCCAATCCTCTTTGCTTTATAAATTTACCAAATCTTTTTATCATGGTCCTTAGATTGTCACTACTCTCCGCTATTAACAAAATGTCATCTGCATACGCCAAGCTGTACATCCTTCTATCTCCTATTTTAATCCCTTCTATCTACCCTTCTCTTAACTGCTCCTCTAGACCTGCAAACACCACATTGAATAGAAGTGAGCTCAGTGGGCACCCTTGTCTTACTCCATTCACTATCTTAAATTCTTCTGTTAACTTTTGGTTTATCCAAACGCTTGCTTTCGTATCATTATATGTCCCTTCTATCTTCTCTTTATGAATATAAGCCCACTACTTATATTCATCTTTTTCAACCCTCTCCATATCATCATACCTTACCTTGTCAAATTTCGCATTCAGGTCTGCACAAAATATATAAGCCTCACCCTTCTCTTCCATAGTTCCTCCCTCAATTAGCGTCTTAAGACAATATACGCTCTTCATTGCTCCTCTACCAGGACTAAAACGAAATTGCATGTCACTTTGCTTTTCTTTCTTTTTTAGCCTTTTTAAAGATCTTAGCATGTATTTTGTATCCTGTATCCATTGAAGATATTCCTCTATAATTTTCCACTTCATCTTTATCTCCCTTCTTGTAGATTAGCGCAATTATGCCCATTCTTTATTCATCTGGCAACCAAATGGCCTTCTAAATATATTTTTTTCATATACTATTTATATTCTCTATAAGCTCTTCTAATATAATTTTTTTCCCTTGCTCCCACGCTCTGTTGGTGATTTCATCTTTTCCAAATGCTTTTCTCTTCTTCATCCCTTTCATCACCTCACTTCCTCCTTTCTTCTACTATTTTTATGTTTACATCTCCCTTATTCCTCTCTTCTTCCCCATCTTCAATCACCTCCTCATTAACCTTTCTACTTTCTCCCTCTAAACGCTTCCAGACATTCTTCATTTTTAATTAATTCTGAAACTCCTACTTTATTTTCTCATTGTACCTACTGTATCCCAAAACAATTTTCTTGCTTCATCTTCTTCAATTTGCTTTATGATCTCCTCTCCTTTTTTTCTTTTTTCTGATAAGTATATTATACTCCTTTTTTTCGTCTAGATATAATCTTCTCTCTCGTGTCCTTTTTTCACTTTTATCAGTTTTATACAAATTTTTTTTCTTTACTTCAAACTCTTCATACCACCATTCTTTTGCGTCCTTCTCTTCATATATTCTCATTTCCTTTATATTTAATAAGTTTCATACCTTAGTCTTTTAATCCTTTCAATTCCTCGTCTTTTCCATCCTCTCAAACTTGCCCCTGTATTTTTCAGCCTCATTATCTCCCTAACTTATTTCTTATTTTTATCATCTCTTTTGTTTTTCTGCCTCTATCATTGATTTTATCCTCATAATAATTGGTATGTGATCTGATTTTCAATGGTTCATGGCCTTCATCTTACCTGTATACCCTTCTATTTCATTATTTGCAATTATATAGTATATCCCCGACTCGCTTGCCACAGCTACAAACGTCAATTCTCCGTCTTCATCCCCGTCTGCCCATTAATTAACTATTCATAGCTCTTGCTCTCTTAACCACTCTACTAACTCCTCTCCTCTTTTGTATATATATTTATCCTTCAATTTTTTTCAGCTTCTATCGCTTTCAAAATCCGCTCTTCCACCCTCTTCGGCCACTCTTGCGCTCCAATCCCCCAACAGCAATGCTCCTGCTTCCTTCTGCTCTTCTATAATCTCTTACAGTATCTTATAACTTTCTTCTCTATTCTCTCTCATACAAACGTATGCAATTACTATGTAATCCTTTTCTTATTTTATTCTACATCACATAGTAATGTGGTAAAGTAAGTATCCACACTCTTTTCCTTTCCCCAGAAGATCGCTCCCTTCAACTCTTATCTCACTGCTAAAAGTATCCCTCTTTTTCGCCGAGTCGACCGCCTGATTTTTAATAGAACCTTAAAATACTGTTTAAAAAGCAGTACTTCTGTGGAAAAACGTAAGAAGAACAGAACGTATTGTTTCCAGCACATCAAAAACGCTTTACTTTTATGTATTTGGCCTGTTGAATCTAAATTTGTTATGGAAAAGAAGATTTGATCGACTAACTTTACAGATAACCTCAAAAACCTACTCAAAAGTCAATTTGCACAAAAGCTAAATTGACTTACGCTTGTCTTTGAACGACCTATGCGAAGGATTCCTACGCCTTTTTTTGCTTTCTCATAGAGAAAGCATTGTATCGATAAAAAAAATTTTTTTCTATTTTTTCATTAATTTGTACACATTTGAACTTGGTGAGTCGAAAAAAGTGGTTTCCAGAAAATGTCTGTATGTATGTGTGTGTGTGTGTGTGTCTGTGTGTGTGTGTGTGTGGATGTATGATTTCAGTTAGTAAATTGTATCTCGAGAACTACTCGATGGATTTGCTTCTAATTTTGCATGGAATTTAGTTTTTTGACTAACTTGCTGGAAAGCTATGGATAATTGGTTCTTCTAGCGCAGTTTTCATTTTAGAGTTGTTTGAAAAAAAAAAAAAATTTCGATTTTTCATTTTTTTGGTTTTTTTTTTTTGTTTACTACTTGATGAATTTGCTTCAAAATTTGCACGGAAATTATTTGTGATTGCCCAAATAAAATAAATTTTGAAAAACTGATTTTCTCAGCTTAGTTTTAATTTTAAAGCATTTTGAAATTTTTGAAAAAAATGTTTCTATTTATTAGGCCAATAAAATCTTAAAAACTACTCGATGGATTTACTTCAAATTTTCCATACAATTCAATTTTTTGATCAACTGGTGCGGAAGCTATTGAGAATTGGTTTTCTTAGCGTAGTTTTTTTTTAGTCATTTTTAAGAATTTTAAAAAACTTTCGATTTTTCATTTTTTTTGTATTTTACGTAAACTACTCGAAGAATTTGTTTGAAAATTTGTATAGAACTTAATTTCGACTGCTAAAAGTAGAAAAACTTTTGAAAACTGATTTTCTTAGCGCACTTTTAATTTTAGAGCATTTTAAAAATTTAGAAAAAAATTATTATTTTCAATTTTTTTCTATTTATAAAAGACCATTTGATAGATTTGCTCCAAAATTTGAATACAAGTTATTCGCTACTGTCTGAAAAAAACAAGCTTTGGAAAACGTATTTTCTCAGAGCAGTTTTAATTTTAGAGCATTTTGAAAATTAAAAAAAAATTTTTATTTTTATTTATCTTCTATTTTGTGTAAACCATACTATAAATTTTCTCCAAAATTTTTGTACGATCAATTCGATATTGTCTGAAAAAAATAAGCTTTTGAAAACTAATTTTCTTAAATTGGTTGCAATTTTAGAGAAATTAAAAGATTTTAAAAAAAATTTCGATTTTTCATTTCTTATTTTTTTTTATTTTGCGTAAAGTACTCGATAGATTTGTTCTAAAATTTGCAGGGAAATCATTTACAACTGCCGAAAAAAGGGAAATTTTGAAAAATTGATTTTCATAGGGTAGTTTTAATTTTAGAGCATTTTTAAAATTTTGAAAAAGAAATTTTGAAAAGAAAATGTCATTTATTCAGCCAATTAGATCTCGAAAATTACTCGATGGATTTGCTTCAAATTTCGCATACTATCTATGTATTTGTATAAGTAGACGGGAAGCTATTGAAAATTGGTATTCATAGAGTAGTTTTTTTATAGAGCCATAAACATGAACTGTATTTAGATATAAATATGATTGCATTTTATAAAGATTAGAAATTTTGTTGTCATCATTCTTTTTATTACTACATTATATCATTTTTTCAATAGAACAAATTTTTTTGAATTACTTGATTATTTTAAATAAATTATTTTTGATCGAAATTTATAATTATTTAAATTTTTTTTGTGAATAAAGTTGATTGATTTCGGATAAATTTATGTTATGTGAAAAAGACATATTTTTATTAATGTATACTTTTTAAAGTTTTGGATAGTGTTCGGACATTAGTCGGTATCGCAATGTTTGCGCGGGTCTTTATTGCTTGGCGGTTGTTTTGGCGCCTTTTTTCTGCGAATGGATTCTGCGCATGCGCGTATGGTATAAAAAGCTCGCGTCGGTCGATCGTCGGTTCAGTTCAGTTCGAGTCGTCAATCGGATGTGTTGTAGGAGTGGTAGTGTGATTGGTAACCGTGATTAGTGATTGAGGGCAGGACACTGGCTGTTCTGCGTCGGTGACGCTTTGGATATTGGGTCTATACGCACCGGTAAGGTGACTGGTTCTGTACACGACGGCCGCTACACTAGAGGAGGGCATTGTTCCGTTCCCGAGACGTTGGGCTCTGGTTGCGCGCCAGTATAGTTACCTTCCTTCTTCAACAGAGTCGGCGTGGGACCGCTTGAAGACAAGGGTTGCCCGTCTGACCTGTGTATCTTTTGTTGTAAGAAAAACGACGCTAATTAAGGTTAGTTTTAAGTGTTAGTTCTTATATATAACTTAGTTATAAGATTGTGATTCAAGATCCAATAGTTGATCCTTGATATTTGATAGAAAAATTGCTGGAGTTTGTATTTGTCATAAAGAAAAATAAATGAAGAAATTTAGTTTTGTTGAATTTTATTTACACCGAATATCACTCCTATCCTCCAATTACTATCCTACAGGATAAAACAGATAGGATAATCTATTAAAAGTTATGAGAAAAAAAAATTATTTTATACTTCAGTAGCTTGAAAGTAAAGTTTTGTATAAAGTTTTTATTTGATCTGAATCATTCCGATTGGGGATAATTTAAAACAATAACACAAATATATGTAAGCAGTTTAAAAAAAAATCGTTCGAGCGGTTCTAAAACAGTTATTCCTTTAGAGGTAAAATAAATGATTTTTTGGTGATCACTTGAAAAAAACGAATTTTGAAAAAAAGTATATAAAATAAAATTTATAGAAAAAAATAAGATACATCTTTTTAATATTATACATATTTTTTTTAAGTAATATTTATCAAATTATCATATACTTTTAAAAAAAAAAATGAATAATTTTCACTCTTAATTTATTAAAGTAAATTTAACAGTTCAATCACCCGACAATTTCTCGAAATTATGTGGAGTGTAAGAAAAACTGTGCATAAAAGAAAACTCTGACTGGACTTAATAAAACTTTTATATAAATTATAATTTATAAAAATCAACATAAGTGTGTGACTTTAATATTAAAATGAACAATGGTGGCGAAACAGACGCTAATTATGACGAGCAAACCGGCGACGCGCACTAACTCGTAAGATGGAGGACTCACCTTAATAGTAATAAGTGTGACTCTCCAAATACAAAAATTTCCAACAAGAAATCTCCTCTGCTCTCTCAAGAATATTAAGAATCTCTTTAGTATTTCTTAGACAAAATGGCAGCGTGATATTTTCTCTGAATCGAATGAAATCCCAAAAAATGGATTATTCAACTGAAAATAAATTCAACGACTATAACCAGCAATAGGAAGATCAACCTAGTGAAGCTATCCAGATTCTATAGAGACGTGTGTCGATGAAGTGTCTTCTCTGAAGCTCTTTCCTACTAATCCCTTCCTTAATCAATTACGTCAGGACTATAATAACTGTTGATTGGTTATTAATCCTTTCTATAATTGGTATTTGTTAATTACTAAAGATGTTGACTTGTAACCAATAAACATTTTCCATTTTGGCGACTTCTTCGATGTTGGCGCCCTCTATTTCTCGCGCACTGCATTCAAATTCATATTTAAAATACTCTATATGCTCGATTTTGATTATAATCTATTCTAATTTTATTACTATCTCTCTCTAGCACTCAATCCTTCTATCTTCCATCACTCTCGCTCTCGATTCTATGTAGCTCCATATATAATATCCATGCTGCTCTCGATTTCTACATAGTTCCATATATGAGGATATCTCTACAATTTTTAATCTTTCTGTGATATGTCATTTTACAGCTATTACTAGGTTACCCAATGATGCACACTATTTAAACTAGGTTCATACCTTTTGTACAATCCGAAAACTCTATTTTTTATGCATTCAGTGAATGTGCCATCAACGGTATAGTAGATATTTCTATAAAACGTAAATTTTTACATGAATAAAATTTCCGAAATTTGAATTTCTTGAAAATTATGATTGGTAACTATAATATCCTTTGTTTATTTGACTGAAAAGATTTGGAAAATTATTTTTGCTTTATTCCATTCATAATTTAAACATAATCTATCTCCAGATACAATAACACTTTGAAGAACAATTAATTTAATTTTTAGTCAAGAAATAATTTTACATATCGAATAATGTTAACAGTTTGTTATTGAATTTTTACAACAAAAGTAACTCAAATTTATAACTAAATAATATTTTAATTCAATTTCTTATACACTAAATACAAAATTTATATGCCTATACCTTTTTCTTGGATGTATCAGTTACAAGATGCAAAACTAAAAATGCACTTCTACTTATGTGTTAGAACTTTTTGTGTAAATTTATAAAAATATTGTGAATTATTATTCAATTTAAGTTCAACTGATTTCATCCACTAGGATATTAATTCACAAATTGCCTTATACTAATCTTCGACGTACTGAGAAACAAAGAGACATAAGTTTAGTTACATATCACTGCCCTGTTAAAAATAATTAGGTGATAAATCACCTCATTTTTGTTACCAGGGTGACTATAAGAAAAAGTAAATTGAATATTTATATATATATCAATCTCTATTATATGTTAATTGTAATTATTTGTTCAAATTCATTCTCAGTTTTTATACATAATTACATATAATTATTGCTGTCACACCATTAGATTTAATGACAAATCATCAGGATGTTTAAATTACGATAGCCAATTTCCATAGAATAATAATGTTTACTACTAATATGAAAATAATCAAATACATTTAAAACATATAACAAGAATCAGAATCAATTATTTTCTAAAACTAAAATTCAAGTCAGTGTATGTTATATACTCAATCTACATAAGAATATTAACATTTACCTGTTATTTGTATCCATATTATAATATTCTTCACCTGCACTGATATAAAAAGAATGCTCGCTCAAAAGGTTTAGAATATACTTTGAAAATATGCATGTTATAATTAAAATATAGATTATTAAATTCTTTATATACCATATATTCAAAAATTTAATACTAATATGTAAAACTGTAAAAACATATATAAAAATTAATAAATTATGTTGACTTTAACGGAGTTTACTGAACAAGAAAATAATTTGCATTTCTTATTGCCATCTTTGATTGGATTTCATTTAATCAGTTTTGTTAAGATCAAAGTATCTACTAATGTTATTATTAAGTTCAGTTTTAGAAAATAATTAATTCTGATTCTTATTGTATTTTTTAAATGTATTTAATTATCTTTATATTAGTGATAAACATTATGATTCTATAGAAATTGGTTATCGTAATTTAAATTTTCTGATAATTTGTCATTAAATCTAACGACGTGACAGCAATAATTATATGTAATTATGTATAAAAACTGAAAATGAATTTGTACAAATAATTACAATTAACATATAATAAAGATTGATATATATGAATATTCAATTTACTTTTTCTTATAGTCACCCTGGTAACAACAATCAGGTGATTTATCACCTGATTATTTTTAACAGGGCAGTGATATGTAACTAAACTTATGTCTCTTTGTATCTCAGTACGTCGAAGATTAGTATAAGGCAATTTGTGAATCAATATCCTAGTGGATGAAATCAGTTGAACTTAAATTGAATAATAATTCACAATATTTTTATAAATTTACACAAAAAGTTCTAACACATAAGTAGAAGTGCATTTTTAGTTTTGCATCTTGTAACTGATACATCCAAGAAAAAGGTATAGGCATATAAATTTTGTATTTAGTGTATAAGAAATTGAATTAAAATATTGGTTAGTTATAAATTTGAGTTACTTTTGTTGTAAAAATGCAATAACAAACGGTTAACATTATTCAATATGTAAAATTATTTCTTGACTAAAAATTAAATTAATTGTTCTTTAAAATGTTATTGTAGCTGGAGATAGATTATGTTTAAATTATGAATGAAATGAAGAAAAAATAATTTTCGAAATCTTTTTAGTCAAATAAACAAAGGATATTTTAGTTATTAATCATAATTTTCAAGAAATTCAATGACTTTAATTTTTTTTCTAATTCTTTTTTCATTCATCAATTTCAGATATGTGTCAGTTTTTAATTTATTTCGTGGATTTATTATCACAATTTTATATAGCTTTTGTTCAAACTTCGGAATAAGTTTTCAGATGTTAAAATATAAAAAAAGCTAAAGTTATGCTCATAAACACTCAATATTTCCCTAGTTACAGGCAATTGGAGAAAATCACTAAAAAAGTTACTAGTTTTTTAAACGCGTAGAGTTCTTTAGCATTGATAGCTAGAAGCTTAAACCTTTTTTTAAATTAAAGCTGAGCTTAAATCCTTTCGAAACAGTAGTTATAGCATGTAAAAATATTATTTTTTCCCAAAGTTATAGCGTGATAAAGATTAGACCTGAATTTTTATTTAAAAAAATTTAATAAAAGCTAAAATTAGGTCCAATCTTTATTACGCTATAACTTTGGGAAAAAATAATATTTTTACATGCTATAACTACTGTTTCGAAAGGATTTAAGCTCAGCTTTAATTTAAAAAAAGGTTTAAGCTTCTAGCTATCAATGCTAAAGAACTATATGCGTTTAAGAATCTAATAACTTTTTCAGTGATTTTCTTCAATTGCCTGTAACTAGGGAAATATTGAGTGTTTATGACTATAACTTTAGCTTTTTTCATATTTTATCATTTGAAAACTTATCCCGAAGTTAGAGCAAAATCCGTGATCCGGAGGTGTGACACTCTCCTAGTTAGTGTATATATTTTTTTGTCAATGATCTACCATCATCAGCTTTAAAAACCATAATATCTTTGTTTTTTCTAAAAAGTTCCAAGTGTTACTAATATCTATAATTATTAACCCGTTAAATCTGAGATCCCTTTTTTCACTTGGAAAATAAATATTTTTTATATATATTTAAATTACTGTAAGTCTATCTAGATGTCTTAAACAAATTTTTAGAAGCCTAAGGCATTTATAAATCATTTTTTCGGAATGACTTATAAGTCACTGATTATCAACATTCAGGCTTCTTAATCATTAGTGCAATAATGTGTATTCATGCGTACATATATATATTAGGGTGGTGCGTATTTCCCAAAATGCTTGAATATCGTATCCCGTGTCGGGGATCAATTGTTTCCATCCAAAAACTATGAATGAATCCAAAAAATCCGGTGTAGAAAGTTTTAATCACGTTTCGATTTAAAAAAAGAAAACGCTTTTTTCTCATTTTTTTCAAATTATTCGTACTCTGACACTTTAATTCTTTTCTAAATTATTTTTGGGACTCTGTTCGCGTATAAAGCATTTTTGTGAGGAAAAAAAATATTCCCCATAGTACTTTGGAAGCAAAATAATTTGTTTTCACCGAGATGTAGCTTGTTAATTCAGTAAAAAATTCACAAAAAAGTACTTATTTTTCGTTTTTTCGATGTTATTGATGGGTTTTTGTTACTGGGAGTGCAAATGAGTTTTACTGTGCGAAAGTAGAATTGAAAACCTTTTATTTCATTTTTCATACAAGTTTCTATGTGCTTCTGTCACCGAGGTATGATCATTCAAAGTTGGTACAATAATCGAAGTATGAAATCTGTAAACTAACCACTTTATTTATTTTGTATGTGAAAAGATCTAGATTAATATTACACAAATGAAATTTCTAATAAAAGCAAACAATGTATTTACAAAAATATAGTACACAAAAATATATAATATGTTATAAATATTTTTTATCAATTTTCACATCACTTAGTTCCTAGTTTCTTAAAAAAATTTTTTTTTATCAGCACTGGCTAATGAATTTTTTCTTTTTTTATCAATAAACTGGAGTAAATACTGTTTTTGGTCTTCATCACGAGATCGAGTATTGACATATTCTTCAGCTCAGTGAATCGCTCATTCGTCAGTCATTCACTACAACAAGATGTTTTAATTTTTCACGGCACTCTAAGTAGAAGGATTTATTTCCCATAAAGTAAAATCAAGTTTAAAAAATGTACTGTCTAAATTGAACCTACTAAAAAAATTCAAACTTTGACTATTTGTGAAATAATCAAGTGTTTTGTCGTACAATGCTCGAATGCCCTCATCAGATGGATCAAATTTTTTTTAAATATCTTCATCATCTGAAGGTTTTTTTATGTGATTGAACTATTCTTCGTTTGGTACTGATATCAACATCATTACCGAAAAGTGAAAGAATAGTGAGTTCTGTTGACAAGTACCATAAATGGTTTCAAAATTTATGTAAAGTATCATCCGATATGTTTTTGTCGATATCTTTGAAATCAATTTATAATTTTATTAATTTCAAATCTTGGTTTGGAGCGGAAATAGCTAAAGAAACGGTATAATATGGATCGAGATATTTGAATACAATGAATTTACATACAGCATATAATTTAGCTTCGTCAACATTACGAACTTTGAAAGATTTTCTGAATAAATACATTTTTATTGTGTAGATAGCTTTAGCCATCCAGCGAGCATGGTGAATTGCTCCTGGCTTTTTAAAAGTTATGGTTTTGCCAACGCCCAAGAAAATTAAACAGAGCTCCAATAATTCTTTATAATCATTTTTAGGCTGCTCTTCTGCTAAAAATTCTTTTATATTTTAAATTGCATCAGGAACTTTATTCTTCAAAGATATTTCTAGTCCAACTAGTCCATTTTCAAAAGAATTCAAATCAAAATTAAACCATTGCTCTCTAAACCTTTTAACATCGGCATATCTGGATCACTAGTGCCAGAAAATTTCACTTCAGAAGCTGCTCTTAATAAAAGCTCAAAAACATGACGACGACAAGTTAAATAGAGCAAATCTTTTTTCATTAAATCTTCTACAAGTATCGCTGCTCCACTTTTGCATCCTAAATTAACATTTGTTGTGTCGCAGCAGAGTGCATTTGACAATTCTATTACTCCCCAATATTTCAAAAATGCATAAACTGCTGAAGCTAACGTTCTTGCTTTTTGATCTTGCAATGCTGGCACATTGATGAGTTTAGTGAATTTATCGCTGGATACTAAAATTGGCAGTCTATCAACCTTCTTGCAAGTTATATCATCTGGAATAAGTTTACCATCCCAGTAGACTATTAAAAAATCTATACGAGTGTTTTCTTATTTTAGCTCTGGCAATATTAATAGATTTACGATTGAGGATTAAAGTGGCACGATCAATGTTCAATTCATTAGCAACTAGACCGGTTATAAAAACAGCATCTCTGTCAAAAAATTTAGCTTCATCAAAAGCTGCTACGACTGCTGGAGACATCACATTAATAAAACCTCTTTCATTTTTTTTTCTCATAGTTCCTTCCTTTTACATTATAAACTATGCTAGAACCTTGCGAGATTGAAGAGGTTTCTTCACTCGATGATTGCTGTGTTTCAAGAAATGACAGAGCTTTTGATCCTAAAAACAAATATGATCGAATGTGTAACCAAAATTAATGAAGACATTCTTTAATGACGAAAGTAGAAGTAAGAATAGTTTTCGAGATATTAATCACCATACTGAAAAATCTCAAATGAGACCTCAAATGAGATTTCAAATGAGATCTCAAATGAGATCTTATGCCAAAATCTTATTTGACAATATTTTTTTATTTTAGTATGTTTGAAGTCATCGATTAGAGACTATTTTTGAAAAATTGGTACTTAGAAATTTGTTTTTTTAATTTGAATTTATGAAATTTTTTCCAAGTCCCAATTTAATAGTTACTAATCGATGATTTTAAAAATACCAAAATAGAAAATATTGTCGAATGCGATTCCGGCATGAGATCTCATTTCAGATTTTAATTGAGAATTTTTAGTAAGGCAAGGTTTCACGGTGACAAAAAATATATTTACTTGTCATAATATCTGTCTTTGAGACAAAATTTACACTCTTAATAGATCCAGCTTCACTAATTGATGAATTTTGGCTGAATGTTCGACAGAGTTCCATTTCCGGATCCACGCTTTTCGGAGTTGAAGGTTGTAGCAATTGTTGAATATTTTCTGGGATTGAAATGTCTTCATCTGTAATTAAATGTAATCATAGAAAAACCAACTAGAATTGTTACAAATCAAATGGTCACATATTAAAAATGCATCATTACCTGAAATGTTTTCAGATTCTATTATATATAATTTGATTTTTATGATATCAATTGGTTTCGACAGAAAAACTTTTTTTACTGATTCGTCTATTGAACCCAATAACGTCATTGAAACATCTTGAGAAATAGCAAATACATCAGCCATTTTTTAAAAAAATCCAGTGATTTTTGCACTTGGCTTATTCTGAAATTTTCTTACTTGTGTATAAGATTGGTATAGATTTTTCAATTTTTCGATGCAATGATCGATTCTTTTCATTTCTATGAATGATTCTTCCCATATACCTAAAATTTCATTGATTACAATCCGAACAGCATCAGCTAATTTGGATTTGTCAATTCGAGTCTTGTACAGTAGTCTTTTAAGAACAACTAAATTAGATGGTCAATATTTGTCATCGAATTCAGAAATCAAGTTATTTGTTATATCAGATAATCGTAAATTCGATTGATCAGACGCCATTTTTCTCTCTAATGAAAACTGTCAAAATCTAAGTTTACAATTGGTTGAAATAGATAGATAGATAGATATTGATTTATTTTGTAAAAAAAGTACAAAAAGGCGTGTAATACATGAAATAATAAGTAATAATTTTATATAAAGTATTGCACATAGTAAGATAAGATATCACAGTCAATAATTAAAATTAATATATGATACTGTATCAGTAAGTCACCATGTAAAAGTGATATCACAGACTATTCTAAATACACGCAGAAAACATAAATCACAATAAAAAACAGTCTTAAATATCTAGCAGTCATAAAATTAAAATACATAATTTAAAAGAGGGATCACTGTCATGACATCAATAAAAATAAAATTGGACAATACTATAAAAATAAAATTGGACAATACTATAAAAATAAAATTGGACAATACAATAACAAAGTAATAGTAAATAATTAAAAAATAAAATAATAATAACATTCAAAGAATAAAAACTTAATACCGAAGACGTCATGACTTCTAATAAAAACAGAACCACCCATTCTTTCCGCATACATTCATCCATCATTCACGCTAATAAATACATTTACACTTTAAATCTATATACAGGACAAAACAAAATAAATTAACATGAAAATTAAATTACTTAATATTAATTTCACTCGAGGTCGAGTAAGTACGTCCTCAAAGCTGACTTAAACCTGCCGAGTGAAGGAAGATTTTTTATATCAGCAGGCAGGGAGTTCCAAAAATGCGCACCTTGAACTTGAAAGGAATTTCTTCCAGTCTCAGAAGGCATGAAGGGCACCGCTAAGTCCTTAATCTCTCCCCTAGTAGATACCCTAAATACATATCTAGTGAAAAGACTCACTAGATACTCAGGAGTATTCATGCACACGATTTTGTACATAAGTACAGCCATAAAATACTGTCTCCTTGAATCAGTACGCTGCCAACCGATTCCTACGCCTAATACATATCTCACACATGAATTTTGCGGTCTTTGTAATTGTCTTCTCAACCCCTGCGAAGCATCAAGCAGAACTACTGAGCAGTAGTCAAGGTGCGGAAACAGCAAGGCGGCTGCGAATTGTTTACGCAGGGCCTCAGTGGTGTACCGACGAAAGAACCGTAAACTATACATTATCCTATTAAATTTTTTAGTCACCATATTAATGTGCGGATCCCAAGACAACTTAGCGTCAAGCACAACACCAAAGCTCGTAACGGTATCAGAGAAAGATATTCCGACACCTCCCTCAAGCTCAATCGTTCTTGGCTCACCAGCATAAGAGTCATCAATAAAACGACTACTGCCAAAAATGATCATCTTAGTTTTGCTTGCATTTAAAGTGAGAGAAGCATCGACAGCCCATCCCGATACCGCCCTGGCCGCCCTCTGCATAATACGAATATCTTCATTCAGATGTTCATAAGGGACCTGGTTATAGATTTGGAGGTCATCAGCATATAATATGCACTTGACACAACAGGGATCGAGCGTGTCACGTATGTTATTAATGTAAAGGCAGAACAACAGAGGCCCCAGCACTGAACCCTGTGGAACTCCTGGATTGGTTGTTAGCCAATCCGAATCCTCTTTTAAATGTCTGGAAACCATTTGCTTCCTACCTGATAAATAGGAGCTGATCCACTCAAGTGCAGCCCTAGAAAACCCATCGATCTAAGCCTCGCAAGCAATTTGGAAGGGGAGATCGTATCGAATGCCTTACTAAAGTCAAATAGAAGTAGTATCGTGGCAAATCTCATGTTAAGACCTGATCTTATGTCGTCTGTAAGTTTAAGTATGGCAGTCTGCGTAGAATGATGCTTTCTGAAGCCAGTCTGCAAAGAGTCAAGTATTTCGTGTGTCATAATATACTCCTGCAGTTGGTCATGGGTAATCTTCTCGAGAACCTTTGAAAGAAAACATAATATTGCTATGGGCCTAAAATCTTTAGGTATTTTAGGTGCAGGGCACTTCTTTAAAGGCACAATACGTGCGCGCTTCCAAAGGCAAGGGAAGACCTCCCGTGCAAAAGAGAAATTGAACATAGTCACAAGATGCTCTTCAATAACCGGTAGTTCTTTAAGTATCATACTCTGCGGGATGTTATCCTCGCCACAAGCCTGTGATGAAAAATGCGAAACCGCAAGGATTACATCATTAATATTAATTGGCTTAAAGGCAAAACCACTCTCACTACACTCAGAAAGAATCCTTTTACGTTCCGCAGTATCATCGTGTGGCGAGACCGACACCCTTGCAAAATGTGCATTAAGCTCATCTGGAGTAAATCCATTCAAGTCCCCTTGAGGTCCGGACAGGAGTCCCAGGTCTTTTAACTCCTTCCAGACATTATCTCTAGCAAGAGCATCGAACAGTCTATTATCATAATAATTTGTTTTAGCTTGTTCCGTCTGTTCGTCTATTGTTTTACGCAGCTGCGAAAATTCGGAGAGATATCGCTCCTCCTTCGTCTGTTTGAATCTACGATACGTGGCAACTCTCTTGTGCCGCATCTGCGAAAACTCTTTATCAGCCCAAGAAAATTTATCTTTACCAATTTTAAGTGATTTCAGTGGCGCTAGATTTTGCATTGCCGCCGTAAGATGTCACAGAGGCAGCCAAGTCCAGATTCTAGGTCAACTGTACCAACTGCGAATGGCGTCCAATCGCAGCCGGCCAAACTCTGTACCAATAAGTTTGGACAGATATCTTTATAATTCCTATACTTAAGAAGGGGCCGAACTATCTGTCTCTGTCTAATAGCGTTTTTCATTATTTATATAAACACTATCCTTTATAACAAGAAAAAAATAGCAGCCCCCGCTAGATATTAGTATAATTAGTAAATTTTGTAATAACAATCAAATTTTTTACCGCATAGTTTTTGACTAATTAGAGACCTACTAGCAATCTAGAATATAACTTATCTTTTTTTGGTAGGTCTCTAATTATTCAAAAACTACGCAGTAAAAAAATTTGTTTGTTATTACAAAATTTACTTATTATACTAATATCTAGCGGGGGCTGCTATTTTTTTCTTGTTATACCGGATAGTGTTTACATAAATGATGAGAAACGCTATTAGACAAAGACAGATAGTTCGGCCCCTTCTTAATTATTTTATTATCTGTCTTGATGTGATGACAAGAAATACATACATCAATTAAGTTGTGCCGACTGTGAAAATTCGCCGATAAGTTGCGTGCGTCAAGTACTGTATTATTATCGTCAACAAGAATCAGGTCAATCCACGTGTAAGACGTGATGATGTAAGAGTGTGATGCGTGGCACCGTGCTGCACCAACTGTAACGAAAGCTCAGCCGACAATTTATTAATAAATTTGGCATCACTGCTCTCACGCAGGAGATCGGCATTCAGGTCTCCCATTATAATTTTATGAGAGTATTCAGAAGCAAAACTTCTTAAGTTACCCAAAAAATCGGTAGTTTTAAAAACGGTAATAGCAGGAGATCGATAAATAACAGAAACCAACACGGCTTCGGAGCTGCCCAATTGCACAGAACAGAAAATATACTCAGGTATATCCGGTTTACCTTCACTATAATTAGTTTGAGTATCCGAAATAGCAAAAATAGTGCACTTTAAATTGTCTTTAACATACAAAGCAACTCCTCCACCACGCAAGTTTCTGTCCTGTCTAAATACTTTATACCCTTTGACCGGAATGACGTCATCCGAAACAGACGGACCGAGCCAGGTCTCAGCCACTCCAAATATGTCGCAAGAAGGACCATCACTTAGAAACTCACGTACCTGCCCAATGTGAGCCCTCAACGAATTCACATTCAGAAAGCACATTCGCAGTTCACCCCTCTTCCCTGTACGACTCTCAGAGGAGGCCCGGTGCAGTCATTGGGGAGAGGCCACACTTGACGTTACTCCATTATTTGTACTTAATAATTGATTTGTCGACATATTTCGTTGATGTTCAGAGGCTTCATTATTATCACATCTATTATTATTATTATTGCACTTAATATTCGATGGAGTTTCAGAATTTACATTAATTACATGTTCACCGTCTTTTAATTTTTTACTTTCTGTCAATAAATTATCTAAATCATTTTCATTAAAAAAATTGTGAGCTCTCTCCCCTCTCTCCCTCCTCATCTAAAATTTACCATGTCTGTGCCAAACAAATTTAAAGCCTTTTTCTTTCGTATACTTTTTCAACTTTTTAAAATTAACATATTTTTCTTTAGGTAAACATTCATTAATAAATATGAAGCAGTGGCGTTTGATGGCTGGAAGACTGCCAAGGAGGGAGGGATTAAGATCCACTGTCGAAAAACCTGTGAATTGTCGTTTAGCCTCAAACACCTTTTGCACCAGGTCCTCCTCAGAAAGTCTAACCAGCAATGAGAACGGACCCCTCGGGCCGCCACTGATCCCACGATCTGTAGACACCCCGTTTACATCATCATGTTTAGCGATTTTCTTAACTGAAATTACATTTGTACGCTTGATTGCCGGAAGAATGGTACCAAGAACGGCATAGGCGTAATCATCCGGCCCAACATTAACTGCTGAACAGTTAAATTCGCCAGAGATCACCAATGTACTACTCCCAGAGCCACACTCCGTCTGAACTTGACGAAGTGCCTCCTCACTAATTACCGTATGAGTATGTGGTGTTTGTGGCATTTCTATAGATTTCAATGTGTGTAATGTATGCTCATTCATTCCCGTGAGATCTGTGACGGCCTGCGCCACGCCAGCTACCCCGGTTGTAAGGTCAAAGAAACCCTTGTCTACTCCGTGAAACTCGTTATTAAGAGAAGTTTGAATATTATCAAATTTACAACTAATTGTTTTATTATACGTTTAAATTTTATTATTTAGGGTGGACAAGAAATTCCTTTCCGAAGTGACTATTATTTCCCTAAGTTTGCGATTTTCCTCTGACAGCTGCATCTGCTCAATTTCTAATTTTTTAATAAATTCATTCTGTGTATCAATTTTGGACACAACATCCCGCAGGCCTTTGTCAACATTTTTAACTTGGCTTTCTGAAGCCAAAAATCGATCAAAAGAATTTAGTATTGTGTCAAGCCTGCCAGATAGTGCACCCTCTAGAGCAGATACAGCTGCCTGCAATGAGGAAGAATATAAGTCACTTCGGAATACATCAGAATTATTTTTCTTAAAACTATTATTATTATTATTTGGGGCGGCGAGCGCAGCGCCACCTCCCAATAGTTTATCAGATAAAGGTATACTTATTCTACTTCTCCCTCCATCTGCCGTGGCACCGCTATTGTTGGACAAAGCTTGCGAGGATAAAGTAGTTTTCACTCTTTCAGGCTGCTTCTGTGAGGTGTTGACAGATGTCACTTTCGAGTCAGTTCTTGATGGTGTAGAGGCACTAATGGGCTGATCAGGAGCAGCTTTGCGTGCGGCCTGTAGAACTCCATTGGCCTTGATGCTTCCACCGGCAGACGACATTGAATTATTTCTTATTTTTTTCATGCACCTTTTACACTCGTATTCTGTGCCATTTTCCATTTTTGAGCAAGTCATGCATTTCGCATGACAGCGCTGCCGGCATGTGAAACACAAATGGAGCTTTGCCATGCCCCATTTATCATTAGCGGATAGCTTACAGATCGCACAACTGTCCATAACTCTGAACTCTTGTGTATACTCCTTAAAGGGTAAGGTAAACTTCTATCTTATTATTCGAGGAATAGATTGAAAAATTAGTCACCAGGATCTCTGCCTGCAGATATAAATTGCCTCCCAACTAACCTCAAAACTGTAATAATTCTAACTTCCAAAGTTCAGCGTCTTGATCTAAATTATGAGATAAAATGCAAGGACCGCTAATAAAACTGATGATTTATAGCTGAAACTGTGCCTTGCAAATTGAGCGTGCAAGAATCTGTAAGAAAAACGCCCTAGGGCACAAAAATGCAGTACCAGAACAAAAATAACAAGGGTGAAAAATAAAGCGTGTTTTTACTACTTACTGATGGAGGGAGAGAAAGCTTTGTAAGGTCATCTTTGAAAGGTTGATGTCACCTATAATGGATAGCCTGCAAAACGAATAATTACTTGTGCAATTATATTGTATTCTTTATATCCATGAGAATATTAGATTTTTAATAAAAAATGCTATAAGATTGATAATAAACACAATTTCGAGTCAAAGCATAATTTAAATTAAATATTTATGAAATATCCGTACATAAGATAATATTCAAGAAAGAAATTTCCTCATTCTGAGTTTTTAAATTTATAAGTTAGACCAGAAACATTGATTAGGAAAACATTCATTAAAATTAGTAGATAGATAGCTCCGGATCTTAGATTTTAATAAAATTTCGTGGTTAGTTTCTTTTCGATATATCTAAGAAAAATCCACAACCTTAAGGTCTAATGCTGATTTGTTTTTGAAATATAACATGTTTTATGAAATTTGTTCCTTTCGTTCTACTGCAACATTAAACTTTTCAGTTTAAATATTTTATATTTATTCAAAACAAATAATTTTGCTTTGACTTACTTGAAATCAGCTAAAATTGTTGATATATAATTATAAAATACAATATTTTATTAAATAAAATACCATTAAAGGTGAAAATTTAATTAAATTTTTAACTTTCATTGAAGTTGATGGTTTGATTATCAATAAAATTATCTAAGAACTTGAATGATATTTTTGTATAATTAAATATTATTGCTCACTTTTTTTCGAAATTTTTCAATGATTTATTCCACTATAAATTAGGCTTATAAGATTTATAGTGTAATAAATCATTAAAAAATCGTAGGAAAAAAGTGAGTAATAATATTTAATTATACAATAATATCATTCAAGTTCCTAGATAATTTTATTGATCAAACCATCAACTTCGATTTAAGTTGAAAATTTAATTAAATTTTCACTTTTAATGGTATTTTATTTAATAAAATATTGTATTTTATAATTATATATTAACAATTTCAGTTGATTTCAAGTGAATAAAAGCAAAATTATTTGCTTTGAATCAATATAAAACATTTAGAATAAAAAGTTTGATGTTGCAATACAACGAAGAGAAAGACTTTCAGAAAACATGTTATATTTCAAAAACAAGTCAGCATTAGACATTAAGGTCTTAGGGTCTAACGATAAGTTCTTCATGAAATATAGGGCATCATATATTTTTTATTTTTATTGATTTTGAAGCACTAATGTCAAAATCCTTATATGTTGCACATATTATATTTGCTCAAAGCACTTTAATTAGCTTTGATTTTAATATAATTTAATAAAAGTAGTTTTTTATACCTATGAAATATAATCGTTAATATTATTAAGCACTTTGATAAATAAAAATTCAATAAAATTGTGAATCTACCCAAGCGTCGACAATGCAATTGCTAATAAAATTATCTGATGATTTGATTAATGTTTTAATATTATTGAATAAAATCATTCATTATAATTTGAATGATTTCCCAATGATTAATTTAGTAGTAAAGCAAAGCAAATTCTTTATTTGCTTGCATTATTTTCAAACATCTTTTGTTGTTGTTATCACTTCTGTTGCTGATATTGTTGTATAAATGAATAACCTGCAAATAATAACAAGGGATCAATTTTTTAAAAATTAAAAGTAATTAAATCAACTTAACCTAAAAGTTAAATATTTATCTGACAGTTACAAAGAAATCTCTCTATAATCACTTGATTTGAAAAAAAATTTTTAATTATTCTTGCCTTTAAATTTTTCTTGTAAACACTTTCAATCAGAAATTTTATAATTACAAGAGTGGGATTTGTAAACACACTTGTAAATATTCAAATATAAAACTTTAGACTCACTAATTTCACAATTAGAAGACTTGTTAGACATAAATATCATATGCAAGTATAATTTTATAGTTTTGTATTTGTTGAAACCATTAAAGTCTAATACTACAAATAAATAAACACGATTTAATTTCACAGACTATTTATTCTTAGGTAATAAACAAATTATAAAGAGAGTCTTATTAACAAGGTTATATACAAAGAAACGTTTATAAAAGGGATGATTTTTCTTAGACCGATGCGTACGTGCGAGAGCTTCCTTCTAATCTGACGCGGTGACCGCGAGTATTCACGATCGTTGCTGCTGTGGGGACACTCACACTTGTATGTATGCGTATGGCGCTGTAAGCGCACCAATACACATGTCAACGTATACATGAGAACGCCTCTGCGCAGGCTCATATCAGACGAGGAAGAAGCAGCTCCGAGACTGCTTGCTTGTACTTCAGTCTTGTTCCGCCAACCACTGCGCTTAGTCGCATTGGCTCTCTAATAAAGTTACATCTAACTTATATGGGTAAATCTTTCATAATGTTAAAATTTCACCTGCAACAAATTAAAAAAAAAAATACAGGCACACGTATAAAACTAATTTTCTCTGAATGTTGACGTATTATAATGAAAAAAAAAATCGTGTTACTCACTTTTAAGGGTAGTCTTTTTAACAAACATCAAAAGACAGATTTTCGAGTAAATTTTTCATAGTGTTAAAATTTACTTTCAATAAATTAAAAAAAATTGAAGACACATGTATCAAATTTATTTTTTTTAAATGTTGATATATTAAAATGATAATAAAAGAAAAAATCGCATTACTCACTTTTGAAGATAGCTTTTTTTAATATAAGACATTTAAATATATTCATTATTATCACACCCAGGTATAATATTTTACATATCTCAGATCAGTTTTTTAAGTATTTTGGGCTATAATAGATCATTTTCCATTGAGCTTTTTCATTTTTACATGTTTAATATGTTACAGAAAATATTTAAATACGCAATTTACATTAATAATTACAAAATTTTTTGTAATAAATAAAATATGCCAGAAATGCCAATTTTTTTGGAAAATTCATTTTTGGCGATTCGGGTATTAAAATTGAGTGATATTAGTTACCCAATGGCTTTTGGGATTCCTGATTACAAATCATAAGTGAGTGGAATATCAATTTATTTTTGCTAAAATTGTCAATCTTAGGGTATGAAATTTGACATAGATTTGTGTAGTTTATGTTTTCGAATAAAAATACTTATATTCCTTTTAACCAAATATTTTAGTTTATTTAATAAACATTAAATCTAAAAATTTTAAATTTAAAATCTAGAAACTTCAGTGATGATTCAACTCAACGTTCTAGGTGTAAGCTATTAAATACATACTAAAACTGAGCTTTTTAAAGTTTAAACTCTTTAGAATTAAAACATTGATAGAAACTAGGTAATCGATGTAAATTTGGAAAATTTAATAGCCGGGAAAAATTCAATGATTTCCAGAATACTCGAAATAATACTTCAAAAGCAACTTAAAGATTACATTGAGTATTATAAAATAGTAAATTACAAAGTTCACAACAGAGGAAAGGTGAATCAAAGCTTAGGTTTTCATATTAGTGGATAAAAACCTATTTTCAAAAGTGAGTCACGTTTTTTAAGTATAATTTCAAACGAACAAAGAACTTTATCTACACTAGGCACACGTTCCTAATAAAAAAATTTCTCTTTGTGATTCTAAATATTACCTTTTGATGTAGTTTAAAATGTCACCGCTGAATAGTCTTTTTTACAGCATCGTATTTTCCAGAAAAAAGTAAAATATATAAATTTTTGGTAACATTTTAATAACCTTTCAGAAAGTACTTTTGTTAACAGGCACACACCCATGCTCTTGATTTTCCAAAAGTATGTGTATAGATAAAGCTTTGGTGTGAATTTCAAATCAAAAAAGCAGTAGTCATTTTTTTTATAGCGGTAATTTATCATTTTACATGGCCTGGTAACATTTAAATTTCAAAAAAAAACTTCTTTTCCCCATCCGCCATAAAATGACACGTCTAATTATCATTAAAAATATAACAAAATTAGTTTCTAATAACTCAATAAATCAGTGAACATTTACTAACAAGATGTGCTATCTCATATTTAGGAGAAATGACGCAGTAACATGATTTTTAAAAGTATGAAAGAATTACCCATATAGCCTTTGGCTTATTTCCAGATCCTAGTCTCCTTCTGCACTTAACTTCTACATCGCCACCAAGGCGTTATATCTGGTGACCCCGACTAAAGGATTCAGTGACGACCAGGCAGCCATTTTGTCAACCAGGCGATAGACCGAGAGGGACGCCTCGAAATTCCGCCATCTTGGATTTTCTGTTTGCTGGCCAAACATCGAATTTTTTGCTGCTCTCGTCGCTCATCCACACGCACAAGGAGTCTTCTCTTTCACTCTGCTGGGACTAGAAAGGCGGAACATCGCACGCACGCATCGCACGGCCCCTACGAGCTCTAAGTAGAAGACGTTTCTTCTGCGGCATCTGCCTCAACGTCTTTGTCCGGAGCATCGTGGTACTTCTTCTTAAGGTAGCGAGAGTTGCTAAAGTGCACTCTCTTTTGTATGTTTTATTTTTCTCTAATAGAAAATCGCGAGTGCGCGAATAAAAGTGTTAAAGTGCAAAAATTCGCACAAAAAACCTTTCTCTAGAGAATCTTGGCCACGTGGCGCCATTAATTTTTGACACGCATAATTACGTGAAAATTTTCTTTGTTCACGGCAGTGCGTGTTGTGGCCGTTATAGTAGAACAAATCGCGAGTGAAATTTATCTATCACATTTGTGAAAAAGCACGCCGTTGACGCGCATTTAGGTTATGTACGCATTGCGTCTGGCGTTGGAAAATTTCTTTTCTCGCGTATGTCGCTTTATTAGAAACTAAAAAAATCATTTTTATACAGTAATTTTTATGCCCTAAGACACGCGACATAGGTTATGTACGCATTTTGTTTGGCATATTAATTTCTTTTTTGACCGGTAGTCACGCGATATTGCTTCTAAAGACAAAGAAACGGCCAGTTTTGAGTCTAGAAAAAACGCGTACTTTTAACTAGTATAAACTGTCAAAATTTAATATCGAAACAACTACCTCAAGGTCATCGTGGAACATCTTTTAATTTTAAGCGAAGGCGGAGTGCGAGGAGTCGGTTTTTCGCGTCAACTAGCTAGCATTAACTTTGTTTTTCGTATTTAAATTTTGAGTTATTTAATTGTTAAAAATAACGAAAAGTCGACTCTAGACAAATTAGCATATTTAACCTAGTATAAAATTTCTTATAAGATTCGCTGAAGTGCAATATAAAAAACTAGTCATATGTGTTTGTGTCGTATTTAACCTTTCACATATTTAATTGTATTTTTGTCTATATACACATATATTTTTTATTTCTTATACATATATTTAAATATGTATTTTTTAACATATGCACAATTGAGGATTTCTCGTCCTAAAATTTTAAAATATATATACTTTTTTTATTATTGTGAGAAAATCTCACTTTAACTCGAGGCGCTGGCATTGCTCAAGAAACTCCTTCGTTGATTCCTTCGGATCTCAAACGGGGACTATCGAGAGTAGTGCGAGTGCCAAGAGCTTTTTCCATATTATTTTAACGCGGTAATAGACGAGAAAGCCGCAATTGCTCTTATCCGGTAGTTGGCCACGTGAGAAATTCTCTCCGATTTTTCACTCGCACAGCGAGTGCGCGTATTATTAATTATTTGCGCTTGTGCATCGGATAGCCTTTTTGTGCATCAGTCGTCGACCACATGAGGTCTCTCACGCTGAGCACGTGGAGGTAAAGCCCGATTACACAAGACGCCTCCTTTTTATCTATTTAAACATAAAATCATATTTCGTATAATATTCGGAGAGAGTTTTCTCGAACTGGTCACTACAATAGACTTAAAAAGCGTTATTCCCTCTTTTGCGACTGCTCGTCCGCAAAAATGCCTCCCAAAGTAGTTCATACACCTCCTAAAAACAGCGAGCCCGGCAACACGGAACGTCCGGAAAACGCGTTACGTGTGCAACAGAACAGCTCTCCTTCAGAGAGCATGTTCTCGGGTGACGGGGGCGTCCTGGGAACTCTAGAAAATGCTATAGGACCAATCGTTTCCGACAGTTCGCCCACCGGGTTTCATGTAAATTTAACAAACTCAATTATTAATAAAAATCAAAAAACGTTTGAAAAATCCTTATTAACGAATAAACAAAGAACCGCGCATAGTTTCGATCAGAATAGGCTTTTATCTATTAGACCACCTTCTCATAACATATCAAACGAAAAAACAGTTCCACGAGAGGCTTATGAAAGGATGGAAAAAACTTTGAGTAATAAAATTAAACTAATGCAAAATTCGCACAGCGAACAAATTAATAATTTAACAGAGCAAATAGAGTCGTTAAAAGCACTTGTATTAAATCAAGCGAGAAATAAAAATTCGTTAGAGACTCAGCAAAATTTAAATTCTAGACTTTTCGAAAATACAAGAAACACTCAAAGTCATTATGACCTTCTATCGACCTCTACAACTACACATAAACAAACATCATACCTTTTTCCAACAGAACAAAGCCCGACCTTCAATTCAATATCAAACATTCCAAACACACTAGAAACACAACCTACAATAACAAATAACTGAACTTTCTCGAATTCAAACTATCCTGTAACCTTTCCCGTGTACACAACAAATACGCCCAACATAAACACACAGAATCATAACACTCAACCGTCGGTCGCAGCTAATATAAAATTTAAACCAATTAAAATGCCCTTCTGGCAACACGACCCGGTAACATGGTTCGAAATGTTCGAGTATCAACTATTGATACAAAACATAACGGACGATAATATTAAATTCGTAAACGTCATGCCTAACCTTAGCAATAGTATCGTTGATGAAATATCTAATAGCACCAAATTGCTAAGACCTAATCATCGTTACACCGGGATCAAAGACATTTTAATTAAAAAATATACGCAATCGCAAGATTCTAAATTACAGACATTATTTCGCGGTTGTCAAATCGGAACAAGAAAGCCATCGGAATATTTATACGAGCTGATTAATCTTGCGGGAGAACAAATGCCACGCGCGTCGATTCTTAAAGCTTGGAGAGCCAATCCACCAGGCAACATCCGTCCGTTTAAACGAGAAGACGTAACACCTGAAAACGAAATGGCGTCGGTCGAGCTTGCTGATCAAATATATGCCGACTTACATGCAAATCATAACGCGATTCATGAAATTAAACAAAATGAAACACATATTTTAACGGAAATGATGACTAAAGTCGATGCGCTCGTAAGTCAACATAATATAGTTAAAAGACGCTCGCAAGATAAAACGTGGCACGAAGGCAACGAAACAGGAGGGCGCGGACGTAGCAAAAGTAGAGAACGTAGACATTATTGTTACCATCATAGTAAATACGGTAAAAACGCATTTAAATGTACAAAGCCGTGTGACTGGGTGGATAACTCCATTAAACCAGATCAACAAAACGCGAGAAATAAAGATAGAACAAGCTCGGATGGTAACAAAGAAAACGTCAAAGATTGTTAAACACTTGTAATTGTTATGTACTTTAAATAACTATACTGTGATAATAACTGCGATATTCATAATGTTATTGCGATCTTTTATATATTTATTTTTTATGAGACTTTAATGTTAATGCGAATATTTATACAAATTTTAATGCGATCTTTTTAAACTCATTGTTATGCGATTTATAACTTATATTGTTATTTCAACTTTTTATTGTTAACTTCATATAAAAAAGACGGATTGTTAACCTATCTGTGATATAAAAATATGCACCTTTTTGCAACTTTGTAAATAAAATTATCCTTAACAAAATTTAATTTTTGGGGGGGAGTGATGTGGGGACACTCACACTTGTATGTATGCGTATGGCGCTGTAAGCGCACCAATACACATGTCAGCGTATACATGAGAACGCCTCTGTGCAGGCTCATATCAGACGAGGAAGAAGCAGCTCCGAGACTGCTTGCTTGTACTTCAGTCTTGTTCCGCCAGCCACTGCGCTTAGTCGCATTGGCTCTCTAATAAAGTTACATCTAACTTATATAGCCTTTGGCTTATTTCCAGATCCTAGTCTCCTTCTACACTTAACTTCTACATCGCCACCAAGGCGTTATACTGCTTTTTGAGAAGCGCCATCTATCTTTCTTGAGAAACGATATATCGTAATAATAGAAAGCGCGCTCTTATTTGAATTTGCATCATTCTCCCACCTTGAGTTGAATATCTTTGAAGCAATATGCAACTCAACCAATCAGAAACATATCGCTTAGGTTTATTTACAACTCGACCGCATCTAGTTTTGATGTTTTCTTCTGTTGTAGGTGTTTGATCCTTTTCTTGAGATTTGTTTAAGGAATCATTTTCAATGACAGTAGAACTTTGGTCTTGCTTAGATTTCGTTCTTTTTTCAACTTTCTGTGAGTATTCTACTAACAGTTGATCTGAGGCTTAAACTTCTAAAGGAATCAAGCGTTGTATAGGCCGAATTAATTCTCCAGTGGCAGTTTTAAGTTTTACTACGTGAATTTCGCCATCCTTTCCAGGGAAGACCTCACGAACACGACCTAAGGGCCAATCCAGGCGTTTTTTCAAATCATTACTGATCAATACGACATCTTCAACTTGTATAGATGATTCAGTATGTTTAATCTTTTTCTTATAGGCTAACTGTCCTAAGTACTCACTGCGAAAACGTTTACGAATTCCTTCACGAAGTTTCTGTCTATAACGTAATCTTTTGGAGAACTCGGTCTTCGTAATTTGATCTACATCTGGTGCACCATCTTCTGGTATGTCTCTTAAAAACATAGCTGGTGTGATTGCTGCAGCGTCATTAGGATTATCTGATAAATATGTGAGAGGCCTTGAATTTACAATCGATTCACAATCACAAAGTATCGTGTTCATTTCCTCATATTTTAACGAGGCTTTTCTTAATGATCTCTTTAAAAGATCCTTGAGAAGTCGAATAAGCCGCTCCCACCATCCTCCCCACCATGGAGCCGAAGGTGGGTTGAAAATCCAACGAATTTCACTCAGTGTTGAATTCTTACATATTTGATTCCAATTGATGTCCCTCAGCAGATTTGCTGTTCCTACGAAATTCTTGCCATTGTCAGTGTAAATGGTGGATGGCCTTCCTCGACGAGCAATAAATCTACGGAGATCCTCTAAAAATTCCTCAGTAGACAATGATGTAACAAGTTCCAAGTGGATTGCTCGGTAAACTGCACACGTAAAAAGACATATATAAGCTTTACGACTATCCTTGAGGAAGAGCGGGCCTGCGTAATCAATGCCTGAAATATCGAAAGCAGCAGCATCTCGAACTCTGTTATATGGCAAAACTGCTGAAGAAGCATCAAAAGTCTTTGCAGAGTATCGACGACAAACAACACATTCATTTAAAATAGAACTAACTGTGCGCCGACACTGCAATATCCAGAATTTTTCTCTTAGATTGCTCATAACAATACTTACACTTGCATACTTGAGCGTTTCATGTGTATAATTGATAATCATTTTTGTCAATTTATGTTTTGGATCTAGTATAATCGGATGCCTAAATCCAAATTCATCTTCTCTATCACTAATTAAAGTCTTCGTACGAAGAAGTCCATCTTTATCTGTATATAGATTCAACGTTTGTAAACGAGAGTCTTTCTCTCCTTCGAATGATTCTTTTTGTGCTAATTTACAAATAGAAATTTCGGCTGCAACGATCTCCTCCGTGCTCAGATCAGCACTTGTTTCAGAACTTTGTTTCCTACATTTAGAAACAAAACGTATAATCCATCCTATCGTGTAAAGTGCTTTTGTATACGAAGAGAAACGTTCTAAGTACCAAACCGGATCTTGATTTCTATAATTTTTAGTCAAGTTGCTTAAAATTACATCTTTTTCTGCGTTTGAAGAGCATTTATTTACAATCGGAGTTTTTCTTAGCTCCAAATTGACAGAGCTCTCATCAATGATGCCTTCTTCCTTATGCCATTTTTCAGGAGGTGATCTTAGCCATTCTGGTCCCTCCCACCATCGTGACTCGAGGAGTTTTTTAGCATCACAACCTCGTGAGGGTAGATCTGCAGGGTTTTTGGTTCCTGGTACGTAGCTCCAAGAGTCAGGATTCGATAACCTTCTTATTTCCTGGACTCTGTTCCAAATAAATGTAGCCCATTGTTTTTCATCTCGGATCCAACTCAAAACTGTAGTGGAATCAGTCCAAAATTTTCTATTTACATGCTTATAACTTATCGACTTATCGATCGAGTGCATCAATCTTGCTCTCATGGAAGCAGCAAGTAATTCCAAGCGAGGTATAGTCTTATTTGTTCGTGGAGCTACCCTTGATTTGGCTTCAACGAGATGCACTTCTACTCCATTTTTTAATTCAACTCGTATAAAAACAACGGCAGCGTATGCATCCTTACTAGCATCTGTAAAAATAGGAAACGATAAATTATTTCCATTGTCTTTATTTTTAAAAATCCAACGAGGAACTTTAAGAAATGATAATAAATTTAATTGTGCATGCCAATCCTTGAATTCCTTAGCACTTTCATCGTCAACTTGAGTATCCCAATCAATTTTTTCACTCCATAACCGCTGCAAAATGATTTTTGGCTTTAATGAAACAGGACTGATGAGACCAATTGGATCGAAAACCTTTTGTGCCAGTGAAAGAATAGATCTCTTGGTAACTTTTTCTGTAACTGTGCTCTTAGGAAAACCTGTCAAAGACAACGTGTCACAATTTGTATCCCACAAAAGTCCAAGAACAGTAGTAGGTTTATCATTGCACGGCATCCCAGTGTACTTCCATCCTCTTAAATTAAATTCGGCTTGACTCATTACAGAACTTGCTACATTTTGAAGGTTATGTAAGTCATCAATTGTATCAACACATGAGATAATGTATATTAAGCTACGGAATCCACTTCATAGGGCCACATTCGGAATAGTACCATATTTTGTCGCTAATTTGTCGCTACTTTGTTGCTCTATCCCGGATTTTGTCGCTCCAGCCGTTTCCGAGAAACAATGGCTACCGTAGCTTAATATTAAGCTACGGCATCCACTACAGTAACTCAGGAACGGCTAGGGTTAGCAAGTCCATTCTGGTTGCATAATTTGTCGCTTTTTTGTCGCTCTAAGATAGAATAGTTCGTAAGTCCCAAAACCTGACCCAGACCCGGATATGGCCATTGGACCAGAGTGAAAATGGAAACTTTTTTTCTTTGTGTATCTAAAAAGTCATGCGATATTTGATAATTTGTTGCTAATTTGTCGCTGACATTTGATCCAACACTGGATTTTGTCGCTCCAGCCGTTTCCGAGAAACAATGGCTGCCGTAGCTTAATATTAAGCTACGACATCCACTACAGTAACTCAGGAACGGCTAGGGTTAGCAACTCCATTCTGGTTGCATAATTTGTCGCTTTTTTGTCGCTCTAAGATAGAATAGTTCGTAAGTCCCAAAACCTGATCCAGACCCGGATATGGCCATTGGACCCGAGTGAAAATGGAAACTTTTTTTCTTGGTGTATCTAAAAAGTCATGCGATATTTGATAATTTGTTGCTAATTTGTCGCTGACATTTGATCCAACACTGGATTTTGTCGCTCCAGCCGTTTCCGAGAAACAATGGCTGCCGTAGCTTAATATTAAGCTACGACATCCACTACAGTAACTCAGGAACGGCTAGGGTTAGCAACTCCATTCTGGTTGCATAATTTGTCGCTTTTTTGTCGCTCTAAGATAGAATAGTTCGTAAGTACCAAAACCTGACCCAGACCCGGATATGGCCATTGGGACCGCGTGAAAATGGAAACTTTTTTTCTTTGTGTATCTAATAAGTCATGCGATGTTTCTAATACTAAAGTAGCTATAGAAAATTTGTCACCTTCAAGATCTTAACATCAGAGCAGAAAGAAAATTCTTTATGTGAAATGGATTTTAATTGGGATGCATTTGGGAATAAGTCGTTCTTGATAGTTAAAACCATTGAGACTGTGAGTGCAATTGAAAGATGTTTTTGGTCTTACTGAGGCTTGAAGGATTTTGTTGCTCTAGTGATTCTTTAAACTAGACACTCTAAATATATTTTTTTTTTGTTTTTGGATTCAGATACGTCTGGAAATTTGTCGCTCATGATATTTAAATAAATTCAAATAGTATTTATTAAAGCTATAAGTATTTTGTCGCTCTAAAAATATATGATTCCTAGTACGCTAAAATGATTTTTATGCAAATTTTCGTAATTGAAATGCATTTAGGAATTTGTCGCTCTTAAAATTTGAAAAAATTAACACTTTTAACGCAATATAAAGATGATTCTGATACTACAGGAGCTTCAAGGATTTTGTCGCTCTGAAAATTTATGGTTGCTAGCACTATAAAATGATTTTTATACAAATTTTGTGATTTTCATGCATCTGGGAATTTGTCGCTCTTGAGATTGTTAACAATCAGAACTCTAAAAACCATTAAAAGATATTTCTGATATCACAGAAGCTGCAAAGAATTTGTTGCTTCTTAATTTATAGCATCCAAGAACATAGGAAATACTTTTATGCAAGTTTTTTGAATTGGAATGAATTAGAGAGTAAGTCGCTTGTGACATTTGTAACTATTAAGACTTTGAATGCAATTGAAAGATGTTTGTCACCTTACTAAAGCTTTACGGATTTTGTCGCTCTAGTGCTTCTTTAATTAGCTAACTCTAAATATTTTGTTATATCAGTTCTTCAATTTGCATGCGTTTAGGAATTTTTCGCTCATGATATTTAAATAAATTTGAACTTTTAATTCAATAAAAATATGATTTTAATTCAACAGAAGCTAGAAGGATTTTGTCGCTCTAAAAATCTATGGTTCCTAGCACGCTAAAATAATTTTTATGGAAATTTTTGTTATTTAAATGCATCTAAGAATTTGTCGCTCTTAAAATTTAAAATAATTAACACTTAAAAGGCAATATAAAAATGATTTTGATACTACAAGTGCTTCAAGGATTTTGTCGCTCTAAAAATTTATGGTTGCTGGCACTATAAAATGATTTTTATATAAATTTTGTGATTTTCATGCATCTGGGAATTTGTCGCTCTTAAAATTTGAAAAAATTAACACTTTATACGCAATATAAAGATGATTCTGATATTACAGGAGCTTTAAGGATTTTGTCGCTCTGAAAATTTATGGTTGCTAGCACTATAAAATGATTTTTATACAAATTTTGTGATTTTCATGCATCTGGAAATTTGTCGCTCTTGAGATTGTTAACAATCAGAACACTAATAACCATAAAAAGATATTTCTGATATCACAGAAGCTGCAAAGAATTTGTTGCTTCTTAATTTATAGCATCCAAGCACATAGGGAATACTTTTATTCAAGTTTTTTGAATTGAAATGAATTAGATAGTTAGTCGCTTTGATATTTGTAACTATTGAGACTTTGAATGCAATTGAAAAATGTTTGTCACCTTACTGAAGCTTCAAGGATTTTGTCGCTCTAGTGATTCTTTAATTAGCTAACTCTAAATATTTTGTTATATCAGTTCTTCAATTCACATGCGTTTGGGAATTTTCGCTCATCGATTTTTATATAAATTTTGTGATTTCCATGCATCTGGGAATATGTCGCTCTTGAAATTTGAAAAAATTAACACTTTAAACGCAATATAAAGATGATTCTGATACTACAGGAGATTCAAGGATTTTGTCGCTCTAAAAATTTATGGTTGCTAGCACTATAAAATGATTCTTATACAAATTTTGTGATTTTTATGCATCTGGGAATTTGAACTGATATAAAAAAATATTTAGAGTTAGCTGATTAAAGAATTACTAGAGCGACGAAATCCTTAAAGCTTCAGTAAGGTGAGAAACATCTTTTAATTGCATTCAAAGTCTTAATAGTTACAAAAATCACAAGCGACTAACTCTCTAATTAATTCCAATTCAATGAACTTATATAAAAGCTTTTCCTATGTACTTGGATGCTATTAATTAAGAAGCAACAAATCTTTTACAGCATCTGTGATATTAGAAATATCTTTTAATTGTTTATAAAGTTCTGATGGTTAAGAATCTCAAGAGCGACAAATTCCCAGATGCATAAAAATCACAAAATTTGTATAAAAATCATTTTATAGTGCCGACAACCATAAATTTTTAGAGCGACAAAATCCTTTAAGCTCCTGTAGTATTAGAATCATTTTTATATTGCCTTTTAAGTGTTAATTTTTTGAAATTTTAAAAGCGACCAATTCCCAGATGCATCTTAATAACAAAAATTTCCATAAAAATTATTTGAGCGTGCTAGGAACCATAGATTTTTAGAGCGACAAAATCCTTGTAGTTTTTGTTGAATTGAAATCATATTTTTATTGAATTAAAAGTTCAAATTTATTTAAATATCATGAGCGACAAATTCCCAAACGCATGTAAATTGAAGAACTGATATAAAAAAATATTTAGAGTTAGCTGATTAAAGAATTACTAGAGCAAATAAATCCTCAAAGCTTCAGTGAAGTTACAAACATCTTTTAATTGCATTCAAAGTCTCAATAGTTACAAATTAGCAACAAATTATCAAACATCGCATGACCTTTTAGATATACAAAGAAAAAAAGTTTCCATTTTCACTCCGGCCCAATGGTTATATCCGGGTCTGGGCCAGGTTTTGGGACTTACGAACTATTCTATCTTAGAGCGACAAAAAAGCGACAAATTATGCAACCAGAATGGAGTTGCTAACCCTAGCCGTTCCTAAGTTACTGTAGTGGATGCCGTAGCTTAATATTAAGCTACGGTAGCCATTGTTTCTCGGAAACGGCTGGAGCGACAAAATCTGAGATAGAGCAACAAATTAGCGACAAATTAGCGACAAAATATGGTACTATTCCGTATGTGGCCCTATGAAGTGGATTCCGTAGCTTAATATACATCATGAGATACTATCGTCAACATAAAAGGAGCTTTTTAATTTTTCCAATAAGAAACGTTTGCTTGATGAAGGTTCAGCTTCCATCGCTTTATTCAAATGCATCTCAATAACACCTTGCAGTATAAAAGGGCTACTGGTTACTCCAAACACTACTCGACAGTGTCTGTATACCTCAATATTTCCATTTTCATTCCGCCACAGGAACCTTAAAACGTCTCTGTCTGAGGGATCAATGCTGATCTGTAGAAAAGCTTTTTCTATGTCTGACGTCACGCCAATTTTCTTCTCTCGAAATCGTAAAATCATGGTGGCAATCAATTCGATGAGGTTAGGACCGACTTTCAAACATTGATTGAGAGATGGCGAGTCTTTACCTTTGACAGAAGCATCGAAGACTGGGCGTATTTTTGTCGTTCCTCCCTCTTTGAGAACATGCCTATGTGGAAGATAGAAACTTTTATTATTAATCTTATTGAGTGGTACCTTTTCAATTATACCCTCTCGTAACCAATTACTGAAAATATCATTATAATCATTCAACAAATATTGTTGATTTAATTTTTTAGTTAACACATCAAGTCTTTTTTCAGCAATTAACTTATTATCCTGAAGAGAAGGATTATTTTCTTTCCATGGTAACAAAACTTGATATCTTCCTTCATTATTTAATATAGTTGTTTCTAGAAAAAGCTTTTTTACCTCATTTTGATGTGCTTCCTTACTCACGCTCTCAATAGGGTCTGTTATACCAAGAGTATCCAGCCTCCATAACTGTGAAATATCCGCATCTTGAGTAAACATAGAAACGATAACAAGAGCTGCGTCAAATTCATCAGTACAGCTTGAATTTTTCCCAAGAAGCGTCCAACCAAGTTTCGTTTCTAACGCTGTCATGCCGCACTCAAGATGTTGTAGGTTACCTGTAAAAAGTTTGCCGGCAACGTCGGCTCCGAATAACAAGGTGATTTCTTCTTTATTGTGACTAAAATCTGTTAGATCAACTCCTTTTTCTTTAAGCTCATTGGCCCAGGGTCCGTGTCCTTGAGGAGGTATATCAGAACAAATAATATCTTCTTGAAATACAGCGAAACTGCAGGTATACTTTTTATCAAGACTGCTTACACGAATTCCCCACGCTTCGTAATTTCGTGGCTTCGTTTTTGTTCCTCCGAATAACAGATGTACCATACTTTGTTGCCCGACGCTTTCGAAACCAACCTCGCTCGCGACTTTACTTAAAATATAAGATCTATGTGAGCATGTGTCTATCACAGCGCGCACCTTTTTCTCCTTTTTTGAGTCGCGTAAAATAACTTTTAATACAGGTAAAAATATTTTTGATTTTAGTGCGAGGTTACTGTTTACGTGGTTTACTTCTGTGAATTCTGTTTCGTGCGATTTTTTATTTTCTATATTTTTAGGCTTCTTTTCATCAATAAAATTTTGACAGACAAGTAAACAGTGACTTTTTCCGCACCAAGCGCATTTTGGTTTACTATGACAACGTTTAAAACTATGCCCTGTTTTCAAGCATTTAAAACAAGCATTTTTGTCTTTAATAATTTTTTGACGTTCATCTAGAGGTATTTTTCTAGCTTTATCGCAAGCCGCGCTTTCATGATTTTCATTGCAGAATAGACATTTAACATTCTTGCTTTCATTCATTGTAAATAGTCCGGCTGCCGTTGCTACGTCACGACTTTGCTCATACCTCGTTTTGTCTTTCTTTTTAGTTTTGTCTTTAGACGTTTGTGCGTCGCTAGATTCAAAACAGTTAACCGCCATTTTTATTCGTTCCTCGCTTTCTACTTCTCTTCCGAGAAATTCTGTTAACGATGCCAAACGGCTTTTTGCGGTATCAGCGATCGCGTTTTGCTCTAGCCTCGAATTCGTTTGTGCTGTGTGAGTTCTTGCTCTTTGTTATGCGCGTAGCACTTCTTCGGGAAGCGAAGATTCCACGAGTGGTAGAAGCATGGCGGCGCACATATCTGTCGTTACGCCTGAAGATTCAAGCGCGCGCAAATGCGTTTCCAACTTATCGTAAATGTCGGACAATGGCGCTTGTGTCTCATTTTTACTCAAAACTAATTTTAGAAGCTCTCGTACATAATATTCAATTAATAAATCATTTTTCCCAAAACGATTTTTCAGGCTTTCTATGGCTTTTGTATAATTTTCTGCAGTTGGAAGAAAACTATTTACAACATCTTGCGCACGCGAATTTTCGACCATAGACTGAAGTGAATAACGAAATTTATCTTCGTTTGTAAGTTTCGCGTCATTATGTATTTTCTGAAACGTACTCCAAAATGCAAGCCAATCTTTAATCTCACCTGAAAATTTCCTTAATTCAATTTTAGGAAGTTTCATACCACAAGCGTTTTCTTGTCGGTCTGTTATATTTTGCAAAAAATTAGGCGGCAATGTAGCCTGTGCAATCGGTGCTGCCTTTTCGGTCAATCGAGATAATTTTATTTTAGCATGATGATATCTCGTTGAGTATTCTTCTCCTGCAGCGAGTTCTTTGACAATATCATCCTCGGTTTCTTTGTTTTCAATCATAAGTTCATGCATTTTTGCTGAAATCTCGTTAAGTTCAAGAGCCCTTTCTTTAAGCAATGCATATTGAACTTCAAGTTCCATTAAATCAGGTTCTTGTTTACCACATTCTTGAGAAAATGCATTACACGCGCGCGAAAATAGTCGTCGCACTACAGTCTGTGAACTTCTTAACTTTTCCATCGTATTTAATGTTCAATTCACTTTAAGGTTAACAACGATTTTCACTGTCCTGTCACGGTCGCAACAATGTTGAAACCATTAAAGTCTAATACTATAAATAAATAAACACGATTTAATTTCACAGACTATTTATTCTTAGGTAATAAACAAATTATAAAAAGAGTCTTATTAACAAGGTTATATACAAAGAAACGTTTATAAAAGGGATGATTTTTCTTAGACCGATGCGTACGTGCGAAAGCTTTCTTCTAATCTGACGTGGTGACCGCGAGTATTCACGATCGTTGCTGCTTTTTGAGAAGCGCCATCTATCTTTCTTGAGAAACGATATATCGTCATAATAGAAAGCGCGCTCTTATTTGAATTTGCATCAGTATTATTAAAAATGTATCATAAAACTTTAATTAAAATTATTTTTATTGTACACTATCTTTACTTTTAATTTAATTATTTATTAAATTATGATACTTAATTTTACTATTTTAATCATCAAATCTTTAATAATTAAAAATACTTTAATAATTTAATTTAATTTTATGGTTAAATTCATCTTTAAAATTGATTTTAATTTAAAAACAATAATAACACAAAATTTACTCAGCAGTAGACTATACATGTATAGTAGACGTTAAATACATACTGTATAGACCATGGTAACACCACAGCTGATAGAAAAAATCGATAGTTTGACACCTGTTAGCAGAAGCTTAATAGGACTGACTATAAAGCTGTGGCAGGTACCCAGGATAAGGAGAATCAGAAAGAGGTGTCTAGAAAGATACAAGACAAGTGTATGTTAATATATTATATATATTGTAAGACGGTCAGTGTGACTGAGCACAAGGAGCGTTGGAGCTAGACTGAATACAAGTAAGTGACTTGTTCGCTGCTTGTCGTCAGTCTGACTTAATGCCTGCGCAGAGGCGTACTCATGTGTACACGCTGGCTAGTGTAAGTGCGCTTGTAGCGCCGAACTCATACATACTTTATGTGAGTGTCCCCACATCGCTCCCCCCCTAACAAAAAAAATATTTGTTTGTGTAATTTCTAATTTTTATTACAAGTACAAGAAATGTGTGTTGTACTGCACTCATTCATTTATCACACGTTGTGATATAACGTTCATTCATCACACTGGAGGTTAACATTCCTCTGATTACAACTAATATAAAAAAATTTACAATAAGTATTTACAAGATTAAAAAAATCATTCCACATATGACAAACCCATCAGTCATTCATCGTAATCACTCATACATTACAGCAGGGTTAGTGTTCGCTCGATTACAATGTTTTTTAACAATACTGGTTGGTCGGAAAGAAATTGCTGACTTTTTAATTTATAATATATACATTTTTTACAATAATAATTTGTTTTATCACAATAAAGCTTTTTGACTATTTACACAGTAAAATTTTCTATTTACAATTTGAAAAAAAAGGTTTATTGCACAGAAGAAGTCTTGCAGTCCGCAAGGACACTAGTTTACGCAGTATATTTACTGAATTAACAGGAGGTCACGTATCGCTGTCCTTTTCTAATCTAAGAAATTATTTTTTTACAAAAACTAATAACTTTAGCAAAAAATGAAGAGAAAGCCGCATCTTGTATCAAAAAAAGCTATAATTTCTTTGATAAGAAAAAATTAATTTTATTGCTTCATTTTCAAGAAAATCTTGAAAAACTAAATTGTTCAACCTAACCTCTATGATTTTAGTTTTTCAAGATTTTCTTGAAAACGAAGCAATAAAATTAATCCTTTCTCATCAAAGAAAATATTGCTTTTTTTGGTACGAGATGCGGCTTTCTCTTCATTTTTTACTTAAGTTATTAATTTTTGTAAAAAACTCAATGCTTTGATTAGAAAAGGACAGAGATACGTGACCTCCTATGCATATTATGTTGCATTATGCATTTTTGATAGTACAAGTTTTAATAAGAGCATTTTTATGATGTCTCATCGTTTGTTTATTAGCGCATCGAAAGTGCTAAAAATGCAATTTAATTACAGTAAAGTTATCAGTCTGTACACTGACTTGTACGCAGATACATCATGTAATGTTTTAATACATGCAAGTATTGTTTTACAATTAAGTATTCTATAATTGCGAAGATTTGTGCATTGGCTAAAATTATAAGGTGCACTAAAATGCATTTAGCAATTTGTTGCTAAAAAAACTTACACTTTCTTCCAACCGTGGTCGAAATTATCACATACAGATGGTATGTTACTTACAACATAGTTAAAATAAGAAAAAAAATCTTCAATATATAAATAAAATAAATGATGATAATAAATCCGATAAAAAGGTTTTTTAGCCATTGCACAATTACAAAATGTTATTGTTATTGATACGCAATATTAAAAGGTTTTTATGAAGCGATCTAATTTCGCCACTTCCTTATTGGAGTTCCACTCGCGTTTATTACATAAACTAGATGTTGAGTGCGAGGTTTTGAATACACACCTAATTAACCTTTAGCTGGCATGCCTCTCCAGCCGATTATAGCTGGCCTATGGGGTACTATCTGACTGCCTGTCTGCAAAATCGGTAATAATAAATAAAAAATGCTAAAAAAATCTCTGGCGGGAATCGTAAATTACATCCCTCCTCTACCGTTTGGTGTCGCCACTGATCCCGATTTTTCGAATACGGTTTCAAAATTTCATAAGAAAGAGCGTGGGGTACTATAGTTGCCCCCCTGCTAGCTAAAGGCTAACATTTGATCGCTAAACTTAACTTTTTATTTAACTAGGAGAAGGAATAGGTGGGGTATCTATTTATTGTTTTACAACCGGGTTGTCATTTTAATTCAGTGACTCTACGCAGGTCATCTGAGCGCTGTAAAGGCTATCGGAAAGATCCTCCCCCTCCCCCCCCCCCCCCGGCAAAAGCTCATTCGCATCGTTGCTACTATATGTCTGTACTTGATGCGCTTTAAGCCAGTAACAAAACCTGAGTTTTAATTTGAGATGGCTCCGAGCCATGCGTTTCGTATGCACAAGATGCAGAGTCATTATACTGAAAGAGTGGGGATCGCAAGAGCTCGTTCTCTGTGTTATCATCACAGTCTTCCATTACTGACTGCTGAGTCAAAAGATTACTTGCTCATCATTCTGAATATTAACTTTTCTACACCAGAGGACGAGCTTCACGACACCAGGCTCTCCGCGTTACCGACCAATTCGCGGACCGTAAAATTAGTTGTTAAATTATATAAATGCTTTTCATGTTCCTCGGGTGAGGCAAACGCCACAAGTATATCGTTGATATATGCAAAGACGAAGTATAAATCCCCCAGCGATAAATGGACACACTTTTGGAGTATCCACGACGCGATTCTAAGACTGAAGGTCATGCTGAAAATTTCGTGCAGACTGTACGGCGTTATAACTGTAGTTTTGGGGCCATCCTCCGGAGAATGAGTGTCTATACATACGCACCCTCCAAGGCAAGACGCGAAAAAATGGTTTTACCATATAAACTACCGGAAGGGTCGTGCAAACCAGGTATATGGTATCTAGCCGGTACCGCAACCTCGCTTGGCCCCCGATAAATTTCGCATGTTCTCTATTCCCCGTTTCTTTCTGCACCCTGTGTGTGGGCGTTGCCCAGGAGCTTTTACAAGGCCTACAAATGCCTAACCTGCATCGTGGTGCAGACGTCGCGATTT
This sequence comes from Anastatus disparis, assembly GCA_017163975.1. Lineage (NCBI taxonomy): Eukaryota > Metazoa > Arthropoda > Insecta > Hymenoptera > Eupelmidae > Anastatus > Anastatus disparis. Next base: position 1,569,398 of record JAFFSR010000297.1, read on the forward strand.
CTGTGTGCTGGATGAACCCGTGATTTTAATGTGATGGTAAATTTCCCTATTTCCTGGGACTTTTGGATTTTCTACGCCTAACACCGTTGGATGAGTGTTAATCTGCATATCCTTGTCAGCGTTAGATTCATATGAATCTTTTTAGTTACTTTCTAAATGTTCCGGTTTTTCAGAAGAAACGCATTTGCTAATTACCGTGTCAACTTTGTCATGACGGAGTCAAATAGTTTTTCTACGTATTTCATTTCATGTAACGTATTATGACTCCCATACAGATCCTGGTTGAAGATCTGACGGTTGAATGTTGTGATTGAGTGTGTTTATGTTATGTGTATCTGTTGTAAGGTTATTGCAGTTTGAAGATGTTTGTTCATTTGTTTGTGTTTGCGGATTAGAGGTGTTAGGGTTCGAGTTTAATTGTATTGTTGGAAAAGAAAATACTGTTTGTTTATGAGTAGAGGTCGAGGTCGACGAAAAGTTGTTTTGTCTTTAATTATTTATCGAACTTTCAGAGAATTTAGAATTTAAACTTTGCTTTGCTTTTAACGTGTTACTTTTGAGAGTTATCTTGATATGTTTCTAGAGATTTTACGTCGCTTAACAGGAGGTCACGTATCTCTGTCCTTTTCTAATCAAAGAAATGATTTTTTTACAAAAACTAATAACTTTAGCAAAAAATGAAGAGAAAGCCGCATCTTGTATCAAAAAAAGGAATAATTTCTTTGATAAGAAAAAATTAATTTTATTGCTTCATTCTCAAGAAAACCTTGAAAAACCAAATTGTTCAACCTAACCTCTATGATTTAAGTTTTTCAAGGTTTTCTTGAAAACGAAGCAATAAAATTAATTCTTTCTCATCAAAGAAAATATTGCTTTTTTTGATACGAGATGCGGCTTTCTCTTCATTTTTTGCTAAAGTTATTAGTTTTTGTTAAAAAACTCAATGCTTTGATTAGAAAAGGACAGAGATACGTGACCTCCTCTTAAATTATTTGAATGCTGACTTTATAATATTAATGATTTTAAAGATTCTATTCGATTTTTTAACGTTTGTAATTGCTCGTTATGAGCTTGTTGTAAATTTTTTATTTTATTGAAACAAGCTTTCTCCAGATTTTCATAGACTTCTCTAGATACCGTTTTTTCATGGAACGCGCCAGCCGTTTTGGTCATTAAGAATCTATTTTGATCCAAAATTGACGCGTCTCTGGATTTAAATGCAAAAATTTCATGCGCATCGTCCTGTGCGTTAGATCTGAATTTACTAATTAAACTTAATGGCGGAGTTCCTGGCAAATTTTGTGTGCTCGTTCGTGCGATTGCACCACCCCCAACTCTCGTCGCGCCCGCTTCACCCGGGTTCACGATTTGCAAAGAAATATTACTATTTTGCGTTTGTAACGCTTCCGTTGCCGGGTCCTTCGGGTTTTGTGGAATCATTTCTTTTAACGGTCTGTGAAACACGTTAGCAGACATTTTGCCGAATTAACTGTCGCAAGGGAGAAGGGAGAATTCCTATTGTTTTATATGACGAAGAAAGATTCTCTCTCTCTAATATGTAGAGATATAGGTTGTGCTTTACTCTTTTTTTCTCATAGAAAATATGTTTCTTACAGTCGGGTTAACCTTTACATGCCCGGCGTAAAAGATTGCATGTAGTTGACGACCGAGACACTAGAATGCCCCTGGTGCACGGGCACAAATAACCCAAAAAACTGTATTCGACGCTGTCAGGATGATTCCCCGGTGTTAGCGTAAAAGACTACTTGCAGTCGACGACTAAACACCAAAAGACTTCCTTCAGCGTGCGAATCATTATATAAAAAGACAAAAGTAGAGAGAACCCCTCCAATGCGAATATGTACAATTTAAATAAATAAATAAGACACGACACGAGACAAGCAATAAGTTAATATCAGACTAAACATATATATATATATATATATATATATATATATATATATATATATATATATATGGGTCAAACGAATAATGGCTCTGTCCAAAATTGTACATCACCAAAACAAATCGTGCAGTGGGGCTCAAAATTTTCGTCTTACACTCTACTTTCTTTTGCAATGTGGCGATTTTGAAAAATCCAAAATGGCGGCCATAATATGGCGGCTCAAACCTACAGATTTCATAAAAAATTTTCGAAAATTGATTTTAATTCATTCAAATCTGATTCTACATATTTTTTATATCAGAAATCAATTAAGCGTTCAATTTAACATAGGAATATAGTATTGCGCTCGAGGTAAAAAAATTTTACAATATCATCTGAAGATCATATCGGAAGACAATAGTTATTTCTCGAATTAATCATTGATAAACGTTGATTAGTAAGGAAATGAAGATACTGATAGGTAACTCGAGTCACTGAATCCAAATCTGATATCCGCTTAACCATACCAGGTCTCCATCAAGGTCATTTGAAGGTCGAATCGCGAATATCTTATATTATTTGATAAGATTAAGACACCATAAATTTTACGTGATGCTGGATCCGAATCTGGGGCCCGTTGGAGTGTCAAACGACGTAATTACAGAAAAATTCGTTTTAAACTGTGGTTTCTTTGAAAACAAAAATTTTCTGTTAGTCAATATTTAATTAATTTTCACGTAATTACGTCGTTTGACACTCCAACAGACCCCGGATTCGGATTCGTAACACATAAAACTTGAAGGTGTCCTAATCTTATCAAATAATAAAAGATATTCGCGATTTGACCTTCAAATGACCTTGATGGAGATCTTGTAGGGTTAAGCGGACATTAGATTTGGATTCAGTGACTCGAGTTATCTATCAGTATCTTCATTTCTTCACTAATCAACATTGATCAATGAGTAATTCGAGAAATAACTATTATTTTCTGATATGACCTTCCGATGATATTGTAAATTTTTTTACCTCGAGTGCAATACTATATTCCTATGTAAAATTAAACGCTGAATTAATTTCTGATATAAAAAAATATATAATCACATTTGAATGAATTAAAATCAATTTTCGAAAATTTTTTATGAAATCTGTAGGTTTGAGCCGCCATATTGGAGTCGTCATTTTGGATTTTTCAAAATCGCCACATTGCAAAAGAAAGTAGAGTGTAAGACGAAAATTTTGAGCCCATACACGATTTTTTTGGTGATCTACAATTTTGGACAGAGCCATTATCCGTTTGGCGTGGATTGACCCATATATATATATAGGAGCAAATAAATAAACGATAAAATATAAACGTTACAAACGAATTGCAAACGAATTACAACGCACAATTGAAAGAATGACTAGAGCAATTGACTAATATCTATTTCTAAGTTAAAATTGCTCCGAAGTTTCTAGATCGATGCGTTGTTAAAATTAAGAAGTTGACTATCTGTGTATGCTATATGCTAAGCCATTAGAATCTGAAATCGGCCTTTTTGACACGTAAAAAAGGTTAAAACTTTCTAAAATTTATGTTTAGGTTAAAATGAGAGAAAATACATTAAAATGATGTTAGACAATAAAAAAAAATTTTTGTGTCTGAAAGCCCGATTTCTTGCACTCCGCAACGTTAAATTTACTTTTTCTTGTAGTTTGCTGATTCCAAAGTACAAATTTTCACGATGATTCATTCTAATGATTGTCACTTGAACCTAGCCTTTTTCTCGCGTAACTTCCAAAATTTCACGAGGTCGTGAAAGAGATTTTTCATGCGCCCAGTGTTCTTTATCCATATCTGGAACGCAGAACTCACTACGTAAATCGTTTTTTTTGTACAATTATACAGGTAGACTATTAATGAGTACTACCTGCATAAAGTGAACGCGTTCATAAATACTTGAGCGCCAAAAAAGTCTGAGAGGAATTTTACGTCCGTCAACGCGTGGTTGCGTGAATATGCTAAACAGACTTGCGCTTTATATACAAAAAATAAATAGAGCTATTCATATAGAGTGCTCTCGATACCTTAAAGACGAAGAGATGTCTCATTCGACGACGCTGAGACGAGATGCCACAAAGAAAGCGTCCTACGCCTGAAACAACTCACAGCAGAAATTGCAGGGCGAAGCTCCGACCAGATGCTAAAAAATGGCTCAGACGGCGGAAAAGGCAGCAGCCATTTGCTCGTGATCAGCAAACAACACGCACGTCAAGATGGCGGTTGATCAAGGCATCCCTTAGTGCGTTGGCGCCGTTGTGAAAACCAAGCCGTTGAGCGAAGAGAAAAATCAGGCGTGTATCCTTAACCAAGATCAGGTCGGGGTCACCAGTTGTGGCAGCTACCCAGGATAAGGAGAATCAGAGAGAAACGTCTAGAAAGATAATATAATCACTCAATTTAAAAAAAAAAAATTTTAATCATTCTTGCCTTTAAATGTTTCTTGTAAACACTTTCAATCACAAATTTTATAATTACAAGAGTGGGATTTGTAAACACACTTGTAAATATTCAAATATAAAACTTTAGACTCACTAATTTCACAATTAGAAGACTTGTTAGACATAAATATCATATGCAAGTATAATTTTATAGTTTTGTATTATTAAAAATGTATCATAAAACTTTAATTGAAATTATTTTTATTGTACACTATATTTACTTTTAATTTAATTATTTATTGAATTATAATACTTAATTTTACTATTTTAATCATCAAATCTTTAATAATTAATAATACTTTAATAATTTAATTTTATAATTAAATTTATTTTTAAAATTGATTTTAATTTAAAAACAATAATAACACAAAATTTACACAGCAGTAGACTATACATGTATAGTAGACGTTAAATACATACTGTATAGATCATGGTTACACCACAGCTGATAAAAAAAATCAATAGTTTGACACCTGTCAGCAGAAGCTTAATGGGACTGACTATAAAGCTGTGGCAGCTACCCAGGATAAGGAGAATCAGAAAGAGGTGTCTAGAAAGATACAAGACAAGTGTATGTCAATATATTGTATATATTGTAAGACGGTCAGTGTGACTGAGCACAAGGACCGTTGAAGCTAGACTGAATGCAAGTGACTTGTTTGCTGCTTGTCGTCGGTCTGACTTGATGCCTGCGCAGAGGCGTACTCATGTATACGCTGGCTAAAGCAAGTGCGCTTGTAGCGGTGTACTCATACATACATTATGTGTGTGTCCCCACAAAGCTATATCGTTTGACTCGAATAACAAAGCAAACGTTTCTTTAGAAGAGTTTTATGTTTCTAAAAAGTTTTATATTTGAATATTTACAAGTGTGTTTACGAGTATGTCCCACTCTTGTTATTATATAATTTATAATTGAAAGTGTTAGGTACAAGAAAGATTTAAAGGCAAGAATGATTTAAAAAAAGTTAATAAAAATTAAGTGATTATAAAGAGATTTCTTCATAACTGTCAGATAAATATTTAACTTTTAAGTTAAGTTAATTTAATTACTTTTAATTTTTAAAGAATTGATCCTTTGTTATTCTTTGCAGATTATTCATTTATATAACAATATCAGCAACAAAAGTAATAACAACAACAAAAAATTTTTGAAAATAATGCAAGCAAATAAAGAATTCGCTTTGCTTGAAATTTATATTTTTGTGCGCAATGCTGATAAGTCATGCAAGCATGACCTACTTTTGAAATAATCATTGAGAAATCATTCAAATTATAATAAATGATTTTATTTAATAATATTAAAACATTAATCAAACTATTAGATAATTTTATTAGCAATTGCATTGTCGACGCTTGGGTAGGTTCACAATTTTATTGAATTTTTATTTATCAAAGTGCTTAATAATATTAACGATTATATTTGATAGGTATGAAAAACTACTTTTATTAAATTATATTGAAATCAAAGCTAATTAAAGTGCTTTGAGCAAATATAATATGTACTACATATAAGGATTTTGAAGTTAGTGCTTCAAAATAAATGAAAATAAGAAAATATACGATACCTTATATTTCATGAAAAACTTATTGTTATACCCTAAGACTGTGGCTTTTTTTTAGTGTTAATATACTAAAACTTATCCAAAAGTTTCATCAAAATCTGAGACCCAGACCTAATACATTCTCCTGATCAGATAGATAATATATTAACTACCTCCGAACATATCATTCTATTCTTTTTTAGAGAACAGACAAGATTGCTGATATATATTGGAATCGAGAAATTTTTTTGCTCTAAGCTATCAAATCTATCTTATAAAGTGACACTGAGTTTGATATGACAAAGTTAAATTAATTAATAAATGTAAATACAGCAGTACATGGATTGAAATCATGTCTATTTAAATTACATTATCAAAATATAATATAAATAAAAAGCAAACTAATAATTATAGTTTTCTTGTACATTAAAATAAAGCAATAAAATATTGGAGCGCAGATTTTATAATCAAATGACACAAAAGATTATCAAACTTATATCTAACACATAGGCAATTACTTAAAACTTATTTCTGAACGTAAATAAATTTAAAAAATCATCAATTTATCAAAAAAATATATTTACTTTTATAAATACAAGTACCTTGTGTAAAAGTCCTCTAAGTTTTCTCAATAAAAAACACCTCAGATTCTTTTTAAGATAAACTGTAAAATGGTGTGAATAAAATGTTTAGTGAAGTATTTCCTTTCTTTTATTTTCTAATGAAACAGAATGCTGTATTTCAAATTATGAAGACAGGTTATTTGACATGTGTACTTTATGGTTCAACCATATACACTACACTCTGCTTGAGAGAGAGTCTAGGGTCTTAGGTTGGAATTCATAGACCCAACCCAATCAACTGTGTTATTTGAGTATCAATGTTACTTCAGTAACATTTATGAATTGTAGCTTAGATACAAGTATCAATATTACTTGAGTAGCATTGATACTCAAATACAGTGATGGATTTTGAGGATGCTTTATACATTCAGTAGATCTATATATAATAATACCATTTAGCCAACTTTAGAGTATATACTGTAGAATAATATATTCTGCAGATTATATCATTATAACGAAGTTACCGATTTATGGTTGGGGTGCTGGACGCTTTAGCGTTCCAGGATTTGTGGGATAGGGTAAAATTAAATAACAAAACTACTGACAAGGAGAGTGCATTGCATTTGGATCTCGGATTTTCTTCTAACTTTGGGATATTTTTTCTTACATAAAATCATGAAAAAAGCGGCGTCCATTTGGTCCAACGCTCGATTTTTTCCGAGTTATGAGCAGTTTTGTCTGTTTTGTTAAAAAATTTGCATTTGCTTTATAGTTTTACAGTTTTTGAACTACTTATTCTATAAGGTTTTTACTGATTGCATATTAAAGTTGAAATTAAAACCTATCGATTACAAAAAAAACGTGTCCAAAAATCTCAAGCTGTTTACAAGTTATAAGGGAATTGAAATAGGGCAAATATTTAGTTGAAAATATGCATAGAAAATTAATACTGTATTTTAGTCTGAATTTCATTTTAATTTTTATCCCTTCATAACTTTTGAACAACTTGAGATTTTCGGACACGTTTTTTTTCAATTGATAGGTTTTAATCTCAACTTTAAAATGCAATTAGTAAAAACCTTATAGAAGGAGTATATCGAAAACTGTAAAACTATAAAGCAGATGCAATTTTTTCACAAAACAGGCAAAACTGCTCATAACTCGGAAAAAATCGAGCGTTAAACCGAATGGATGCGGTTTTTTTCATGGTTTTATATAAGGAAAAATATCCCAAAGTTAGGGGAAAATCAGAGACCCAAATGCAATGCACTCTCCTTGTGAGTTTAATTAACTATAAAATATATTCTTGAATAAGAAAATTAACAAAATAAAAAAAGATTAATATTACATACTGTATAATCAGGATTCGGCAGTTTGAAACAAACGGAAAATAACATTGTTCTTAGTTTTACAAATAAACAGGCTTAAACATGCGTTTACACATTAATTTACAACAATCTAGCTAGTTTCCATTTTAAATCGCGACAGTGCATGCGTAGGACAAGGAGTGCAACTCGTATAATCGCCCACTGAACCATAAGCAATCCCTTGGCACAGAGCGCAATCAACGGTTTCTAGGTTAGGCTCGTCTTGCAATCACGCGCAATCACCTGACTGTAATCCGAACCCAACTCTATACAGGGTGGATAGGACATTACCTAGATTGTTATATGACCACGAGCAATTCCCTGGTTCGTACAACCACCGTCAGTAGGATAACAGGTAATGTGGGCGTGTATACTAGTGATCTGCGGTTCTGCTGGTATTTCACAGAAACAGACTGACTGATACCCCACTAGTTTCTATGTACGAAGCTTATAGTCCACGGTAGAGTATTTAGGACCCCTTTTATCTACATAACTTATAATCTATGACGAACAATACATACAAATATAGAAACTATAATCGGAATATTATGATTATTTACATTCATTTATCGTTGTTTGTAATCCAGTAGAGTTTATGCGCATGTGCAAGCAAACGAAGACAAAGAGAGGTCATGTATCTTTTCTCTTTTTCCTGTAAATATTATCTATTTACGTGACTCTCATTACCTATGAGTCCTCTGTTTTCTATAAACAATATCTCTACGGTTCTAACTCGACTCACAGATTTCATATTTCGATTTTCGTACCAACTTTAAATGAGCATATCTCGGTGACAGAAGCAAATAGAAACTTGTTTTAATAATGAAATAAAAGGTTTCAAACTCTACTTTTTCGCATAGTAAAACTCATTTGCACTCCCAGTCACAAGAACCTATCGATAACATCGAAAAAACGAAAAATAAGTACTTTTTGTGAACTTTTTACTGAATTAACAAGCTACATCTCGGTGAAAACAAATTATTTTGCTTTCAAAGCACTAAGGGAGATATTTTTTTACTAACAAAAATACTTTATATGCGTGCAGAGTTCCAAAAATAATTTAGAAAAGAATTAGAGCTTCAAAGTACAAAAAATTTGAAAAAAATGAGAAAAAAGCGTTTTTTCAAAATTGAAACACGTTTAAAACTTTGTAAACCAGATTTTTTGGATTTATTCATAGTTTTTGGATAGAAACAATCGATCCCTGGCACGGGAGACGATATTCAAGCATTTTGGGAAATAAGCGCCACCCTAATATATATATGTATGTATATATATATATATATATATATATATATATATATATATATATATATTGCGACGAGTATACATACTCACGCATTCAAATTTCCCGCCTGACGGCCAAGCTACTATAGAACAATAGTTCTGAGCTCAGCCGCCAGGTGGCAACCCCAAACGCCGCCACACGCATTAGGAAAAATGAGGCCGGAGTATATAAGAAGCCGAGAAGCTAAGCTCAGCACGCTGTGTAGACTACCATCTCTTCTCCCTCTTTACCTGAGTGAGCACGCTAGGCTAAGAGAGAGTGAGAGAAGTAGTAGCTGGCTTCCTTCTCCTGTAGAAGGCCTAGCTTCTCTTTTTTGTACATGAGAGTAGACCGAGTGCGCACGCTGGTCTACACTCTAATGCATATAATGGCAGCATAGAATTACGCCGAGTGAGCACGCTGGCGTAAGGCTATGCTATCCAAGAGCATACACTGGCAACCTTTTGTCCGCCGCATACCTTCCGTTGCGCCGTTAAGTTTAAGGGTGACGTCCACCCAAAATCTTACTAGATTTTTGATAACCGCGCATTAAATTAAATTAAGGGTGTCGTCCACCCACCGCATTTAATCATTTGCAACTCCGTCCGACCGTTATTCCTTTTTATAATTATAATTAGTTTAAGGGTGTCGTCCACCCAATCCCGCCGTAGTCTTAGTTATAATATATTAGTTTATTATTCTTATTCAAGCCTTGCGTATTCTATTAAACGCAATAAATTAAATTAGTAAATTAATCTTTTGGTTTCCTTCTTGTTTGTATTGTTACAGGAAAAGGCCGTCGACGAATCACCGATCAACCCGGCCGTAATAAACGATTAAATAATTAAATTCATTTTCTCTCCTTCTTAAATTCATTTCTCTTTATTTTTTCAAATTGAATTTTCATTTCAAAGAAATTAAATAGCCGTCAAGAGGCTGATCAGAAATAAACATTAATTAATTTTGTACTTTACACTTAAGGTTAGGTTAGTTTATTTGCATTGTATAAAGACGTTAGGGTTAGCTTTAATTAAACACGTTATTACTATTTCACATTTATAAGCGTCGTTGTATATGAGCATTGATAGTACAATAAAGCTACGGTGCTCCCTAGTATAACAAAACGTGTTAAACCTGGTTACTCTCCTTTACTTTCCGCCGTCCGATCCCTCCAACTCCTGCCGATCTTACCCTGGTAACTCGCTGAAGCGTCTGGCAACAGGAGTTACACGTATTTCCCCCTCCCGAAAGGGAAAAACGTTACAATATATATATATATATATATATATATATATATATATATATATATATATATATATATGTATGTATATATATATATTTATGTCGCGGTAGGCCGTATTCGGTTGAATACCTATAGACCACGCTAAATTTGTATAAGCATTGCATACGTTCATGCTAATATATCGACGATATTCTCTTTGTCAATACTTCCTAAGGGAGTATTGACAGATCGAGATATCGCTCAGCATGGCCGTATATGACGTGAGTGACATCGATTCGTAGGTTAGAGAAAACAAAAGAATGTCGTTAGATATGTCAATGCCCATACAAATTCATATAAAATCTTAACTTTAAAGAATATTTTGTTTAAACAAATTTTCAAAGTTAAACAGTTAATAAGTAGAAAAAAATAAGTAAATAATGACATTATTTACTTATTTTTAATAAAATATATATCATTAATTTTGAAAAATCATTTTTAATCTTCCTCATACGGCCTACAACGACATAATCTTATCTACGTAAATTGGGAGTACGAAGGATGAATACAGGCAAGACTAAAGTGCTTGTCGCTTGAGTAGCAGTCGGTCAAGGGCGCATACATACATATATATATATTTATATTTATATTTATATATATATATATATATATATATATATATATATACTATTGTTATATATACTATAACAATAGTACAACGATATACACTTTTGTTAACCACAGGGAAAAATACATCAAAAACATGAGTTCAAAAATATCTCAAGAGTGGCATCTCAAGAGCAAGGGTGTCAAAATAACAATTAAAATCTTAAACGATGTTTTTCAGGTTCATGTTTGAGGTTATGGAACCTGCGAAAATTTTTGATGAATGATTATACAATAAATTACCCCTATCATTTTTCGCAAGAATTTCCCATGGAAAGGGACGTAAAAATATTAAGTCGAAAAAACACTCATTTTTACTTTACTGCGCATGCGTAGGGGTTATAGAGGGTTAAACATTTGTATGTGGGTTTTTTTTTCAACCGTATTCGAATAGTACATGAGACATCTGGTTTCTAAGATAAGGTATTTTAACTATGGTAACCTACTTTTCATGAATTAAACGTACAATTACGTAAGAAAGAGATCTGGGGGCTTATTCAGTAATATCGTAACGTCTAACGGCAAGCTTAACGCCGACGCGCGCATGCGCAGAAATCATTTTTCAGCAAATACTATCGAATATCGCGAACGTTATCAGAGATCATGTTGACGTAACGACGAAAATGTTCTAAACTGAAGCGCTAAGTCGATTTTATCGACAAATTTTACAACCAATTTGAAGCTCGGTTGTAAATCGTACGTTAAATTGTAAAACGTTATATTATGCATAACATATGTATATGCATTGACAGAAAAGATTTCTAGAAACAAAAGAATTACTCCGACTTGATTTGATCATTCAAATAGAATAATAATTTCTTAGATGTAGGTAACTAGATGTTTGAATTAATTTCTTGCTTCACAGATTTTAAGTTATATCTAAGAGAATCGAGATATCTTTTCTGTCAGTGTATGTATATACCTATATATATATATATATATATATATATATATATATATATATATATATATATAAAGGGAACATTATTTTATTATTATTTACATAGTAATCATAAAAATTATTTGTAATCATACATGGTTAAATGGTAAATTGTGTATAATTTAAAATTCAATTGGATCTGCAGGTTTTAAAGTGACTTATATGTACTTTAATAAAAACGAACAGAAAAAATAATATAAATATTGTTTTAAATAAACTTATCTTATCACCAATAAAAAACGTTTTTCAATAAAATTATATATTAATCTAAATTTGCATTTTATATTTTATAGCATCAACTACAGTTTCTCGATTGAATTGTTAAGTTTGCTGCTGAACTTAAAAATATTAGTTTTTAAAATTTCGTCTTTCAAAATAAAAATGTTGGCTTGGATAATGTTGAGTTAGAAGAATATATAATAGAAACATGAATACAGATATATTTCTAATATGAATGTTACGTGTTGTGTGTTTTAAGGCAAATGTTGTTAAAATTCCTTTTTTCTGTATTGGGATTTAAAATGAGTGGATCATAATATTTTTTCTAATTATTATTTTGGATATATAATTATTAGCATATAAAATTAAATAAGTTATAAAATATTACTTAAGCTTTCATAATACAAGATCTAATATAAATCTACAAAAAAACTAGTAAAATTATAATTTATTTGCGTATAAATATGTCAAAAACTTAAACAATTTTTTTTGTAATCATGTTTATTTTAATGTAATAATTGTTTGAAATTCTTTTAATTTTGAATATTTATTTTGTAAATGTCTGTTGTAAAAGATTTAATAATAAGCTAAAACATTTTTTCATATGTGTTTATTGATTACTTGAAAAAGTAGAGTCCTTAACGCTTTTCGACGTCGAAACGTTAAGTCAATCGTTATCGTTAAAAAGTTAGTGAATAACCCCCCTGGGCACGGAGATATTAAGAGCAGGTCGTATATTTCTATCTTTTTCTAATTAAAAAATTAATTTTTCTGCAAAACCTTATGATTGTAGCAAAAAATAAGAAGACAGCCCCATCTCGTATAATAAAAAGCAATATTATCTTTTATGAAGAAAAATTATTTTTATCGATTCGTTTTCAAGAAAACTTTGAAAAACTGAATTGTCCATCCTAACCTCTATTTTTTAAGTTTTTCAAGGTTTTCTTCAAAACGAATCGATAAAAATAATTTTTCCTCATCAAAGAAAATATTGCTTTCCTTGATACAAGATGGGGCTATCTCCTTATTTTTTGCTACAATTATTAGTTTTTGACAAAAAAAAATCAATTCTTTGGTTAGAAAAGGACAGATATACTCGACCTCCTCTTAATAATTATAAAGGAGATACAGAAAAATTTTCCAAAATCACAGAAAACTTTTTTATTTTTTATCTAATTGGAACGTAATAAAACTCATTTTGTATCTTTAATTTCGAAGAAAATCATTCATGGAATTTGAGTGATAGCATCCAAAGTTTAAATGTTAATTAAAATATTTTTTGTAGCATATATTGAAAAAAACTAAGTCCTAAAAACAATGTAAAATAAAATCTAAAATCTTTTAAGGTGAAAAATAACCATGATTTATACATTTAATATTTTACTCATTAATTAATAATACTTTAATACCGAATCTATTCTATTAGTTTGAGTTTGAATCCATCACAAAGTTAGAATTATTAAGTAAATAAATATAACATGTGCTTTTTTTTCAAGTAAAAAAAAATTAAATTTTTCACCTTGTCCAATCGATTACTTCATTAAATGGCATCACTAGTGTATCAAATATAATGACTGGAATGCATTGCGACACTAACGCATCCAATATTACAGACAAACCAAATTTTTCGCCTCGCAATACTGAACAAAAGGTTGAAGCCTGTAAGTAAGATTTAATTTTAATGTCCTAATTATTATAAATGGCTTTTCATTATTGAAAATTACTTAGACATGTAACTATGTAAGAAAATCCTACCTAATTGGCTAATATAATATGTGCAATAAGTTTCGAAAATAAAATACATTAGTTTGTTACGTGATGGAAATAATTTCCTTAAATTGTAGCAAATAAATCGAGTACTCCAATAATATCGTGTTTTTCTATAAAATAAAATTATCCTATGTAGTTATATCACCTTGACATATTTATTTTTAAAGGCTATAGCGAGATAAGGGGGTCAAAACGACCCTTGCTGAGGTTGTTACAGCTCGTTACTCATTCAATAGAGTATTTAAGGTACTTCTGTGCAAAATTTCAGCCCCAAAGCAGCCACGGGGGCCCCGGAAATATCGAAAACTTGTTTTTTTCGTGAATAATTTTTACGGTACACTATTTGCGTTCGAAAAATCCGTAAAAATCCGAAAAAATCATGCATAAGCTTTATAATTGTATTAAGAATTTCCCAGATATTTTTCAGGTTGTTTGCAGACTCTCTTTTGGCGTGAAACTCATATTTTTAAAGATATTTGAAGTTTCTGATAATTTTTTTTAACTATAAAGATAATATTAGACTATAACCTGAATAGTTTTTTCAGGGTAATTTTTCCGTACTTTTAAACACCAGGGTCGCGAAAATTATTTTCCCATCGAAACATGCTCAAAAATCGAAAAACTAGTAAAAACGGAGTTTTTGCGTTTTTTTCATAGTTTTTATCATGTTTTTTTTTACATAAACTTCAAAACACGTTTATATACTAGCAAGGAGAGCGCCTTGCCTCGGGAAAACGGATTTTGCTTAAACTGCAGGATATGATTTTTCGATTAAAAAAAATGAACCCATGTTTTTTCTTTTCATCGAATAGTACCTCTAGACTAGGATATAGACATTATATAAAAAATATGGTGAATAATAGCCTTTATAAGAACTTAAATAACCAAAAAACTAAGACTCTTACAAAAAAATGGATGAAAGATAAACCGAAACACGAATTAAATGCTTTAATTTAAGCTGTTTTGCATTAAAAAAGCTTTTGTTATTCAAAAGTTATTCTTAACTAAACATATATTATTCCATATTAAATATTACCACGTATTTACTTAATATTTTTAGCATATAAAATATGATAAATTTTTCACGTAATTTTATTAACATATCTTAATTGTTTGTAACTTTCGAACAACAAAAGCTTTTTTAATGCAACAAAGCTTAAATTAAAGCATTTAATTCGCGCTTCATTTTATCTTCTATGCATTTTTTTGTACGAGTCTCAGTTCTTTGGTTATTTAAGTTCTTATAAAGGCTCCTATTCACCATATTTTTTAAAAAATGTCTATATCCTTGTCTAGGAGGCCTATTCGACGGAAAAAAAACACGGGTTCATTTTTTTTCATCAAAAAATCATATCCTGCAGTTTTAGCCAAATCCATTTCCCAGAGGTGGGGTGCTCTCCTTGTAAGTTATTAGTAAGTTTAAGACCTCTAACCAAATTGAATAACATCGCAACAGGCCGTATAGGTTCTAAAAACCCAAGAAAACGAATTTTGCAAAGTTTTCCCATTTTCTTTGGACCAAGCTTCGTAAAATATTTATCAATAGCTAATATGTTAACCAAACTCTGTTGATTTACAATTTCTACAATTCGACTGCACATGCCCTAGGAACCGACTGCGCATGCTTATAACCTTTGGAGAACTACCACGCATACCCATAAGTCCCGTAGACCATCTGCACAGCCCATAATCTGTAAAGACCTACTTCACATAATGACAACCCCTTTAGGGAGGACTGACTGCACAGCACCACAGTTCCTACAAACTGACTGCGCATATCCATATGATGCTTGAACCTTTTGCGTATGCGTACGCCCTTTTCAGCTCTCCCCTTATATAATTATTATATTACAATCCATATCTTACCGCGATATCCTTGGGAGACTTTGAAATCACCTGGATTTTCCAAACAAGAAATCTGTTCGAAAATCCATCTGGAATTCACTTTAATCCAGCTTCATATGGAAATCCAGTCTCACTGTTTTAACAGGGGGCTGCTTTATTATTAAACTTGTTTAATGTTATTTTTTTTTCAACTCCACATAAGATTTCGGCATTAAATTTCACGTGATTTTTCACTTTATTTTTTTTGGTAAGGTATTCATTTGTTGTGTTTCATTAACACTGATGAAGATTATGCTTCGTTAGTAGGATCTTCGTGATAAGATAGTGACGCCACCTCATAACTGCATTAAGAGTCAAAACGTATTATATATATGGAGTTTAGTCGTTTCTCACCGCTGCAGCTTAAAAATCTTTGCAGGCTAGAAAAATAATGGAAGAGAATATGGTGAACATAAGTAGGCTTATGTACAGTTTATATTCTCTTTTATTCATATTCCCTCACGTTATTCTTTTAGCCTGCAAATCACTTAATAGCTATTACACACTGTGCGATATGCGAAGCGTATCCCGTGAGTAGTACGTACACACCAACGTTCGTTCCTTAACTTCCAACCGTTCAGTTGATTTTGGAACGTTCCTGAACGAAAGCCTTAAATAGTTTGGTAAAAGCTTAAAAAATGCATATTTCGCACATATCTTTTTTATATTTTGGAACAGTCTGCGAAGTTTTCGAACATTTTGTAACGACTTTTTAAAAAACCGTACGTGCATATGCACGACTCACGAAGTACGCCTCGCATATCGTTCAATGTGTAATACACGCAAAAACTTTTGTAGCTATATAAGGGGGTATATACATATTGGACACTAAGAAATAAAATATAATTTTCTTATTAATGTTTAAATTAATTTTGAAATATCCAAAATTCTACCTTGAAGTAGTCATAAATACCTTTATTTTAAGCCCTATTAAGCTTATTTTACTCCAGCCATATTTCCATGATCATTTGACAAACCTTCGAATCCATAATTCCTGCACCGTAAGGTTTATTAGAAAATGACTTAATGAACTAATTTGACTCTACTAAACGGATTTGGCTTCAGTATTGACGTCATTTTTGTTTGAATGTAGGGATTTTTAAAAAATCAAAATTTTTTATTTTTTAAGAAAAATTTCAATTTTTTAAAATAAATTTGAATATTTTTGGATTTTTTTTACCACTTCCAGTCATTTGATTTCAAAACCCTCTATTCATACAAGAATGACATCAATACTGAAGCCAAATCTATTTGGTAAAGTTAAATTAGTTCATTAGGTCATCAGAAACCTTACGGTGCAGGAATTATAGATTCGAAGGTTCATCAAGTGATTATGGGAGTATGGCTGGAGTGAAATAGGCCCAACAGGGCTTAAAATAAAGGTGTTTATATTTACTTCAAGGTAGCATTTTAAATATTTCAAGATTAATTTAAACATTAATAAGAAAATTGTATTTTATTTCTCAAGGTCCAATATGTATATACCCTCTTAACAATGTACTTTTGAGATTCCACTGTTTATATAAATGTGTTTATAGTATACATAAATAAATCACATTAAAATTTACATGTCAATAAGTTCATGGTTCCTAGAACGCTAAACTAGATACCTTTATTACATTATGCCGTATTCTTTAAGCATAGCGTTGTTATGCCAACTTTTAACGCTATAGCGCATGTACAGAAACCAATTTTCGTACTTAACAATTCGTATAACACTGCGATAAAGTTACAGAATTAGACTTCACTGAAAAGTATGGTAATTTCAAATATTCCGTGCAGTGTTTTTTTCTCATCAAGCATTACCATTATTATTAGGCTGTGTATTTCTTTTAAATATTTTGTCGTATTTTGGCATTAATTTTTTAATGTCAAATAAGAAAAATGAATTATATGCAAAGATTAATCTTAGAATTGGAATTCGAAAATTGACATTCAATTTTTGAATTTAAGTTTATTATATTATATTGTAATTGTAAAACTTACAAATATTATTTAATTTCATACAAAAAGGTTACATCATTCATTCAACATTTTTTTAAGTACAAATCCAATGAGTTTTGAACAACTTACTGACTGCATACTTGAAATATTTCCTACTGAATCAAGATCTACACTGAGAAAAAAGTCCAGAAGCGACTACTAGTGTGAGTCAAATTCTCTCTACCAACTCAATGATAGTTAACTAAACCGTAGACTCTGGTGACTGCTGTTAGAGTTCCTGGTTACGTGTACTGGCTTCTACTCTGGTAATGATTATTACGTAAGACCGTTAGCGTTACCAAATGACTACAAACACCAATAAAAGTAGACGCACGCATATAGTTATGTTGTGCACATCACCGACTTTGTGGTCAATGGTTTTCAAGTTTCGTAGATTAAATAATTAAAAAATTTACAAAAAATTCGAATAAGAAAAAAATTTAATCAAGTTTAAAGACTTCATAGAATGAGTAATTTTATTAAAGTTATTTTAACTGACAAGGAGAGTACCCCACCTCCGAGAAACGGATTTAGCTGCAAATGCAGATTATGATTCTTTGATAAAAAAACTTGAGCCTGTGTTTTTTATTTTCTATTAATAGACCTTAGAAATAAAGATATGCACATTCTTTCGAAAATTTTAGTAAATATAAGCGCCTATAAGATCTTAAGTGAATAACTAAATAACTAAAACTCTAACAAAGAGATGTATAAAATCAAAGAAATTGCAAGTCGAATACTTTAATTTGAACCTTATTACATAAAAAGATCTTATGTGATTCAGAAGTTATGCTTTTAAAAATGACTATACACATCTGTTAGTATTTGTTTAGTGTATACAAAAAAAAACTCTGATCTAATTGATAAGTTAATAAGTTTGACTCCCGATTTTTAATTTAAAATTATAATGCGAGATCTAAATACTGATCTCCTGCGAAAGCAGTGATGCGAAGTTTCTTAATAACCTGCCCGATGAGCATTCGCTTCAGTTGGTCTAGCACGGTGCCAAGGAGATGTAAAACGGACACTACACCTGTACTTATACACTGAGAGAAATCCTATAATAAATATAACTACAGATTGTATTAAAAATTACTATATTATATAGTACAAATGGGACATTTCTGCGTTATAATAAAAATTACTATATTACCAACGAAGATAGACGCTTATAGAAGCGTACTCTTAAATGGGAAATTTCTGCCAAAAATGAGTTACCCAGCTACTGAGGGCGCCACTAGATCCCATGTATTTTTATATCTATATATATCAAATTTTTCATATGTATAGATATACAAACAATGTTAAAGTGTTACCCAGCGTATCGGACGAAAAATTTAACCCAAAAGTACGCTTCTATAAGCGTCTATCTTCGTTGATATTACATAGTAAAATTTGTAGAAACAGATACGTAGAAAAAATTTTTTTTTTTTTCTACCCGAAATTTGTTATTGAAATTTATTTAATTTATCAATTTAAGTTTAAATTTATTTATTTATTAATTTAATTTTTTTTAAATAAATTACCTTTGAAAAAAAACGGACCTGAAGTGGAGTTGAACCCGGGTGTCTCGAGAACGAAAAGCGTGAACGTTACTGACTGCGCCATGAAGACATGTTACTTATAAAATTTCGAATCATCTACATATGTTACAGAACTATACTTTCAATTCGGTAGAAAATTTTGAGGTTAGAAATAAATTTACAGATCATCGACTCGACATTATTATTTGAAATAGTAAAATTTATTATATTTATAGTAAAATTTATTATATTCATAATAAAATTTATTATATGCATAATAAAATTTATTATATGCATAATAAAATTTATTATATGCATAATAAAATTTATTATATGCATAATAAAATTTATTATATGCATAATAAAATTTATTATATGCATAATAAAATTTATTATATGCATAATAAAATTTATTATTTTTATAACATTAATTCCAACATAAGATATCAAATATTTTTACTCTGTCATAACAAATTTTACTATAGCATAATTTTTACTATGTAATATAGCAATTTTTCTAATAAGATATAGTTTCATTCCTTAAACGATGTTGCCAACCTTATCAAATTTTATAGTAATATTTGTTATAAATGTAATAAAAATCGTTATGATGCAGAAATGTCCCAGGTGACTTATGAAATATAGTAATTTTTATTACTATCTATAACTAAAATTATTTTATATTTTTCTCAGTGTAGATATTAGCTTCCTTTCCATTTCATTGCTGAATTTCCAGAAAAGAAATGCATTAGCTTGTAGTATGTACCATGATGATTATTTAGATAAATTTTTAAATAAATTTATTCATTAGTTTTTAAGATATTTGGATTTCTGTACAAAATTGAAAAATGTTGATAAATAATTTTGGAACCCAAAATTCTCAATAAGTAATGAATGAATTTATTTAAAAATTTAACTGAATAATCTTCATGGTAGATACTACAAGCTAATGCATTTTTTTATTAAAAATTTTGCAATAAGATGTGAAGATAGTGAATATTTATAAGTACAGGTTTAGTGTCCATTTTACATTCCCTTAAATTAACTGATAACATAAGATCGGATCTAGACAAAAAACTCGTCACGTTACTTTTGTTTTTTGACTTTAGTAAGGCATTCGACACGATTCCTCCTTCCAAGTTACTTGCTAGGCTTAGATTGATGGAGCTTCCCAGGTCCGCTTTCTTGTGGATTAACTCCTATATATCAGAAAGGAAACGAATGGTTTCCACGCATTTAAATGAGAAATCGAGTTGGCTGACAACCAACCTAGGAGTTCCACAGGGTTCGGTATTGGAACCTCTGTTGTTTTTTTTGTCTTTATATTAATGACGTACGTAACGCTCTCGACTCTGGTTGCGTCGAGCACCTACTCTACGCAGACGACCTGTAAATTTACACGCAGGTGCCTAGCAAGAATGTAGAAGGGAGCATTCTAATCCTACAGAGGGCGGCCAAAGCGGTGTCGGAGTGGGCTGCTGGTGTCTCTCTTACTTTGAATTCTAATAAAACTAAGGCAATCGTCTTTGGCAATAGTCGTTATGTAAACTCTTTTTATTCTGAAAGGTCGCGGACGATTGATCTTGAGAGAGCCAGTAGTATACCCTTCTCTAACTCCGTAATGAGTCTTAATGTTGTGCTTGACCCTCAACTTTCTTGGAAAATGCACATTGATATGGTTACAAAAAAGGTTAAGAGCAGGCTGGATTCGCTGTCTTTGTCTAATTCAGATTCTTGTTATTTACTCAAGTATTAATCGGTGTATCTGCAAATTGAAGGTTAAGCGCAATAGATATTATTACAAATATGTATGCACAAGAAAAAAAAATCCACCGCTTTGTTTTTGAGAAAAGTAAGGAACGCGAAAATATTAAAAAAAATAAACTTTTACTTCGACATTCCTTACTTTTCTCAAAAATAAAGCGGTAGAATTTTTTTTTCTTGTGCGTAGATGTTTATAATAATAATTTCTATTGCGCTAAACCTTTAATTTGAAGATACACCGATTAATACTTGAGTAAATAACAAAAAACTCAATTTTTACTCGGTTGGTATCAGATTCTATTCCGGCCTGCTCTTAATAGAGTTTTATACGTCCTGCGGTTTTTCCGTCAGTACACCACAGAAACTCTGCGTAAACAGCTCGCAACCACCCTGCTGGTCCCACATCTTGGTTATTGTTGAGTGGTTTTGCTTGATGCTTCTCAGGGGTTGAGAAGACAAATACAGAGGCTACAAAATTCATGTGTAAGATATGTAATGGGTTTGAGAATGGGTGATCATGTCTATCCTTATAAAACCACGTTGGGTTGGCTGCGCACTGATTCGAGGAGACAGTATTTTTTGGCTGTACTTATGTACAAAATCGTGCGCAAGAATACTCCAGAGCATCTAGTGAGTCTCTTCACTAGATGTGTACCCAGGGTGGGTACTAGGGGAGAGAAAAAGAGTGAATCTGTTACTTTTTGATTTGACTCGTTTGATTTTTATATTATTTCATTTTATTATATTTTATTTTAATTTTTATTGTTTTAATTGATAGATATTAATTTGACGGATTTTTTTATTTTTATTAATGTTTATGTGTGTATTTTATTATTGTAATGATCTGTGATATCTCTCTGAAAAGTGACTCACTTATGTAGTATTATTAGTTTTAGGAAATCGACTGTGATATCATGAATGCAATATTTACGCGTAACGTTACAGTATTATCTTATCTTGTATTTTATTATGTATTATATATTATTTTTTTATTACAAACTTTTTTATAAACTGTTGCAAAATAAATATATATCTATCTATCTATATCTATAACATATAAAATGTAATAAATTTCTTACACTATTTTACTAGCAAATTTTGATCGCCTGTAACTTTTAAATTGGATAAGCTTTTTTTGGTCAAATAAGGCTACAATTGAAGTATTTAACTTTCACTTTCTTTGATTTTTTATACATTTTTCTATGAGAATTTTTGTCGTTTCGTTATTCAAGTTTTTATAGGCGCTTCTTCTCACTATATTTTCGAAAAAATTTCCATAATTTTGTCTGTAAGGCTTATTAACAAAAAAGAAAAAACACGGGTTAATTTTATTCATTAGAAAATAATATCAGTTTAAGCAGAATTCGTTTCCCGAAGGTCAGATAATCTCCTTGTGAGTGAAAATTAGAAATCAACGCTTTTCAAATTTTGTAGTACCAAATTCTTATACAGTTACGTATTACACTGTTAAAATTGAAATTATAATAAAATTATTAATTTTTATGTAATTCTACAGTAGAAATATTAATTTTTATGCTGATTAGCATGAAAATTAATGCGCAAACTGAAAGCAAACCTCTAGTTTTTCATTAAATTTCATGATTTTTAATGCAGTATATACTTTGAATCTGTAAGAAAAATTCAGAATATAGTATTGCAGATTATCAGAATTTAATTATTATTTTAAAAATATAGAATATTTTTATTTTCTAACTTTTTAATTAACATGAATTTAAATAATGTGAGAAGATATAAGATTAGAATATTGTGAGACTTTGCATACAACTAAATTCGTCATATACGACCGAAGCTTTTTGGTAAACACTACTAAACGTGACTCCGATAGTAGCTACCGGATTGTGTTAGTAACTCTTATTTTTTCTGAGTGTACTAACTACGAAAAATCTTATACAATAAAGGAAACTACGTCGTTAAAAAGAATACTGAAGGTCATCTGACAAAAGCTTATTCAATACTTAAGAGCAGGTCACGTATCTCCGTCCTTTTCTAATCAAAGAATTATTTCTTTTTGCAATAACTAATAACTTTAGCAAAAAATCAAGAGATATAGCCCCATCTCGTATTACAAAAAGCAATATATTCTTTGATGAGAAAGAATTGATTTTATTGTTTCGTTTTCAAGAAAACCTTGACGAACTTGAAACATAGAGGTTAGGGTAAACAATTTGGTTTTTCAAGGTTTTCTTGAAAACGAATAAATAAAATCAATTATTTCGAATCAAAGAAAATATTGTCTTTTGTAATACGAAATGGGGCTATCTCTTTATTTTTTGCTAAAGTTATTAGTTATTGCAAAAAACTCAATTCTTTGATTAGAAAAGGACAGATATATTCAACCTGCTCTTAAGATTAAATTAATTGAAATTGATTTAATTCATTGAAATTGGTTTAATTCAACTAGATCAGCCTGGAACTAAATCTAATAAAGGTTACCAAAGATACTTATGAAGAGTATTTTAGCTAATATTATCCTATTAAGTTTTTAGCAAAAGTTGATATTTTTCCATAAAAAAATTCATTAAATAATTTATTTAACAAAAAATTTCGAAAATTTGAATTATTCCATGAGTTTTAGCTTTCGACCCTTTTGACTTAGACCTCTAAAAATTTTTTTGTATGTCTTGGGTATCAAATGAAACTTATTTTCAGATTTTTAGCGATTATCATTTCTTGCGAGTTAACGTGAAACGGCTCATATATATATATATATATATATATATATATATATATATATATATATATATATTTATATATAATTATACAAAATTTTTATTTAATTGAATGAAAAAAAATTTTTTCTCAGGACTTTATAGTCATTTACAGTAATAATCTACATGTTCATAGTTTTGAAGTGATTAAAAAAATTTCTGTGGTCAAAAATAAAAAATCGGCTCTGACAAATCGGAAGGAAATTTTCTAACGAACAATTCTGTCAAAGGTATTTTTCGCTATCTTTTTTAGTATTGTCTACAGATTGGAATCATCACTTTTCTCTCGGATTTCGCCACTGTGCCCCGTGCATATTTACACTAATGAAAATATCAGTCAGTAATGAAATTTATACTGACAAAAATTATTAATAAAATTAATATTAATTATATATTTGTTCAGACAGATTTCCACCTAACCCGAAGAGGTACTGTCAATAATACCTTACAATTAATAACTTATAATATAAATCAAATAATAAAAAATGTATGGTATTACGGCACGTTGGTTTTTTTTTTGTTTTATTTTGAATAATTATATTAAATCAATAGAACGTGGTTAGAGGTTACGGGAGTGAGTGGACGTGTCGAGAATAGCTCTGTCTATTCTTTGTAAAAAAAATAGCTTTTAGATCAGATATCAGTATTAAAATGTGCTTAATTGTTGTAATTAGTGTTAGAAATATTGTGAATGTAAAAAGTTAAAAATATTTTAGTGGAAATACACGTAAAATTGTAAATTTGGTGAGGCGAAATAGTTGCAGGCTAGAACAGGCATGCGTTCCTTTGTGCGCCGTTTGTAGAACGTGGTTTTTGAATTAACGTATTAATGATATATATATATATATATATATATATATATATATATATATGGGACGTTCCACGTCAACTCACCTAACAAAAAAATAGAATTTGTCGAAAATCTGTGAAAATGTTCTATTTGATACTCAAAATATATAATAAAAATTTTAGCGGTCCAGGTCAAAGGGGTCAGGATTTAAACGTGATGGAATTTTTCGAATTTTCCAAATTTTTTGCTAAATAAATATTTTAATGAATTTTTCCCTCAAAAACTATCAATTTTTCGTTAAAACTTAATAGAATACTTTTTCTTGGAAATTAGATGTAGAATTTACCTGAATTTTTGCAAATTATAATATACTGATTTTTATGCTTACTTGATCGATTTAAACATACTATTTAGTATATCTAAAAATCGAGCAGGTTAAATTGGCTTTTTAAAGTCTTATTTTTTTTGTTTTTTTATGAGGAAAAAATATACGAAGCCTCCAGTTGGGCAGCCTTCTCAAAGTTACTTAATTGTGCAAAAATGTCTGAAAAAATCGTTATTTTGGATCAATGATGAGATTCGTGATTTTTTTTCTGAAAAAGTATTGATTTTTGGGACAAATGTATGAAGATGTTTTTTATTGGAAACCATGTGTAGAATATGAACATATTTTTACAAATTGTAATTTAAGACATTTTGAACCATATATACTAAAAATTTAACAAAAAATAAATTTTAAAATTTCAAAATTTCATTTATAATTTGTGATGTTTAGCAAATAATGGTTTACAAAAATTTACATACATTTTACATACAATTTCCAATAAAAAACATTTTCATACATTTGTCCCAAAAATCCATACTTTTTCAGAAAAAAAATCACGAATCTCATCATTGATCCAAAATAACGATTTATTCAGAATTTTTAGCACAATTAAGTAACTTTGAGAAGGCTGCCCAACTGGAGGCTTCGTATATTTTTTCCTCGTAAAAAAACAAAAAAAATAAGACTTTAAAAAGCCAATTTAACCTGCTCGATTTTTAGATATACTAAATAGTATGTTTAAATCGATCAAGTAAGCATAAAAATCAGTATATTATAATTTGCAAAAATTCAGGTGAATTCCACATCTAATTTCCAAGAAAAAGTATTCTATTAAGTTTTAACGAAAAATTGATAGTTTTTGAGGGAAAAATTCATTAAAATATTTATTTAGCAAAAAATTTGGAAAATTCGAAAAATTCCATCACGTTTAAATCCTGACCCCTTTGACCTGGACCTCTAAAATTTTTTTTATATATTTTGGGTATCAAATAGAACATTTTCACAGATTTTCGACGAATTCTATTTTTTTGTTAGGTGAGTTGTCGTGAAACGTCCCATATATATATATATATATATATATATATATATACGCAGTGCGGTTGTTTCTGGGATCCCATAAAGTTTTTCACACAACAGAAAGTGTATATAAAAATAAAACATGTGCAGACCTTTACAATCAGGGCGTGGGGAGGTTTGTGATTGGCCAATTGATGATATTTTAGTGATTTTTAATAAAAAAAGTAATAAATTCTTACTAAAGAAATAATTTCTCTTAATGAAAACAATTGTGAACGCCGCTTGATCCCTAATCTACACAATGTTACAGTTTCTGGGACGTCCCAGAAAAACGAAAAAATCCCAGAAACAGCCGATGTATACTACTTTTCGTCCCAGAAACATTTCTCATACACGGAGCGAACAAATCGGGAATACTTCCTTGCGCCCTCTACTGCAATAGTTCCGTACACATGTTTTTGGAAATAGACCTTGTGTATAAGCTACGATTCCATAACCCATCGGGAAAAAGTCCGAACGCTTATAGGAAAAAGTCCGAACGCTTATAGAGCGTTCGGACTTTTTCCCGATGCCTTATGGAATCGTTGCTTGTACGCAAGGCCTATTTCCAAAAACGTGCGTACGGATGTGTAGCAGTAGAGGGCGCAAGGAAGTATTCCCGATTTGTTCGCTCCGTGTATATATTTATATTTATATATAAAAGACTGTATATAGAGACTGAAAGGACTATAAAGGGTCAGAAAAATAAAATGCTTATTGTAAAATGGGGTTATATAAAGTAGAAAAAAATAATGTTGGAAATCGAGTAAGAAAGAAACATAATAAATAATAGTTAAGGTTTCAGAAAAAAGTGTTGCAGATAATAGTTGAGAAAATATAGAGAGGTTTAGGTAAATTTGAGAAAAGTAGGATTTAATTAAAATTTGTATGGGTGATAATTTTCATCGAAATGTAAGATTTCTTGAAGTATAAAGATGGAGGTTATTTCTTAGAAAAAAAGAGAGAGAAAGAAAAAATAGCGGTTTAATTTAGAAACTAGTTCGCGCAGTAACTAAAAGAAGGAGACAAACAGTTGCGGTAAAAATCACCAAGAAGGAGGATACACAAAAAGACAGCAGAAGAAAAACTAGTAATAGTAAAATTTATAATTAGAAAAGATTGGGGACTTGATATAGAGGCTGTAAGTGTAATAAAGGGTCAGGAAAATAGGATGTGTTATTTTTGTTGTAAAATTAGGGTATATACACAGTGAAAAAAATAATGTTGAAAATCGAATAGGGAAGCAACATGATAAATGATATTTAAGATTTCAGAAAAATTTATTGCAGATATAATAGTTTGGAAATAATAAAAAAGTATATAAATTTAGGAAAAGTAAGATTTAATTAAAATTTGTAAGGGTAATAATTTTTATCTAAATATAAGATTTGTTAAAGAATATAAGTGGCGGTTATTTCTTAGAAAAAAGAGAGATAAAGGAAAAAAATGATGACGGTATAATTTGAATATTAGTTTACGCAGTAACTAAAAGAGGAAAACAAGTAGAGGTAGTAAAGATCACCAAGAATGGAGGATATACAAACTGCAGAAAAAAATTAATAATTGTAAAATTTATAATTTTAAGTGATGGGGGACTATACATAGAGACTATAAAAGCAATAAAGGGTCACGAAAACAGAACAAATGGTTTCAGATAAAGTTGAGAAATAGAGGTTTATGTAAAATTATGTAATGATTTTATTAAAATTTGTAAGGATGATAATTTTTATCGAAATGTAAGATTTGTTAAAGAATATAAGTGGCGGTTATTTCTTAGAAAAAAGAGAGATAAAGGAAAAAAATGATGACGGTATAATTTGAATATTAGTTTACGCAGTAACTAAAAGAGGAAAACAAGTAGAGGTAGTAAAGATCACCAAGAATGGAGGATATACAAACTGCAGAAAAAAATTAATAATTGTAAAATTTATAATTTTAAGTGATGGGGGACTATACATAGAGACTATAAAAGCAATAAAGGGTCACGAAAACAGAACAAATGGTTTCAGATAAAGTTGAGAAATAGAGGTTTATGTAAAATTATGTAATGATTTTATTAAAATTTGTAAGGATGATAATTTTTATCGAAATGTAAGATTTGTTAAAGCACAAAAGTGTCGGGATTTTCTCAGAAAAAAAGAGGAAGAGAAAGGAAAAAATTGACGGTCAAATGTGGTATAGTGTCGATAGAAAGGATTTGTATATAAAATATATTGTGCAGAAGAAGATAGAAATAAAAATATGGAATTACTTGTTTTGATATATAGTAGAAATTAAGGTTAAGAATAGAGGATAATAACTAGGAGTAAAGAATATATTATGTAAATACAAAATGGCAATAGAGGTTAACAGGATTACGATAAAAGTAAAAAAGGAGTGTGCGGCGTAACAGAGGAACGATGCAGGGCTAATAAGTGAAAGAGAGATATAAGGCAAGGAAAAGATATAGGTAATGATGTTAGAGCGTAATAACAGTAGACAGTGTTTTTTGTTTCGGTAAAAAGATTTCCACGTAGTTTTGAGGTTTTTAATAAAGTAGGTGACGAAAATGCGTGACAACTTATGTTAGAGATAAAAATATTGCATAAGTGTAGGAAACATCAAATAAAAGCGAGACAGAGCCATCAAATAATAAAAAAGTTGGGAAGTATGTGTGTGTATATAGTTGAAGGTATAAAGCAAAAGTTATTTATTTAAGTAAGATATCAGACTTTAATATAATGAGAAGATGAAGTGTTAAAAATAAGTAACTTATTTAAAATTGTAAGACGGCAAGACCGAGCAGTTAAAGTAGCCGTAGCTTTTTTGAGCCAATAGGCTGGATCGTGGGCTTTTAATTGCAAAGTCAATGTAGATTTAAAAAAAAGACAAAGATTAGGAAAAGTATGAATGGCTATAGAATGGTGAAGTATTTAAGTCTGATATTGTAAACTAAGTCCCATTTCTCGGCCATTAGGCTGAAATGAATAAACGGAATAATAAAAAAAAAAAAATATATATAAAATCAATATAGTAATTTTAAGTTATTTTATGACATCTTAAAATTAATTAAAATTATTCTATTTTTTTATACAATTATTTAAAATACAGCCATGGTTTCCTTCGCCTGTAGCACTACACAACCATGTGAGACTATATTCCTTCCTCCTTATACCATAGACTTTATTTACAATTCATCCTCCACCATCAGTATCACATATTTAAACAAAGTTTTAAAAGTCATTTTATTATTTGTAAAATTTGTTATTATATTATTGTTATATAACGATTTCCCAATTAATATTTATCTCTTTTAAATCTTTGTTTAAGTATGTTTATTAGAATAATTATTATGACTTGATATTTTTTAATTAAATATTATTGTAACATGTCTTACAATAATATAGAACAGAAACTTTTTTTTTATAATTATTCTGAATTTCAAGTTTAATACCTGATTGAACTCTATGTTTTTTAATATTATTATTATTTAAAATTTTGCAATTATTTCTTATATTTGAATATTAATTATTGTTATTTTTTTATAATATTTAGTATCTTTAATTTATATACTCGAAATTAATATATTTCATTTTATTTTTTATAAATATTAGTTTAATTCAAAGTATATATTTTACAATAAATTTCAATATCATTATAATAATCATAATATTGTTAATATATTTCATAAATATGACGATAAAATTAAATAATATAATTTTCCCTTATTTATAAATTATTTAAATTTTATTTTTAATATATCTTAATTTTATTTTTAAGTCTTTTGGATGTATAAAATATATATCTATATTGCTTTTCAATATCCTTGACTTTCTTGTTAATATTAAAAAAGATATATTAAAATAATTTTTACAAAATTAATAGAATGTATTTTCATGTTTGTTTTTCTTAAAATTATCAATAATAAAACCACAGGTGTAACGGGATTCTAGCACTGCGACAGCTTGGAGAGAGAAAGAAGCCTGGTAGGCTTATATTCGCTCTCAACGCATTCACAGGCAGAGACCGTCTAAACCAACTTCACCCGCCGCGGAATGAGAACAAGAAAATGTTTCCGTTACACAGACGGAGATCCGTAACGTCCACCGTACGCATCCGCAATGTGGGACTGCGTTAGCATTACTTCACATTGTGGACCTTGTCCATCGTCATTCGTTTCGTTCGTCCATCTAAGCACCGGGCTTTGTTTATTCATACGTCCTGCCATGCATACATCTACCTTGCTTTCTTCCATATACTCACTCAGCTCGGGTACGTAGGATCGCTGGGCCCAAGGACTTGTCAGTCCCCCTGCGTATTCACACATCTCCTTTCTCCCTTTCATCCATGCATTCAACCACCATTCACTCAGCTCAGGTACGTGGGTTCGTTAGGCTCAAGGACTTTCCAGCCCCTCTGCGTATTCGTATATCTCCTTTCTCCCTTTCATCCATGCACTCAACCACCATTCACTCAGCTCGGGTACGTGGGTCCGCTAGGCCCAAGGACTTTCCAGTCCCCCTGCGTATTTACATATCTCCTTTCTCGCTTTCATCCATGTACTCAAACTACCATTCACTCAGCTCGGGTACGTGGGTTCGCTAGGCCCAAGGACTTTCCAGTCCCTCTGCGTATTTACACATTTCCTTTCTCGATTTCATCCATGTACTCAACCTACCATACACACAGCTCAGGTACTTAGGGTCGCTAGGCCCAAAGACATTTCGCCTCCCTGCGTATAAACATTTTATTATATTTAAATTCAATTAAAAATGTATAAGTTATAACAGGATTATAATTTTTTTTAACTTTTAATGTCATCATCATAATTATAATAATATCAATTCAATTAATTAGTATTCCATATACTTCATAAATAAAATTGTAAAGTATATATTTTTTATTTCAAATTTTATTTATTTCTTTTGCAATATATCTTAATGCAATTAAGTCTTTTTGATGTATGAAATGTATGTTAATTTTCTTTTTTAATATATTTGATTAATTTTTTGTTATTATAAAAGATATATTTATTATTTTTATTGATTTATTACTTAAATATATTTTATACTATATTTTATAATATAAAGAAAATTATATTAGCAATGCGTAATAAATATCTATAATATATTGTATTATGAGTTGTGATATAATATTCCATTATTATAGGAGCGTCTGTGGCGTAACCGGCTAAGGCATACGCCTTATACGGTCTCTACACATTTGCTCCGAGTGGTCGGAAGTTCAATTCCCGGTGAAAACACCTGAAATTTTTTTCAGACGTTTTTCATCGGAAAAAAAACTTCTGAGCGCGATGGGTAAATATTCCTGGCGTAGGTTTTCTCCTGGGGGAGTTTTCCCTACGTCACAGGCTTAGGCGTGGGCAAATGCAGGAATATACCGTAGAAATCTACTTACCGACTGTTCTAGGAACGCGGCAGTCTGTGATTTCTCGGGTATGGGTAGATTAAAATAGGTAAAAGAAATAGGGAGGAAAAATAAAAGGTACAGGAAAAACATATAGGTAAGGGAAAAAAAGGTAGGCAAACATCCTGACACAGAGGTGGTCAAGGATGTCGGTAGCTTGGCCAAGAGGCTGCACCGGGCCAATAGGGCAAACCAGATAAAAAAAAAAAAATATTCTATTATTGGATCATGTATTTCTAACTTATATTAAATAATTTTATTTGACATATATTTGTAATAATATGTTACGTTGTTCCAACTTTCAAAATGAAGTTTTTCATTTTCAATACCGATATAGTTATTAATTGCGTTATTTGATCTAGATCAATGTGTATTTTCATTCAAATTTTCCATACATTCTTCGTACTACTCTTGAAATCTTTCAAATTCGACTATTTGGTTATTTAAATCATCTAATTCTTCTTGATGTTGTAAGGTTTTTACAACAATGTATTCATTTGAAAGTGAATCCCATTCCATTTTATAATGATTTAATTATTATTAGTATTAAGAGGAGGTCACGTATCTCTGTCCTTTTCTAATCAAAGAATTGAGTTTTTTATAGAAACTAATAACTTTAGCAAAAAATGAAGAGAAAGCCGCATCTCGTAATAAAAAAAGGAATATTTTCTTTGATAAAAAAGAATTAATTTGATTGCTTTGTTTTCAAGAAAACCTTGAAAAACTTAAATCATAGAGGTTAGGGTGGACAATTTGGTTTTTCAAGGTTTTCTTGAGAACGAAGCAATCAAATTAATTCTTTCTTATCAAAGAAAATATTGCTTTTTTTGATACAAGATGCGGCTTTCTCTTCATTTTTTGTTAAAGTTATTAGTTTTTGTAAAAAAATCATTTCTTTGATTAGAAAAGGACAGAGATACGTGACCTCCTCTTAATTAAATTGCACTTTAAATAATTTTGTTATTATAGAAAATTTGAAGTTTATTTTCTTTTTTATTATTTTATATTAAATTTTTTTTATAGAAAATTTAAAGTTTGTTTTTATTTTCTGTTTTATTATTTTATATCTGAAAAAACAAATGTTTTATTAGTATGTAATAAATATAAATATATTTTTAATATTAAAAAAATCAAAGTTATTATTTTTTTTTGTTATTTCTCTAGTACTTCTTTCCATATTATATTGATTAATTCATTTTTAGTTTCTAATTCATTTCGAATATAAATTTTAGAAGGATTTTTACTTCTTGAAAAAGCAACGTATAATTGTCCATGTGAAAATAATGGTTTTCTTATGAATATTCCTACGTTTTCAAAACTTTGACCTTGTGATTTTTTTATAGTTATAACAAAAGCTAATACAATAGGGAATTGTTTTCTATATAAAATAAATGGTAAAGACGATGATTCATTTGTGCTTAATGTAATGTGCGGTATAAAAACTTTATTTCCTTTATTTTTGTCTGTAGTTACTTCAGCTTCTATATTGTATTTAAATAATCTTGTTATCTTTAATCGTGTTCCATTGCATAATCCATCTTTTATACTTAAATTTCTAAGCAGCATTATTACAGCATTTATTTTTAAATAATTTAAATGAATATTATCATCTATTTGATCAACACCCTTATATGTTGCATAATCAATACTATAATATGTCATTATTTCATTATTGATTGAATTCAATATTTTATTATTTAAAATATTTACATCTTCATTATGTGTACTTAAAATAACATTTTTTGAAAAATAATAATTATTGTTAATGTTTTCATAAATTTTATTACAAACATTATTAGTTTTCCATTTTTCTGGTATAATGAATGTATCAACTTTTCCTTCGATATCTAATAAAAATAATGAAAAATTTTCATTATTAGATCTTACATTTGTTTTTAATTTAAAAATATGAAACATGGGCCATAGGGTTGAATATTTTATAGTTTGTTCTATAATTGTATTTTTCTGTCCGTGTTTTAATACAGGTAAAATTTGACGAAAATCTCCACCTAAAATAATTAGTAAATATATAACTGTCCACATGTAAGTTTAATGTCGTTAGTAGAAATTAATGTATTAGGTGCTGTATGACAAATTTGTCCTTGAATTTTTAAATTATTTATAGCTTTTTCTTGGTTTTAAATGACATTTGCATTAAAAGTTGTAAAACTAAATGAATTGTTATAATATCTAATTAAATTTCTAAAAACATTATCATCTAATAATAAATATTTCAATTTTTCATTATATTTAGTTAATGGTGATAAAATAATTTTTCCTTGTTGACAACAATTGAACTTTTTCATTTCTTCTTTCCAAAATAAAGCACTAAAATATTTACATTCATAACTCATTCTGCCAAAAAAAAACCAACGCGTCATTGACAATACCTCATTATACTGATAAAAAAAATAAAATAAGATATAAAAAATATATTTTTTATATCTTATATATATATTCACCGTTTTTTATCAAGAAAAAAATGTTAAAAATAAAACTGTCATTTTAAATGTATATGTTTTCTAAAATTGACATATTTCCGTAAAAAAAAATTTTTTTAACGTAATTATTCAAAAAAATATTTTTTACTTTGATTTCATTTTTTCCCATTTTTAAAGAAAGAACTAAATTATTTTGTACTTTTTCAAGTAACATTAATTTTAATAACTTACAATTTTTTATTAAAAATTGATACTTAGTTGACTGACTAATGGTTGGCGACCGGTTTTGCCACTTACTTGACTAGATAAGAGGTGCCGCGGTAGCACAAGGGTAAGGCTTTTAGCTCGCTCTTTAGTGGACCAGTGTTCGATTCTACGGTAAAATTCTGAAAAAATTTTTTTGAAGTTTTTTTACGGGAAATAGAACCTGGAGACCACGAAAATGCTTATAGAAAGCCTCTCGGAGCAACTTGCGCTATCGAAAAGTCCGATTGGGTATTTAAGATATAAAAAAAAGTCCCATTGAAAAAAAATTGAAAAGAAACAAAGAGTGAAATAAGATCATCAAGGGATCATTGGTGGATTTGAAGAGAGCGGAATAGCCCATAAGTTATATTTGCTGGGTGAATAATAAAAAACACTATAACTACTAGATTAGCACAGTAAAGGTACTTATATCGCGATGATATTGCGTAGAATTTATCGACAATTAATTTTTATTACATTCATTCCCCATCATATTTAAACATTCACATTCACATGAGCAATATTTAATAAATAATAGTTTCTGAGAATCTATTCCTATTCCTACAAAGTTCTGCCCAACTATTGGGTTTGGAAATTTGCTTGCCAGCGCCACCGCGTGGCCCTTTGGTAAGCTGTGAGAGAAGAATTATATTGCATAGCCTATTTAATCTTATGTATTAGTGAAATTTTTTTATGAAGTAAATAAATATAAATGTAATTATTTGATTATGTTAAATATAACGCAATGACATTGTTTTAAAGTAAATATATGTCCAGTGCATAATTTACTCGAAATGATTCACAAAAGATGATTGTTTTGTTGTTCATTTTTCGATAAGTTATAGCTTCAGATACTGCTTCAAAATAGTTAAAAATGTAAACATTGTCAGCTAGAAAGAGCCGTCGAAATTCTTATAAACTTGACCGTTTCATTTATGTAATACTATAAAATGCGCGACTTTTTCTACAAAAATTCTCCATGTTTCCTTCCTTCTATATAAACTAATTTTCTAATCTTTTTTTATTCTATTTAATTAAAAATTACAAAATACTACAATTTTCGTCTGTAATCAATGTGATTCTTGAACAGTATCCTTCTCTCACAGCTTATCGATTGGCCACGCGATAGCGCTGACAAGCAAATTTCCAAACCCAATAGCGCGGGCGAAGCCGTAACGGGGGATGCTCGTATACATATATACACATATATATACACTAGGAGGGTACCCCCTGCTCGCTCCGCTCGTCAACCCGAACGTGATCACAACTGAATATTCATTAACTTTGGGTGTGAATTCTATAAATACAATGCAAAGAAAACATTCCTTCTCTGCATTTTATTATTTTTGGGATTGAGACCAGCATATATAAATATATGACTGCATTAAGAGGTGGTCGGGACTATTTGCCGCATAGGGGCGCTGCGGTCAGGTGAGAAAAAAATGTAAAATAATTTTTACCCAGCGATTTACAACTTACTGAAACAATAATATACCTCTAATGTTGTCAATAACTCTAGCCATATATATGTAGAATAATTATTGATGCTCATCTTGTTTAAAAAGTCTAAAATATTGTTGTAAAGCGAAAAATGCAGCGCGAGATAGAGCCGGCGTGAGCGTATGTATTCATTATTCTTTAGTATTACTTTCTCTGTCGCACTAAAGAAAAATACACATGTTTACATCGGCTCTATTACGCGCAGCATTTTTCGCTTTACAACAATATTTTAGACTTTTCAAACAAGATTATCATTGATAAATTATTCTACATATATATGGCAAGAGTTATTGACAACATTAGAAGTATATTATTGTCTTAGTAGATTGTAGATCTGTGTATAAAAAATATTTTATATTCTTCCCTCACCTGCAGCGCCACCAAGCGGCAAATAATTCCGACCGCCTCTTAAGAGTGTTTTTTTTTGTTATATTTTTGAAAAACAGACCATATTTTTTTTGTTTATAAAAAAAATTTTCACTGTAGCTAAAAGAGCTTATAGAATATTTTTTCATTGTATGAATATTATTTTTTTACAATGTAACCAAAATTATAAAAGAAAAGATCATTTAAAAAGACATTTAAAAGTGCATGAAGAATCAAGTTCAAATGTTTATCCATGCGGAAAAAAATTTAACAGAAAAGATAATTGAGATTGATATATACGAATATAAGATATATAAGAAATATAGGATATCTATTCTTGTTGGTTTAAATATATCATTATTAGCTAATTAATATGAAAGGTAATTTAACTTATCAATAAAAAACATAATATATAGTTTAATGATTTAAAAATAGAATAGTTAATAATTATAGAATTTCCAGTTCTAATTGTGTATAATAATGTTTAATAATAGTTAATAATAATAAAATTTTAAATTTTATTCTTTTAAAAAGAAATAAAAATTATGTTAGAAAAGATCATTTGAATTGCCATATTAAAACACATAACAACACTGAAAAATAAGTGGGAAAGAAGCACTACCATCGGTAACGAAACTATACTCTTTTCGTTTCGTGCGCACAGAGTGCCACTGCGGGAAAACAGTGGTGCCACTGTGGGACGAGAGGAGTACTTCGCATGACGCCAAACGAAACCCCACGTGAGTGGGAATACACATGCACAACAAAAAGAGCTGTTAGCTTCGACAGTGGGGCGTCACGTTCCCCACGAGAGAAAGCATTAGCATTCTTACGGTTTCGTGGAGCAGAAGTACTTCGAGGGACTCGTGGACTACCACTTATTTTTCAGTGAAGTAATTTAAATGACGTAAAAAGAGAGTATTTAATAATAATAGAATTCCAAGTTATAAGTATATATAATGTGATAAAAATTATAAAAGACAAGATTACTTAAAACGATATTTAAAAGTTTATAAAGAATTAAGTTTCAATATTTTCTTATGCAAAAAGATTTAATAGGAATCGATAGTTTAAATGGATACATAAAAATATGAGGTATTTTTTTATATCATCTGTAAAATATACTATTATTGAACTTGTACGTAATTATGAAGAGTGAAAAACACTTCAGAAGACGTATAATCAGATATGATACGACTTCAAGTTTTATTTGCGTATAATGTAATAAAAATATTACATTTAAAAATTGAGATTATAAATAAATATTTTTATCTTCTTATTTTATAAATTTTATAAATACAATGCAAAGAAAACATTCTCTCTCTGCACTTTATTATTTTTGGACTTGAGACCAACATATATAAATATATGGCTGCATTAAGAGTGTTTTTTTATTGTAGCAAAAAAAAAGCACACATATTTTTTTTTCCTTGTCGCTTAAGAAGCCAATACATTTATTTTTTATTGTGGCTAAAAGAAGCTTACCGATCATTTTTCATTGTCGCTAAAAGAAGCTTATGGATTCATTTTTTATTGTCGCTAAAAAATATTTACAGACTTATTTTTTATTGTTGCTAAAAGAAGCTTACAAATTTACATTTTACTGTAGCTTAAAGAAGCTTACATATTTATTTTTCATTGTTGCTAAAAAAAGCTTACATATTCATTTTTTTTAAGTTAAAAGATGTTTACTGATTATTTTATATTTTACAAAGAATTTTAAAGGTCTATTTAAGATGTCGCTAAATTTCATTTTTAAAATAATTATATATTCTTATATACTTGAAAAATTCATTTTTATTAATTAAATGAAAATTTTTATAATACTAACTAATTATGTTCGTCACTAAAAGAACGTTATAGATTTCCATTATTGTCGTTAAACGATGTGTATTATAGTACATTATGCAACTAGAAAGCAAAGTCCCACATTTCTCCCGAGAGGAATAAATTCTTGAGGGAGAAATAGACTTCACTCTCAGGTTGCATATTTTACTTTATTCCAACTGTTGCCACCTTATTAATTGCAAAAAAGCGGGCTCAATTGGGGCCTTGCATGAAAAAATGCATTATATTCGTCAGGTAGAATACAAAATAATAAAAGACCCTTATTCTTTCGCTTTTTAAAAATATGATTAATCGCAAAAGTTATAGCCAGTATAAGTTAATGCAATTTGGATATATATAGATATAGCGCCAATGTACATGACGTTACGAGTTTACCTGTACTCGTGACGTGACATAAATTTTCAACTGCCTCTATCTCCTTGAGTTTTCATTTTTATGATAACTAGGGGGCAAGCCCCCTGCGCGCCAGCGCGCCAACCCCCATCTAGCAAATACTAATAAATTTCAGCTGAATTTCATCTTGATTTTAGCTGAATTTTAAATAAAAACTTTTAGCTAGCTTCTAACTAACTTATAGGTAACTTTTTGCTGACTTTAAGCTTGCTTTCAGCTAAATTATAGCTAAATTCATCAAAATTTTAGCTGACTTTTAGCTGATTTTAGCTGATTTTAGCTGAATTTTAGCTAAATTTTAGGAGCCAAAAATGAGCGGCGTATTTTAAACGGCGACAGCCTCGACAGCGTCGACAGCGGCGATATATTTTTAATAGTATAGAGAGAAAGAAAAAAATATGTGTTGATGTGAAACGTTCAATAGAAAACTTATTATAAAGAGTTATACCTTTGTCAAATATAAGTAATATATCTGAATGAATAGATTCATGGGTAAGTTGTTGAGTTATTAAGTTTCTAAGTGGTTTATTTCCTTCTTTAAATGGGTTTGCGTCTTTCGAATCTAAATTTTTTGCACAGCTAACTCCGAATTGAACATTGTTGACTTTCCTAATTCATGTTGTATGAATGCCTCTTCGCTATGTTTTGATTGCACAATTTCTTTAAAGAAATTATTTATCGCAGAAAACTCTTGGTAAGTCAAATCCCACACTGCAACTTGATCTTTTTTTTCAGTAGAACCAATAACACCACCTTTACCTTTTGAATCTCGATTAATAGATTGTTCCAAACCTTGATCCGTTGTGACAGATGTAAAGGGGACGGCTGATCGTTTTACTGAGAAGCAACCATTTAAAAATGCATCCTGCACTTCATGAGCTTTTGTTGAAAATGATAGCATATCTTCCAAATAAACTGCACTCCACCTCAAGTAATTTGTTCTGCCCATAACATGAAATAGAAATGGTAACTTTTCAAGGCAACAACCAGTTTCTCGTACGATCAGCTCTAATTAAATCTAAAGTAATACTTATTAAAATCAAAACACTATTTCAATAATAAAACATTTCTGCACATCCTACTATAAGAAATTTATTAAAATCATTTAAACCTTTGAGGGGCACATTTTTATCTGAAAAAACGCGTTTTTTCATGTTA
Organism: Anastatus disparis; assembly: GCA_017163975.1. Taxonomy (NCBI): domain Eukaryota; kingdom Metazoa; phylum Arthropoda; class Insecta; order Hymenoptera; family Eupelmidae; genus Anastatus; species Anastatus disparis. The sequence continues at coordinate 1,608,734 of JAFFSR010000297.1, forward strand.
TTGTTTAAAAAAAAAGCTGAGGCCACCGTATCTCTGTCCTTTTCTAATTAAAAAATCTACTTTTTTCCCAAAATTAGCAGCTAGAGGCAGAAATAAAGAGATGGTTTCGATGTGTTTAATAAAATGTAATATTTTCTCTGATTTGGATAAATTAATTTTATCGCTTCGTTTTTAAGAAAAGTTGGAATAACTTAGAAAATTAGAAATTAGTGTCAAATAATGGGATTTTCAAGTTATTCTAACTTTTCTTGAAAATAAAACGGTGGAATTAAACTATCCTTATCAGAGAGAATATTGCTTTCTATTATACGAATCGAAACTATCTCTTTATTTTTGCCTCAAGTTATTAATTTTTTAAAAAAATTAATTTTAAACAGATTCGGTAAAACAGGTAACTGTGTCGGTATACGGCTGACTCTTAAATTATATAAATTGTTGACTAACTGTGCCAGACCTTAATACGTTAGAGTCGCAAGAGTCTACAAAGTGCTTATATGCATTTACAAGTTGACGAAATGCACTGCAAGTACGAGAAAAATCAAAGCAATAGAGGTGGTACATATCCCACATAGCACGAAAGCTTTCAAGGAAGCTTCCCATGAAACTTTCACGTAGTATTCCAGTGAAAGCTTCCATTAGCCTTTCTGCAAGCTTATGCCATGAATCTTTCATTAATATTGCATTGTAATATTTCATGTAATCTAAAAGTAAGCTAAACGTAAGCATGAATAAATGGCTAATGAAAGCTTACGTGAAATATTCCACAAAATCTTTTTAAAATTTTACAGTAACCTTTAAGCCAAGCTTCCATGAATGAATCCAGAAAAGTTACATGTAAGGTAGTGAGAGAGATTACTGTAAGCTTCCCGAAAGATTCATCGGTTAGGTAATCGTGAAAGCTTACAGCAATCTTACTGAAAAGATTCGTGTTATCTTTCATAGAATATTCCGCTAACGTTTAATACAATCTTTCATGGAAGATAACTGCAAGCTTCCCGTAAGATTCATTTGTAAGCTTTCGACAGAAGCTTTCCTAAATCTTTCAAAAAAGGTTAATATAAGCTTTCACGTAATCTTTCACGAAACATAAATGGGAGATTTAATGAAAGATTAATGTAAATAAAGATGGAAGAGTACAGAAAGAATTTTTACCACCGTAAATGTAAGCTTTCTAGAAAGCCTAACAGGAAAATTTCACTAGAAGATTTCACCAAAGGTTACAGTTAGCTGAATGTAATCTAGAAAAAAGGTTCCTAAATAATTACGTACAAGATTCCTTGAAATATTTTTACATACTTACAGTAACCTTTCAGTAAATCTTCCATAAATGTATTCAGAAAGGTTACGTGTAAAATAGTAAGAGTAGATGAGCTAGGCCGGTTCTGTATCACCTGATACAGAAGCGGCTGCCGTTTCTGTATCACTTGATTTAGAAGCGGCAGTCGTTTCTGTATCATTGATACAGAACCGGCCTAGGGTTTTTTGGTGGAGGAAGCATTTCTGTATCACCTGAGCTAGACTCGATATAGGGTTTCGTGGTGGGGGAACCGATTGTAGCTCAGTGAGCTGGCATCGGCGTGGTATTTTTCAGAGATGTCCCGGAGTCAGTCACAGGACTTCCAAGCACTGTTCCCATCCTTATCTTCTTAGTTAAAAACTTTATAGTTTTTTATATTTTATATCCTTAGATGGCATTTGTGATTTATATTTTTCATAGTACTCTTTCCATGTTGTTTTCTCATCCTTCACCTTTTTATCAGGTGGAAGAAGAGGAGTGTACTCTGAACCATTTTGAGTGGTATGACTTGGAGTCCGACCCATGATGAAATGAATGTGAATCACGATGCGTTTGCTTTTTATAGGAAGTGATGGGGGCCCCAACCTTCGCTCTCATCTGTGAGGTACAACCCAAAATCGCCACTTGTGAACCTCTTACTCCGAGAAGTGCACCCGTGACTCGTATACCTCTCCGTTAACTTCCAAGCGCTTATGCCAAGGAGAACTCGAGACCTTTTCCGTTGTCATCATCTAAATACTCCACAAACAACTTGTAATTTTTAATGGCCTCTTTCAACTTGAAGTAAAACTCCTTATTCTCCTGTAAGGCTTCGCATGCGCGAGATGGAATAAAAATGCGCCATTCATGATCTAAAGTTGCCATCAATCTAAACTTATCCTTACGTTTAACTGGTTTAAACTCACTCACATAATAAGTCTGATCTTTCTTTAAGGGGAATATATTCCCAATGGCACGATGGACGCGTCCACGAGCTGCCTAGTTGAATTTATCAAGATCCATATTTCTCTGATAAAGAATTCTAAGTTTACTTAGCAGAGTCTGATAAATGAATGACTCGAACTCATTCGGGAGTTCTCTTAAGTAGCAGTTGAGCCGTGATTACTGCGCAGATCTCCCATGCATAGGATGACATTAAACAAAAACTTTGTTTTTTTTTTAAGGAAGTGGTGAGAGCCCCAACCATCGCCCTCCACCTGTGAGATACATCCATTAAGCATTATCTCTCCTTTTTACTTCCTATGGTAGCATAAATCAACTTATTTTTTTTTTAGTAAAGTATTTTTTCATAAGTCTGACATTGTGCAGAGCACAACGAGCTTTGTATGTATCATTGTGATTAGGGCAAACAGTCACAAGCTTTATTTTATCAGCTGGTGGAAAACCCATTTCTGTGACGTCGCATACTTTAAACTTGAAGCGTTCTAGCCATTTTTTTCTTACACTACCCACGACAAAAATTTTGGTCGCATCATGTAAGGCTTCTCTAAGAATATTGCCTACGTCAGTATATGGAATGGTACCAGAGTTCCATGATAAACCATGGTAATAATATTTCAACCACGTATTTTGCTCTTTGTACTCGTCCGAAAGTCTACGCCAGGAATATGGTTAGTTGAAAAGGAGTACCAGAGGTTCGGTATCATCGTTGAGCGGCATTACAGCCAACTCTTTGAGAATATAGTCATCACCAGACTGTTTGAAACCTTGCATATCCACCAAGTACTCCATGCTGAAAACTTATTTTACAGTTCTGTTTCACTGTCGGTATTTGCACGAGTGTCTTCCCAGTCCATAACCCAATCACTGAAATCACTGAAATACAACTTTTGTATCGATTAAACGTTGTTAACAGCACATGTATTTTTATACATGCAATTATGATGTGAACAAGTGACTGCTTTAGTTAGCCGTTGATCAAAATGGGGAATACCCAGTTCACTAATATCCACAACTTTAAAATCAAACTTCTCCAACCACTCTTTTTTCACTTCACCAATCACAAAAACTTGTGTTGCGTTCTGCAGAGTTCCAAGGAAAAGGCGGTTTGAAAATATGCACCGTTGGTTCAGACGACTCAACAGGAGGAACCACAGCCAACTCTTTTAAAACAAACTCTTTACCTGGCTTTTTAAAACCTTGTAAGTCCACTGCGTATTCCATCTTGTTAAAGAATGAGATCTCAGCTCGCTCTCGCTTTCTTATATCCTACTATCGCCACTCCTTTGCAGACTATCCCCACTTCTTTGCAGATTACCCCCTCTCCTTTGCAGACTATCCCCACTCCTTTAGACTAATTTTTTGACATCACCGCTTAAGGCGTTGTATTCTATGATTCTATCATGTAAGATTAGACAGTAAGCTAAAGTTCCAACTGGAAAGTTTTGTTTGGTCTCGAATTCAAGACGAACATCAACTGGAGCACTCTTCAGAGAATCATTTTGTTTTGAACAATCGATGACTATCAGTGGCATGTGATTGATATAATCTGATTTTTTCAGCATTGGCTCGGACTCCTTCCCATAGTATGCATTTTGGAAATTAGCGTACATATCGTATAATATTGCATACTGATTATTGACAATATCAAGATTCATATTTCCGTAAGGATAGTATGTAGAATTGAGAAATAGTTTTGCATTGCTCAAATTGCAGTGATCAAACTGACTAGCGTTAGCAGTTTTTTGTCCTTTTCGATTTGTCTGGAAACCAAGAATGATAAAACGAGGCTTCTCCAGCTGATTAGATGTTTTGACTGTCCCTACATGTCTCGTTGATGCCGGTAATAATGGATATTCGTATAATTCCCAGGAACGAAAACTCATTGAGATAGGTTTATTTTTCTCGATTTGTCGAAGCATGCGAATTTTACATTCATTGGATAACTGTATGTGAGGCATAAGCCACTCGATCCTTAAAAGATCAATTTTGAAATCTTCATAAACATTAGTAGCATTCGGTGTTTGTATTACTGCGTTAATATCGTTCCTGGATCTCGTGAGGATAAGTTCATGTTTAACATTGACTATGATTTTGCGATAATCTTCGGCAAAGCCTAAAATCATACTGAGAGGTATGAAAATATCAAAATAGCCATTGTTATTAATGATCTTCCGAGTTTCCGTTATATCAATCCAACCAGCATTTTCTATAATCAAACTCTGACTAGGATTGAGTGATACCCAACCCTTCATAACGGTGGTCAATCCAACATTCTTACAGCGATCGATCTCTATAGCATTAATTTCATAGCGAACTTCCTCGAATAGATGACAGATGCCATTATTAACTAAATTAGTTCTTGCTGAAGCAGTGCCATCTTGTTGAGTTAATTTTCCCACTATGTGTAGAGAACTCCGCGAAGGCAAAAGCTTTAAATCTTGATGTTGAATTGATATGCGAATTTCATCGCTATTATTGAAATTTGACGAGGTGTAAGGCTGGTACACGTGCACCTCACAGTGAGCTATTGACTCATCCAATGTTACTCCTGTCCTTATGTTTAGAATTTCCTCCATTTCTTTGAAAACATCAAAAAATTAAGCACGTAATTTTCCACTAGGAGCTCTTACTTTTAAGCCTTGGCTTTTCAAAAACTGAATGTTCTGCCGTGTTAATACTTTGACTTGTCGATGACGACTGATGTTCGAATGCCATCTTGATTTACTTATATACCCTTTGTTATTTTTATTGTTATAAACCACACCCATTTTTTATACTGATTTAATATGTAGTCTAACTGTAATAGTTTCTCCACGAAAGTTAATTAAATTCCCGTCTTGATCGAGTATACGCACTTGTAAATGATCTATGCTCTTGACGACGACTGGAAGGTAAATGACTTGTGATGGCACTTCAATGATTTTATATCCTGGTGGGACAGCAGGAAAGAATTCATGTATCGTGTGCACTCGTCGACCGTTTATATAGGCATCAGAGACGATATTACACTCGACTCGAAGAGCGTTGACCTTTAGAATAGCTACAGGTAAATCTGAATGATTCGTGACGTCAGCAGGAAGTACACGTTTTGCAAAGCCTAATAAAGGTCCTATCGAATGTTCAGGTCAAAAATCAATCGAATGATTGCATTTTATTTCACTGCGAAGTGTATTATTGTTTGGTTTAATACTGATTAAGATACTTTTTGTCGTCAATGTTTCACTGAGATAATTCTCTATATCCTCAATTTCATAACTACCAGTCGGTAAAACAATTTCTTCCTGTCCAACGTGGAATAGATTACTACCCTTGTCGATATTAGGTATAGAATTGAATGTCATGAAAGCAACTAATCCGAGAACATAATTCTTGTCAGGTGAAAGTTCAATTGGTGGAAAATACTGTTCTTCCAGTACAGACGATGTACCCGAAAGACTCAAAGTCAATGAATCTACCATGATTGTTGAACACATAATGAACAAATACTCATCATTCTTTTCTTTATATATCAAGAGTATTACTTAAGAATCTTAGACAAAGATGACCGCAATTAAAAGTATCAAAGTCTTGATACCTCTCAGGATTGTACTTGATGTTGTCTACTCTCAGATATGTCATTAAATCCAAAGGAAGTTGAAGATCACCGAAGCTATCGAAATACACAACATCGTTTCCTCGTTTGCGATATGCTACCCAATGCGTTCCAGGTCCATCTGCATCATCGAGATTAACAATAGCTGATTCTCTATAGCGTGGTCCGCTAATAGGCATAGCATTCCTCATAAATACTCCTCGAAAATTTGAGATTTTTAGCATTTTCGCATACTTGATGAGATCAGCATCGGTGAGTGCTCTTTGAGGTAATTTTGCTTTGAGGATCTTTTTTTTTTTTTAAAGAATTCTTCGGTTTCATACGAAGACCAAGACCAGTTTTATATGGTTTCAAGTAAAGGCCTTTACCAAGAGCTATTTCTTCCATCTTTGTATTATGTCTCTTATTTTCTTCTAATTGTTGTTTAGCAGCTTTGGAATCGTCAACCGCTTTAGCGATTCCAGCGGCAACTCCAGCTATACCACCGACAGCACTCAAACCTGCAAAGATTGGTATAAGGAATGGTAAGAACCCTCCTACTTTCTTTGGAATTGGTAAAGTACGTGGAATTTTTACATTCTTTTTACCACCTGCTTTTTTAACAGCATTACGTGCACCTTTTAGAGCTGACAAAATGGCTTTTCGAGCACATTTTGTAGGAACAATTGATTTTGATGCAGCCTTTACTATTTTATTGAAAGTAGTAGTAGAAGGCTTTCTCCTCCTCCTCCTACCCTTCTTCTTCATACCCATTCCGAATTTAGACTTTACTTTTATAATGTTTTTAGTTGCGAATGCAGCTGCTTTTTCTCCAAAGCTAGCGTCTTTTGATGAAATCCTTTGATTAGCTTTTTCTGCTAAAATTCTATCAGAAGCGTTTCTAGCTTCTCCGTTTTCACGATTCTGTGAATAAGCAATGTCGTGCTCTTTACAAGTTCTATCGAGAGGATTAATTCCTGGACCACCTCTAGCTAAACGTTTAGCTAATCTTGTACCGGGTCCACAGTATTGGTAGCCGGGTGTATGGAGTTCGATTGGAAGACTATTAAGAAGCTTGTTGACAAAACCGCGTCCACGTTGTCGTTGTCTATATACGATCATCACACTTCGAAGACTAAATGAAGACTGAGGCATTGGGTATAAAAGCCCTGTATTTATAGCTGGTCAACCATTTGTACGTCAGATGTGCTGTCATAATGAATTTCAAAGAACAATCTGTTAAGCTGCCAATAGGAAATTTCGACACTATCGTGGAGCATGAAAAGAAATTAAAGAGGCATGTAGACTTACTTCTAAACAGCATTCGAGCTGTATTTTGTGGTCCATCAAATTGTGGTAAAACCAATAGTCTCTTAGCACTAATAACGCATCCTAATGGTCTCAGGTTTGAAAACGTTTATGTATACTCCAAGTCTTTGAATCAACCGAAGTACAAGTTTTTGAAGGACCTCCTAGAGCCTTTAGAAGGTGTACAATACTTTCCTTTTAGTGAGTACGAATCTGTTGTAGCCCCTGATAATGCGCTTCCAAATTCTGTCATGATTTTTGATGATGTAGCCTGTGAAAAACAAGATAATATCAGAGCTTACTTCTGTATGTGTAGATACAAAGATGTTGATTGTTTCTATCTCTGTCAATCGTATGCTCGAATTCCAGAACATCTAGTCAGAGACAATGTCAATTTGTTGGTGATTTTTCGACAAGATGACGTCAATTTGAGATACTTATACGACGATCACGTCAATTCTGACATGACTTATGCACAATTCAAAGAATTGTGCTCCAAGTGCTGGACTGATGATAAATACGGATTTTTGATGATCGACAAAGATAGTTCGATCAATTCTGCTAGATATAGAAAAGGCTTTGATTGTTTTGCTATAAATATAGCACGCACATAGTCCTAAGAAAACAATTCATCATTGTACGCTGAAGCGACAACATGGCTGACATTCGACGAAAGAAAGATGTTCTACATCAACTTGTGCAAGCACGCAACGCAGTTAAACGAAAATATAACTTGCTGAAGTTTGGAAAAGAGAATATTGAAAGAGCATTCGGCGAGACATTCAAACCTATCGTTGATCCTCTTCAGAAACTCGTTGCTACTACTGAGAAAAATAATGATTTTATACGTGACATAGCAAAAAAAAAAAGTCATAAAAAACAATGATACTTATTCCTCCTTCTTGCAGTCTTCTTCTCCTTCCTCTTCATCCATTGATGATGATGTTATAGATACGTCATTAAACGATACTATTCGACAAGTTGATACTGAATTTGAATCAGCTGCAAGTGAGCAGGAATTAGAAAAAGAAGATTATTTATTGCTTGATAATAAGTACATTCATATGCTCAATGAGGATCAATCAAAACAATTAGATAAAGTTTATGGAGTGCGCAAGGAAGGTAATAGTTACTTAATTGGTGACTCACCTCTATTTTTCGAAGATAAAAACATTCTTATAAAAGATCAAAAATATCCAAAAACTAAAGGATTGTTAGAATTGTTAATTACGAAAAATCCCGATAGAGGTCAGATAAACACCAATGATATGCAAAATTACAAGAAGATTTTTGAAACTACTAATGCTCACAAACGACGCTACAGAAGTGATGAGACTATTCGTACGCACAAAAGTAAGAAATTCGACAGTATCATTAGTCCTATGTTTTCATTGAAAAAAAGAGGAGGATCGTTACCTCGATATAAAATTGCAAGAAGAGATACGAGAATGGATTACATATACTGGGATGACCCAAACGAACTCGTTAATAGACTTCGATTACTCATTGCTGAAAGAGAAGCTGGAAACCCTAGTCATACAAATGAGATACATTCAATTATAGAAGAGTTACGTGAAGGAGGCTATATATATTGAGGTGTAGACACCTATACCATGCATTATCAGAATGAGCGTCGATGTATTCGGACGTAATCTCAAACGAAGTGAGGGTAGTCGAGGACCTCCGGGTATTGGCTATAAACTCACAAAAGATGGACAATACGATATGGAAAATAAGAGGCTTTGTAATCTCGTATCACCTAATCAACTCAATGAAGCTGTAAATTTAGATACATTACAGCGTATCGTACGTTTGGAAGTTCAAAAATTATTAGATTCAATATCTAGTTTGAGAAGTGATCTCAATAACCTAGATAAAATTGTAGAGGTGCATAGAGACGAGCTAGATAAGAAATTCATACAAAGCTAGTTGAAGCTTGAGACTATGAAAGGAGGCATTATCTCTGTTAGTGCAAAACAGTCAATCGATAACCATCGATGGAACAATGTCATAGACTTGTAGAAGAGCTTCACAAGCCAGCACGTCGTAATTATCCTCGTCGAAAGTTGGATGTGCGAGGTTTGGATGAGACTTGGCAAGCTGATTTGGTAGAGATGCAACCTTATTCTCGAGAAAATAAAGGCTACAAATACATGCTTACAGTTATAGATGTTTTTTCAAAATACGCCTGGGCTGTTCCTGTAAAACAAAAAACTGGTATAGATGTTTCTGCTATGAAGTCTGTATTGACAAAAGGTAGAGTACCTAAGAATCTTCACACCGATCGAGGTAAGGAGTTCTATAATACCAATTTCCAGAATCTCATGCAACAATATAAAATCAATCTCTACTCGACGTATAGTAATCTCAAGGCGTCTATTTGCGAACGCTTTAATCGTACGCTCAAAAACAAAATGTGGAAATAGTTTAGTTTACGTGGTAACTACAAGTGGATTGATATTATCTCCAATTTGATTGACAAGTACAATGATGAAAAGCATCGGACTATTAATATGAAACCAAAAGATGTTACAGCTGAAAACGAAGTTGAAGTTCTTCGACGATTCAAGCGGAATGTTAATTTAATAGAAAAGAAACCAAAGTTCAAAGTTGGTGATAATGTACGAGTAAGCAAGTTGAAACAAGTATTCGAAAAAGGATACACACCCAACTGGTCTACTGAAATATTTACTGTACACCGAGTTCGGAAAACAAAACCAGTTACCTTTCTCTTGCAGGATTACAAAGATCAACCAATAGCTGGAGGATTTTATGAACAAGAATTACAAAGTGTCGAATATCCTGATTACTATCTTGTAGAGAAGATTCTTAGAAGACGTGGAAATGAAATATTAGTGAAGTGGCTTGGTTTTGACAATACTCACAACAGTTGGATTAATAAAGCAGATGCTCAATAAGTATTTTGTAATTAATTTATAAAGAATAAAAACTTATACTAATAATTCAACGTAATCATGTATCGAATACAGCAAAACCGTCTTGAAAGTTTTAAAACTTGGCCCTTGAGTTTTTTAAAACCTGAAGATTTAGCTGCAGCAGGATTCTACTACACTGGTGAAATAGATAAAGTCCGTTGCTTTGAATGTTCTACAGAAATCTGTAGATGGGAAATTGATGACAATCCATTATTGGAGCACAAAAAGTGGAATGGCCGTTGCCGCTTTATCCGAGGTATACCTTGTCGGAATGATTCTGCTGAAGAAAATACCAATAGATGTAAAATTTGTCTTGATAATGAAGTAGAAGTCGCATTTATACCCTGTAGACACTGTTGTAGTTGTTCTCATTGTTCATCCATTGTTCAAAAATGTGTAATTTGTAGAAAAGTTATTAATCAAAGAATGCGAATTTACATATCATAATTATTTGAGAAAAATGTATTTAATAATGTATATTACTAATTTAAAATAAAATAAACACGTTTTGAAATTAAACATTAAATTTATTATCATACTATATTTTATTTATACACATCCTCATAATCATATATATTAATTATAAATACTTATTATAAACACTTATTATGAACACTTATTATAAACATTAATTATAAACACTTATATAAAGTCACTAAGCATTTGATGAGAGTGTTGGTTAGGGCTCTCATCATTTCCCTTAGAAAATAAGATTTTTATTTTTCTATTGTGTTTGAATGATATTGTTTTTAATAAATTACTTACGTTAAAACCAAAAAAAAATTTTTTGTTAGTTTTCACCTTTTTAAAGTGTAAATTTATGTGTAGTCAAGTATGAAAATTAAAAAAAAAAAATAATATTTTAAACATAAATGATGTATAACATAAATCAAATTTATTAATGCATATATATTTTATTAATAAAAGTTTAAAAAAAAATCAAATCTATGTATTTTAAGCAATTAAAAAAAAGTAACTCAAAATGAGCTCGAATACATATTTTAAGAAATAAAAAATAACTCAAAATAAGCTCAAATACATCATTCTGAAATATGAAATAAATTTATTTATATTATAATATCATATAATTTTAATATAAAAAATTGAGAAGTGATACCTCATAATGCTAAAGTAAGATAACTATGTTGAATGTTTTTTTAAAATATAAAATAGTTCAATCTTATTGCACTAAACTATATTATATTTAAATATTCTTAAGACAGCAATAAATAATAAGTTTTTAATTTATTAATGTATATTTTTTAATATTTAGACTATGCGGAGAGGTTTGACTCAATCATTTTCTAGATCTCTTAAACTAAGAGAAATATAGGTTTGAAAATTAGTATGCAAGTTTGTCATGTACAATAAATAAAAGAAAATAATTTTAAACTTTAAATCATTTATTTCTTTGTACTGAGAACTTACATAAACTTGCAATCTATACATTTCATAAGTGTACATAAGTGTATGGAGACTGAAAATATATAGCAAGCAGTCTCAGAAACAGCTTCTTTTTCATTTATTATACATGACAAACTTGCATACCAATTTTCAAACCTATATCTCTCTTAGTTTCAGAGATCTAGAAAAATAATGGAGTCGAATCTCTCCGCATAGTCTAAATATTAAAAAATATACATTAATAAATTGAAAACTTATTATTAATTGCTTTTTAAAGAATATATAAATATAAAATAGTTTAGTGCAATAAGATTAAACTATTTTATATAAAAAACATTCAACATAGGTATCTTATTTTAACATTATGAGGTATCACTTTTCAATTTTATATTAAAAATCATATGACATAATGAATGATTTTTTTTTTTTAAGATTGAAACCATAACACATGTTTTTAAGCATGAAATAGTTTAATCTTATTGCATTAAACTATTTTATATTTATATATTCTTAAAACTGCAATAAATAATAAGATTTTAATTAATTAATATGTATTTTAGAGTATTTAAACTTTTTGCAAACTACTACAGTCAGTAATTTTTCCAGATCTTTGAACCTAAGAGGGATGGAGGTTTGGAAATATATATGCAAGTTTTTTTATGTTTGATAAGAAAAAAAACAGAAATAATTTTAAACTTCAAGTCATTTGTTTCTTTGTACTGGGAACTTACATAGACTTGTAATCTATACATTTCATGAATTTACACAAGCGTATAAGACTATGAAATAGACATATATAGCAAACAGTCTCAGAAACAGTTTCTTTTTTATTTATTATACATGACAAACTTGCATACCAGTTTTCAAACCTATATCTCTCCTAGTTTCAGAGATCTAGAAAATGATTGAGTCAAACCTCTCCGCATAGTCTAAATAATAAAAAATATACATTAATAAATTGAAAACTTATTATTCATTGTTTTTTTAAGAATATTTAAATATAAAATAGTTCAATCTTATTGCACTAAACTATTTTGTATTTAAATGTTCTTTAAAAAGCAATTAATAATAAGTTTTCAATTTATTAATGTATATTTTTTAATATTTGGACTATGCGGAGAGGTTCGACTCCATTATTTTTCTAGATCTCTGAAACTAAGAGAGATATAGGTTTGAAAATTAATGTGTAAATTTGTTATATTCAATAAATAAAAAAGAAGCGGTTTCTGAGACTGTATGTTATATATTTCTATTTTACAGTCTTATACGCTTGTGTAAATTCATGAAATGTATAGGTTGCAAGTCTGTATGTAAATTTCCAGTAAAAGGATTAAATGACTTGAAGTTTTAAATTATTATTCTTTTTATTTATTGAATATATTCTTTTTTATTTATTGAATACAACAAACTTACACATTAATTTTCAAACCTATATCTCTCTTAGTTTTAGAGGTTTGGAAAAAAATGACTAAAAATTATTTTTCTAATGAAAACAAAAAAATATAATTATACTAAAACTGTAATTTTCAGCACTTACCCTTTAAAAAAAATCTTAACCTTAGTTAAAGAATTTTTTAAAATTAATAAAAGTAATTAAAAAGAGGTTAGGATTTTTTTCATTATTACAACATATGTAAAAAAAATATAAGCATATATGAATAAATAAAAAAACACACACAAGGAAAGATTTGGGAAAAGGATTATTATTTTTTTTTTCTTTTGAATAATTTGCCCAATTAAAATTATTTTCTCACGTTTGATTTGTACTGAAAAGTACAGATGACTTATAGAGAAAGAGAGAGAGAGAGAGAGAGAGAGAGAGAGAGAGTCAGCATTATTTTATAAAAAAAGAAAATCTCACACGATGAATCGCGTTCGAAAAAATTCATGTGTGAGATTAGAAAATAAAATTTTGTTAAAGTCAGAAAAAGATGGATAGATGCCTTGTATTTATGTATATCTTATCTACGTTTTTTAAAATATATACGAGGCAAAGAAAGAGAAAGAAAGTCTCACATGAATCGCGTTCGAAATAAATCATGTGAGACGAGAAAATTTTACGCAAGAAAAGAAAGATAATAGAGAACACTAAAAACACTCAAAGCATTAAACCATAACCATGATGATGATATAAAGTTCCCATTACACGGAAACTGTCTCTGCGCTCGTACTCGATGAACATCGCTGATTAACAGATTGAGTCTATAAGCACGAAAGTACCTATACATTCAAGAAGCTGTTCCGCGCCAATCACTGATCGAACTTTCGCGCAGCTACGTCGCTTAACTCCTGAAAAGCGACCAGCTACGCCGCACCAATCACACATCAACGCTAATAATTCCCTTCCTTGAGACTCTGAAGTTTTACCATCGACGATGAACGATCAACTGCATCGAATGAATGAGGCCTCGAGTGATTGATTGTTGGTTGGTTGCGATGAATTCCACCACTGATCACCTTTGGACCACGATTCCTTTGGACTGAGCCCGTAAACGCGCAACTGCTTGTATTTACGCACTTTCGCGCAGCAGCGCCGCGCCAATCACGTATCACCACAATTGACCCTCTCTCTGCGACTCGAGATGCGCCGTTCGTTGACTCTGTCTGCAGGCGAAAAAGAAAGAGAGAGAGAGAACAAGAGAAAGAACAAAACTCATGTATACTGTTTGTTCCTACGATTTGTAATCTTTAAAAAGACTACAAATTAATTTTCAAATATATATACAAAGAGCCCCGTCAAAAACGTTTAGCTAAAAAAATTAACTAAAAATATAGCTAAAAATACAGCTAAAAATACAGCTATATTTAGCTGGAATATAGCTATATTAATCTGGATTTTTTAGGTAAAAATCCAGTTATTTTTTAGGTAAAAATCCAGTTAATATTTTGAGTCTCTTGTAATAGCGGAAAATATAACTGTATTTTCAGCTGTATTTTTAGCTGTATTTTTAACTGTATTTTTAGCTCATTTTTTGAGCTAATCGTTTTCGACGAGGATAACAATAGCTGATAATATAGCTAAATTTTCAGTTATATTTTTAGCTGTATTTTTAGCTTAAATTATTTTATAATTTCACGGAATAATAACTCGTTAGTTATTTTCCTGTAAAAGAAAGTTCCAAAAATGAGGTGAACCTCTTAGTGTCAGCTCTCCGAAGATCGAAGAGCTTCTGCGTTTTGGCACAAAGTATCTTGCTCTTTTATACCTGTGTCCTTAAAATTTGTCGATGGAATCGTAAAATTTAGAGAAACGCCACCTTGCGACGTAGCATTAATCAATAATTAAAGGCAGGTAAGTTCACTTCACGTCGCTAGGTGGCGGATCTCTAAATTTTACGATTCCATTAAGAAATTTTGAGGCTATAGGTATAAAAGAGCAAGATACTTTGTGCCAAAATGTAGCTCTTCGATCTTCGGAGAGCCGACACTACGAGGTTTACCTCATTTTTGGAACTTTCTTTTACAGGAAAATAACTAACGAGTTATTATTCCGTGAAATTATAAAATAATTTTAGCTAAAAATACAGCTAAAAATATAGCTGAAAATATAGCTATGTTATCAGCTATTGTTCGCCTCATCAAAAACGATTAGCTCAAAAAATTAGCTAAAAATACAGTTGAAAATACAGCTAAAAATACAGCTGAAAATACAGTTATATTTTCCGCTGTTACAAGAGACTCAAAATATTAACTGGATTTTTACCTAAAAAATAACTGGATTTTTACCTAAAAAATCCAGATAAATATAGCTATATTCCAGCTAAATATAGCTGTATTTTTAGCTGCATTTTTAGCTATATTTTTAGCTAATTTTTTTAGCTAAACGTTTTTGACGGGGAGTTTTTTAAAAAGAAAAAGAAAGAAAAGAGTCTTGCTTTACGAACGCGTTCGAAAATCGTAAATGCAAGACTTTGAAATAAGAAGAGAAAAAGATTCTTTAAGAATTACGCGCGCGATTTGGCAGGTGAACGTTTAGTTTCCGTTGCATGGAAACTATCTCGCGGTGTCAACTAAATGCTGCTTAGTTTCCATTGCGCGGAAACTGCCTCACGATACCGACCGAACGCCGCTGTTCAAAAAACTGAGTCTATAAGCACATAAGTACCTATACTTATAGACTTTCAAGAAGCTGTCCCGCACCAATCACTAACTCGAACGTTCGCGCAGCTACGTCGCGTAACTCGTAAATTTCGACCAGCTACGCCGCACCAATCACGCATCGACCCCTTCCTCGCGACTTGAGTTGCTTCGAATCTGTCAGTCCCCACTCTTCGTGACTTGACTGTATAAATAGAGCGTTGAATCGTGGTAACTTCAATCATTCTTTCGACTTCTTTTAGATAAAAAGTCTAAAATGGATCAGCAAGAACAACAACAACTAGAAGAAGAAATTAAGATTTTTAGTCCGCGGACTTGGGCTTTCATCCAACAAGGCGAATTCCAGCCTTTCTATATTGATGAGGTGCCAATTTATTTCTTGAACGAGGATATCAATATGTTGGATCTCGACATTGAAACCTTGATGGATCTGGACATAAAAGGAACCACAGCAAATAGATGAGCCTGGGTTCAACATGGATGTCGACGACGAAGCATCACTACCGCTTTTTGACCCAGGTTTTTACAATGAAGCGTTTCAGCCTGTAGCTCCGTTAAGGAGACCTAACAACACGCCTCGTCCTGCATCAGCTGAAGCAAATTCGCCACCACCTTTGCCAGCCTCTCCAAGATCGACTCCTCCAGTTTCACCAAAATTAATTTACAATCCATTTTCTCATCGATACGAGAAAATGGAAACAGAAGAAAATGATGAAGAAGAAGTTTGGGACTCACCAAATTTTTCACCTGTGCATTCTTCTATTGGAACTATAAATATTTCATCGACGCCAGAAATCATTTACGAGCAGCTGCGAACATCTACACCAAAGAGGAAAAGGAAGCTTGACTCTCATGACCATGAAGCGTGTTTCCGCAATGTAAAGCGCAAATTAAATTATACTATTTAATAGAACAATTTAAATAATAAAGAATAATCGGTCCTTTTCAGGGCCACAATGGCTTTATATACAATCGGTCCTTTTCAGGACCACCATGATAAACAATCGGCCCTTTTCAGGGCCACAAATATTTTTAACGTTGGAACAATTATTTGTTTTTCAAATTATATATATATATATATATATATATATATATATATATATATATATATATATATATATATATATTATTCACTAATAATTTTTATTTTCAGCATTAATAATTTTTTTATTTTTTTTTTATTTTTTTATTTTTTTTTAATTTTTTAATTTTTTTTTAATTTTTTTATTTTTCAGCTTTAATAATTTTGTTCATTTTCAGCTTTCTTTTTTATCTTCAGCTTATTTAGCTTGATGATAAAAAATAAATTGAAAAAGACCCTAAGCCGGTTCTGTATCAATGATACAGAACCGGCCTAGCTTATCTACTAGTAAGAAAGATTACTGTAAGCTTCCCGAAAGATTCATCGGTTAGGTGATCATGAAGGCTTACAGGAAGCTTACTGAAAAGATTCGTGTTATCTTTCATAGAATATCCCGCTAACGTTTAATACAATCTTTCATGAAAGATAACTGCAAGCATCCCGTAAGATTCATTTGTAAACTTTCGCCAGAAGCTTTCCTAAATCTTCCAAAAAAGGTTAATAAAAGCTTTCACGTAATCTTTCACGAAACATAAATGGGAGATTTAATGAAAGATTAATGTAAATAAAGATGGAAGATTACCGAAAGAATTTTCACCACCGTAAATGTAAGCTTTCTAGAAAGCCTCACAGGAAAATTCCACTAGAAGATTTCACCAAAGGTTACAGTTAGCTAAATGCAATCTAGAAAAAAGGTTCCTAAATAATTACGTGCAAGATTTCTTGAAATATTTTTACATACTTACAGTAACCTTTCAGTAAATCTTCCATGAATGTATTCAGAAAGCTTACGTGTAAAATAGTAAGAAAGATTACTGTAAGCTTCCCGAAAGATTCATAGGTCAGGTAATTGTGAAGGATTACAAGAAGCTTACTGAAAATATTCGTATCATCTTTCATAGAATATTCCACTAACGTTTAATACAATCTTTCATGAAAAATAACTGCATGCTTCCCGAAAGTTTCATTAGTAAGCTTTCGCTAGGAGCCTTCGGAAATTTTTTAAAAGAGATAAATAAAAGCTTTCACGTAATTTTTTACGGAACATAAAAAAAACTTTCTTAGAAAATTAATGTATGTAACGATGGAAGATTACTTGAAGAATTTCTACAACTGTTAAAAACAAGTCGTATTATCTGTTCTTTTGTAATCAAAGGATTGATTTTTTTTTAAACTAATAATTTTGACAAACAAAAGAGAAAGCCGCATCCCGTGTTGAATAAAGGAATATATTATTCGATGATAAAGAACTGATTTTATCGCCCACATAGCATGAAAGCTTACAAGGAAGCTTTCCGTGAAACGTTCACGTAATATTCCAGAGGAAGCTTCCATAAACCTTTCTGAAAGCTTACTGAATCTTTCATTAATATTTCATGTAATCTTAAAGTAAACTAAAAGTTAGCATAAATAAATAAATAATAAAAGCTTACGTGCAATGTTTCCTTAAATCTTTTTGCAATCTTATAGTAACCTTACAGAAAAGCTTCCATTGATAAATACGCAAAGGTTACATGGAAGATTTTGAGAAAGATTACTGTAAGCTTCCTGAAAGATTCATCAGTTAGGTAATCGTGGAAGCCTACAAGAAGCTTTCTAAAAAGATTTTGCTTTCTTTATAATAAATATTAATAACATACTTTTAATTAACTGTTTTATTTAAGTTTACAAATGCTGAAAAGAACATAAAAGACAAAGGTTATGTTAAGTAAACTATATAAATAAGAAATGATCAGTGTTCGTAACAAGCGTACCGTAGTGTAATAAGTAGCGTTGATGCTTCGTAATCTGTAGGTCATGGGTTCGAGCTCCAATCAGGTCGAAATTTTTTTTCGCGTTTTATGCGTTTTTATGTGTTTTATGAGTTATGTGCGTAATAATGTTAATTATTTACTGTATAAAATAATTTGTAAGTTAAATGAACGATAAAATAAATCTATAAAAATGTATCAGATTCTAGAAGCTTAGTAGTTATCTTACTAGAATCTATTATTAAGATTTCTTGAAAGCTTACTGTAATCCTTTGGCTAAAGCTTCCTGAAAGTTTCCCTAAAATATTACGCGACAACTTTCCTGAAAATATTTCTGACAATTAATTTTTTCCATACATTTTAATCTTACTGAAAGCTTCTATGAATTCTTAGTGAAAGATTTATGGAAATCTATATGTAAGACTCATGAAAGCTTTATAAATATCTTACCGAAATCTTTTATTTAGACTCCTTGGAAGCTTACCAACGTCTTACGAGGAAGCTTCCTAAAAAGTTCCCTAGAAGATTACAACAATCTTTCTCGGAATATTTCTGACAGCTAGTTGGTCCCAAACATTTTGAGCTTACTGGAAGCTTCCATGGAAGCTTTTTATAAGGTTTCAAGGAAAATATATGTAGGACTCTAGAAAGCTTTGTAAATATTTTACTGTAATTTTTTATTCAGATTCCTTGGAAGCTTACCATCATCTTTCGGGAAAGCTTCCTGAAAGATTCCTTAGAAGATTATAACAATCTTTCTCGGAATATTTCTGACAGCTAGTTTGTCCCAGACATTTTAAGCTTACTGGAAGCTTTCCATGAAAGCTTCCTGTAAGATTTCGAACCTTACATGAAAGCTTCCTGGAAGCTTACAGGAAGCCTTCGTGCTATGTAGGATATGTACCACTACCCTTCAAAGGGTTAATAAACCTTTACTTGCAACAAGTAATTTTTTGTAGTCACTTTTACATTCTTTTTTTTTTAGATTGAAAATTTTCTCGGAATATTATTAAGAAATTTATCACATTTTTGTATTTCTTTAACTTTTTTTCAGTCAAAAATTGTCAAAGCTGTAACCTTCTTAAAGCTTTAGATTAATAAAAAAATGCTTTAACAGATCTGGCGTAGTTACTTCCATCAAGTAGCTGTTTAGTAACATATACCGCAAATAAATTAGTTTCTATGAAGACATTTTCAATACCACTATTTTTTTAATACTTCACAATACATGCCAATGATACTTTTATTAAATGAAAACCTTCAAGACATAATGTTATATTCTCAAATTCTTTGTTATTTTCAAATTCAATTTGTCTTTGCTATTTTGTAAACACCTTCATCACCGAAAATAGGTAGATAATTTTGATTGAATTGTCGTAAAATTTCAATAAAATTTTTCATACATATACAGATTGTGTTGAGATTTGTTGCTGGCGAAGGTATTACAGAAAAATAACCTATTTTTTTTATTGCGACGCTCATCATCAGTGATTATTGAGTTGAACGGACTCCATGATGGTACGTGTTGATGCATCTGTTTTTCGGATACAATATTGTGGTTTGTTAAAAAATCAATTCTTAATAAATACCACAAAAAGTCCGAAATTTTTAAGTTAAAGTAATATTCTGAAATATTCAACGATCTGTCTTCATTATTTTATTTAAAATCATAAGGAATTCTTACTTTTTTTTATAATTTTTTATAATTTATTATTTTTTGGCATTTGAGTATTGAATCAAAAGATCGTAATCGTTTATCGATATTTGATTCTGAAACTTTTGGTTTTCTACTACTGAAATTAGGATTTTTATTTTGAAAAAAAAAACAATAACAGTGTCGTGTGTACTACCCGAACCTGATATTGTCGATTCATTGTGATCAAAGTTATCAAAAGCAATAGACACCAATGATTTTAAATCAAAATGGTTTAGTATTAGTGCATTATTCAAACTACGCGATATAGTGAATGAAGCAAAGCGTGCTTGAATTCTTAAAATCTCGTTGTAAGAAATAGAAAGACTAAGGCAATTTGAAATTGTCACAATATTTTTGCTTTTTGTTGTACTTTACACAAAGAGACCTAAAAGTATATATATATATATTGTGCAATGTGTTTATTATAATTAGCCATACTAAACATAATTTGATATAAACTTTTCATTTTTAATAACTTAATAAAATCTTTGTTGTTCGAATCATTTTCATTTAAAACATCTTACCATAAATTAGTTTGAACTAAATTTGTTTTTTTTTTCTAAAAGTTTCTCTGTTTTAATATTTAAAAATATTGAAAAGAAACTCTGAAATGATTCTGGAATCTGAAATTTATTCCAAGAATATTTTATATCTGCTTCATCACAAGAAGTATTTTCCAATTTAAAATCAATATTTTTTAAAGAACTCCTGAGTTTAGTTTTTTTTGCCTTTGATTTGAGTTAGTATGACGATGAAAATCTGCAAACAGACTGCTGGGAGTTTCTTGAGCCTGGAAAAAGATACAGGCGGAAGAAAAACCACGGTTTGTGAGGGGTTACTAGTTCACGTCTAGCGACCCTCTAAAAATCGTGTTCCCCTTACCCTCGAATGACAAGTCATTCGAAGAGGAAGGGATACTCTAACTTGACCTCTTAGGACATTTACCCACCCCGGAATCGGTTCATCACATTACTTCAGGGTGGCGCCCGTTTTTGATCCTTATAGATCTTTCCTTCTTTCTTGTTGCTGTTCTTAGACGGGTTTCTTCAGTCTGAAAGAGGTCATCTTCTTTCTCTTTTTTCCGCGTGTAAATCTAGTGTGGGCTGGTCACATCTATAATCACTGGTTTCCGCTTCTTCCTTGAGTTCTTTCTAGCTTCTAGACTTTTCTTTTGTTCAGCCTCCAAAGCTCGTCTAAAGACTTTACAAGCGCCTCTACCGGCCATGTGATCCAAAAACAATCCTTCTTCCTGGCGACACAAGAAGCAGCACACGTTTTTAGCGCATGCACTTCTCTTATGGTCAGCTCCTCCGCATTTATAACAGAGGGCAGACCTATCGGGCCCCTGACACTGGTCCTGCTGGTGTCCATAAGCAAGACACTTATGGCATCTCTTAACTATAATTCTTCGCTCAACCCTGCTATTAAAAAGGCCGATTTGAATGCGCTCCTTATTAAGAAGTGTTTCTGCTTCACCTTTGTTAAGAACCACAACAGCCATCTTGTATCGGATCCTGTTGGGACCAAACAGCATAACCTTACGGGTATCCTGTTTCTCGGGATCCAATACCTTATTTAGCGCCTCATGCACTTCAGTCTTGGTCGTCATGCTATCAAGATCATGCATCTGGACCGTCCTTTTCCGTTCGTCCGAGTTCACGGTCGCCAAACCGCTGATGACTTCTTCAACCTGGTGAATAAACCCATCCTTTCTGGTACCTTCAGAGATTCGTATCGCCAAATCTCCTCTTTTGGTAGGTCGCACTCCTAGGATCACCGCATGGCTGACTTCCGGCTTTATGTCCTGACGGAGTTTGCCTAGAACGTCAGCATACGATCGTCCCTCAGTAACCCTTACGAAAACACCTTCTTATTTCGGACGCACCTTAGGTCTGGACAGATCAGGCTGACCACGCGGCTTAGCTTGGGCCAACCCCGCTTCCACATTATCTGCTACTTTTCTCTTCTTCTTCTTTGTTTTGCCTTCATCTTCAGGGCTACCTACTAACAACTTGCCTGTCCCTCTTGAATCCTGTGCAAGCAAGCACAGTGTCTCTAAGGGCTTGGGCCTGCGCTTTCCTCCTGTTTTTCTTTCTAAGCTGGTGCTATTCATGCGATTTCAGAACATCTGCCTTCAGGTATTCGTATCGGCCTATTAACTCTTTTTGCTGATAAGCAGCGCTTTCTATAAGATCACGAAGCTAATCCGCACCATTTCTGATCCTCAAATCTGTATTTTTTTTCATTTCTTTTTGCATAGAACTTACCTCTATGCGCATACTACCTATAATTTTGGTCTGATTCTCCATCCGCTCTAGGATCTCTTCCAACCTGATATCTACGGAGTCGGTCTCTTCTGCGGAGGCACCGCTGAAAAAACTTTTACCGCTCTCCATACTAGCGATGCTGCTTGCGCTGTTTCTTCGTAAACGCTCGACCTGCAGAGTGTTTAAACCTTGTTGTTTATGACTAATACTATTTATGACTAATACTCGTAGCAGGGGCTCTTTTCTAATATTTCAAAGAATTCATTGCAAGACAATGTTGAGAAATAATGTAAGGGTAAAAATAGAGACGGAAAGTGCTTAATACGGTTAGTCATCCAATGTAGTCATAAATAATTGTATTATGCAGTTTTTGTCTTTATTTTTATCCTTACACTGTCTTTGAGTATTGTAATAAATTCTTTAGAATATTAAGAATGTGCCACTATTATAAATTTTAACCATAAATAGTTAAATTTTTATGAATATGCATAATTCAAATGTAGATAAGGTAGAACTCTATGCCAGTATAAGAATACTCCTTAAATGTGCTGTGTTCTCAAAAGCTTTATCTTGAAAATAATGCATATAGATTCATAAACGATTTTTACAACTTCAGGATCAGATAACTTGTGAAGCTCTCCTTTCGCATTCTTTCTTTTACAATCACAAATAATACATTTATAACCATTACTGAATGATTCTAGTTTTAATCGTTTTGATCGATGCTGCATAAAAATCGAATCATCAATAATT
Source organism: Anastatus disparis (assembly GCA_017163975.1). Lineage (NCBI taxonomy): Eukaryota > Metazoa > Arthropoda > Insecta > Hymenoptera > Eupelmidae > Anastatus > Anastatus disparis. The sequence goes on from JAFFSR010000297.1 coordinate 1,631,838, forward strand.
TCTTCCTCTGCATTTTCAGATTGAGAAACAGCTAAATAATCAGATAGTAGCTGCTGATGATTTATACTGCATAAGCTTTTCGATTAAGTATAGTTTTTACAGCAATTATTTAAATGACATTTGAATGTATCTGTAAGGATCAAATAAAAAAGTTTTATAAAATAACAATCAATAGTTTATATAGTCAAAAGTTGCTTTAATTATAAGAAATAATTTGAAATATAAGACTTTTAAAAATATTAATACACGAAGTTATTTCTGTAAGAATTACCTTGAAATTTACGGTAATTCAGTGACAAAATGACTTTTAGTGATCTTTCACAAATAATTTTTTAAAGTAATCTTATATGATACAAAAACATTAATTAGACTGTTGATAAATTTTATTTTAACACTTAAGAAAAATTAATAATGAAAATTTCTCACAATAATTAAAAACTTGACTGCATTTGTTTTTAAATAAATTTTTTAGGTTATTTTTAACGTATTTTTACCCAGATACTTCATAATTTTTATAGAGATATCAGCTGAATATTCTATATTTGATGGTAATTTTTATCTAAATATTTTCTCCGTATTAAGAATACAAAATACTTACTGGTATCTGTCAAAATCTGCAATCTATTATATACTACATCTTTACAAATAGATGCTGGTTCAATAATATTATTCCTCCCATTTTTTGTGCTGACATCTTTATTTTAATTTTTTTGGCAATTAATACAAAGGTTCACACTCATCAAACTCATTATACTATTTTTAAAGATTAATATGAGATATAATACGTTATTTTAAAACATTATAAACGCCACATTGAAGCGCGAGTTTGATTGTTTGTAAACACGTACGAACTTGCAATTTAAATATTACAGCCGAATAAAAGGGCGTATAAAATAAATGATTCAAAAAATATTCTAAGCAAAAAGATTTGAATTACACTTTATTAGTATTTTTATGAATAATAATAGACTATTTTAACTTGTAAATAAATTCAATCATGTTATAATTAATACAAGACTAGAATTCCAAAATTGATTTTTAAAAAAATAATTGTATTCAAAATCATTACTTATAAAGTGAAAATCAAAGTGTAATCTACCATTAAAGAGTCGTGGCATTAATAATTACAAGTATTTCTTAAATGATTCTATTTTACACCAATTGCTAATGCAAAAAGTAATTGTTGTATTAATTTATTTTATTTAAAAAACATAACTGCGCCTGTATGTAGGCAATCGAGACCCTGCATACACGATTGCGCGTGTACAAAAGCGGTAAAATGCTATTTGCTTATAGTGCCTAAAACAATGAAAATCAAGTAATTTTGCCTTGCACATCGCTTTATCTTATAGTTTAGGTTTGAACTTTCGGATTCTGACAGCCGAAGTTAAAAATATTTATTCATTGAAAAATTATGAGCGTCGAAAAATCCCAAACTAGCAATATTTCGAAGTTGAACCCCAATCATCTCAGAAAATAAGCGTCTGATGAATATTTTACATGGAAGATTTTTTGTTTAGAACTATCCAAAAAAGATAAATATACTTTTTGTTCCGCAAAAAAAACGACTTTAGAATTTTTTGCAACTTATTTGTTAAGAGCAAGCCGGTGAAGTAAAAGGTTATGTTTATAATATTTTTGCGTTCCTTACTTTCTTCAAAATCAACGTGGTAGAATTTTTTGTTCTTGTGCATAAATATTCATAATAATAATATGTATTGCGCTCAACCTTCAATTTGCAGATACACCGATTAATACTTGAGTAAATAACAAAAAACTCAATTAGACAAGGACAGTGAATCCGGCCTACTCTTAATAAATAATTTTCTCCCAGGGTGACAAACTTCCACCCTGAAAATTTGTTTTTGGGGGATCAAAATACATGAAAAAAACTTGGGTGAAACAATCTAAATAACATTGACCGAGGAAACCCCTCTGGCTCCCAGACTATATATTTTATTATATTTTATTACTCTATATTTTGTTATATATTTTAATAAATATTGTCAATAATTCAATAATCAAATACTGTAATTGTTTAATTTAAATGTCAAATAAATGTTTTAAAAAAATTTCTTTTTTATTTAAATTATTTTTAAATGTAATAGTAAAATTTTTTCAAAATATTAATTTTTATATAAATTTAGTATTTTTTAAAAATTTTTTTAGTTTGTTTTATAATTTTTTCAAAAATTTTAAGGAAAATTATTCGAATTCATAAACTTTTTATTCAGCGCGAATAAAGTACTTTACTCCCGCTAACATTTTAAAAGTTAGTTATATCTTACTTTCGGCCTGCTTTTAGAGTTAATAAAGTGTCCATTACTGTTGGGGTAGGAATAAATGTATTTTTTTTATTTCTGTAAAGAAAGCTTACAGATATATTTTTTATTATTGCTAAAAGAAGATTACAAAATTATTTTTATTGATGTTGAAAGAAATTTGTTTATCATTTTTTTACTATCGCTAAAAAAAGTTTACAGACTTATTTTTTATTGTGTTAAAAAGAGCTTATCAATTTTTTTATTTTTTAGTTAAAAGAAGTTACAGATTATTATTGTAGTTAAGGGAAGCTAAGATATTTACTTTTTATTATCACTAAAGAAAACATATATTTATTTTTTTTTTGTAGCTAAAAGAGGTTTACAGATTATTCTTATTGTAGCTAAAAGAAGCTTACATAATTATTTTTAATTGTTGTTAAAGAAAGCTTACATTAACTCTGCGTAAATAAGCTCCTCCATTGACTGATTTTTTAGTGGTAGGTATCTTTAAAGCTACCTTACTATGTGGTGGTGAACAATGTATAATATTACAACTGTTTTTCTTATCATCAGGATTCGTTTTTTTAATAATTTTATTAGGTGTTTCGTTCTTAGAAGACAGATATGGTAGTTGTTGTAAAACATTAAAATTTTCTATTTCACTCTCAGATTTTGGTTTCTTGGGATTTCCAGATCTAGGTGTTAAGCTTCCGTCTCTTTCTATTTTTGTGCCCATTTCTTCATAAAAAATTAATCCACGTTCTTCGTCAAAGGTTGAGGTTTTTCTTTCTGAAAATGGAATGGGATCTATCGGTCCTTTAGCTATAATAAGGGCTCAAAATTTGTAACAGACTCTAGCCAGCTCATCTTCAAAATAAGGTGAGCCTAATATAGTTCCGTGAGTAAGAGGTGATGTTGATGGTAGCACGTAAAATGTGCGTGTGTGGAACCGATTATTTCCATTTCCGCAGTACCTACCGTCTCTATAGGTAAAGTAGAGATTCTAGTAACAGTGATTGCTTCGTTGGTATTAATTAGCGTATCACCTTTGAAAGTAGGTCGGAGCAAATTTGATTAACGACCGAGAAGTGAAAATATTATTTTATCACAAATAAAATAATTATACTGTTTTCCAAAGAAATTGTTATCAAGCGCAATTTTTTGTACATACATGATTGTATAATAAATGTTTTTTTCATAAAATTCACCATATTTCGAACGAAAAGTAAGTAACCGTACTTAGAGTTTAATAAACAGTTGTAGTGTAAAATTTTTAATTTTAAAAAATTTTCTTCAATTATTTTTGGCGAGCGCAATAGAGAAATAAATTTCGTGAATGTATTTAGAATTTTAATGCATTCTAATACCTATCTATCTTTGGGGTTTAACCACCTACAGCCTGTTTGGCCTAGTAAGTGACACCTCGACCACCTTTGTGTTACGGTGTTTTCGCGTTCGAAACCATACCTCTATTTTCCCTAACGTCGGTAGGTGGTGCTCGATCGTGCAGGCCTACTTAGGCGGGGAGCATTGCTCAACCCATCCTTTTTAGCTCAACACCTACCCGGCAGAACGGTCTGGCTCAACTATAATAGTGGAACAGTCGCGTTCTGCCTTACCAGCCCTCGAGTCACTTTCGTCAGTTTTTGTTAAAACCGAAAAAAGTCTCTCGGGGCTGGTCCACTGCGGTGTCAGTGAGCTCGGGACATTCTTCACTTTCAATATTTGAATTAAAAAATAGAGAAAAAAATCCCGATCTCACCGGGATTCAAACCCCGGCCCTCTGCGTGAGAGTCGGATGATCTAGCCCCTGAGCCACCGCGGCTATTGCATTCCATTACCTACAGTAGGAGAAAATTAAACAACGGATTTTCGATTCTCGGTCGGTATCAAATCTGCTCCGGCCTGCTCTTAAGTTTAAATAAGAAAAAAATTAGGTTCTTCATATATGCGGTGAAAATAATTGTTTTTATACATTATTGAATTATCATTTTTTCCCGCAGTTTTCTGAAAATTATATTTTCGACGCAGTTATAAGAATAAAACATTTTTTGTGGTGAATGTTTTACCATAATTGTTTTCGCTGACAGCGGCGATACGACATCGCAATACGGGAACGTCAATTATTTTTATTCCAGAAAATACTTCACAATATTTTTTTTTCGTTTATTTTATTGACTCTTTGTATATCGGTTTACAAATAAAACGACTGATTATACAAGAAGCGAAATTGTAGATATCCTCTTAATTTTAGGAGAATACAAAATAAATTATCGTACAGCTGCACGATTATATCAGAAGCGGTTCCACGATCGAAATCATCATGCAGACCGTAGAACAATTCGTATAATTGAATAGCGTGAACGGTAGGCACCACCAAGAGCAAGACAACGTCGAAGAACTATGATGATCGAGAGGAATGACCCTCGAGTCCTGGTAGTACTTGCTTTCGTTGATGTAAACCCCCACATTTCAACTAGAAAGATTGCTGTACAATCTGGTATTCCAAGAAAAACTGTAAGAAGAATTTTAAAACTGGGATTCTTGCCTTAACCAGTTGGGCTAGGATTCTTGCCTTAACCAGCCGGTATCCTCCCGGTCTTGCCTTAACCAACTGAGGTAGGATTCTTGCCTTGATCGGCCGGAATCCTCCCGGTCTTGCCTTAACCAGCTGGGCTAGGATTCTTGCCTTAATCGACCGTAATCCTCCCGGTCTTACCTTAATCAGCTGGGCTAGGATTCTTGTCTTAATCGGCCGGAATCCTCCCGGTCTTGCCTTAAGAAGGGGCCAAACTATCTGTCTTTGTCTAATAGCGTTTTCCATCATTTATGTAAACACTATCCGGTATAACAAGAAAAAAATAGCAGCCCCCGCTAGATATTAGTATAATAAGTAAATTTTGTAATAACAACCAAATTTTTTCACTGCGTAGTTTTTGAATAATTAGAGACCTACCAAAAAAAGATAGGTTATATTCTAGATTGCTAGTAGGTCTCTAATTAGTCAAAAACTATGCGGTAAAAGATTTGGTTGTTATTACAAAATTTACTAATTATACTAATATCTAGCGGGGGCTGCTATTTTTTTCTTGTTATACCGGATAGTGTTTACATAAATGATGAAAAACGCTATTAGACAAAGACAGATAGTTCGGTCCCTTCTTAACCAGATGGGCCAAGATTCTTGCCTTAATCGGCCAGAGTCCTCCCGGTCTTGCCTTGACCAGCTGAGCTAAGATTCTTGCCTTAATCGGTCGGAATCCTCCCGGTCTTGGCTTCATCAGTTAGGCCAATATTCCCATATTAAAAAATCATCTTGAACCAAGCTAGCCATCATGGTCATGGTCGTGGTTAAGGACATACTTGGACGTAAATATTCCACTTTTTCCATTCCAGGGGTCAAAATTACGGGTTTTCATTTGAAAAAATCGATTTGACTAATGCTGACCATCATGATCATGGTCATGGTCATAGTTAAGGACATACTTGGATGTAAAATTTTCCGCTCTTTTCATTTCCGGAGTCAAAGTTATGGGTTCCCGTTTGAAAGAATTAACTTGACCCACGCTGACTATGATGATCATGGTCATAGTCATGGTCATGGTCACCAAAAGATGACTCCTTTCAAACCTTACAACTTTTTTCAAAAAAGTTTCGTCAGAAATGCTTTCTATTTGAAATATTTGGGTAAGGCATTTAAAATGGGTCACCCTGTATATATATATATATATATATATATATATATATATATATATATATATATATATATATATATATATATATATATATATATATATATATGGGACGTTTCATGTCAACTCGACTGACAAAAGAATAGAATTTGCTGAAAATCCGTGAAGAGGTTCCATTTGATACCCAAAATATACAAAAAAATTTTTAGAGGCATAGGTCAAAGGGATTACGAGTAATAAGTAATAGAATATTGTGATTTTTAAAATTTTTTTGTTAAATTACCAACTTAATTATTTTTTTCCTCAGAAACTGAGGATTTTAGAGATTCACTTATAAATATACTTATTGTTGCAAATGATGAGTAGAATCTACACAAATTTTTTTAAATCTCAGAATTGCTGTCTTCTGATTGGTTCATTTTGTACTTTCATGTAATTTTGAATTTCTGGTGTTCGACCAGGTTGATTCCACTCAGGTTGCACTATGTTATGTCTTTTTATAATATCTTGAAGTGAGCTTTGTCTCATCTTAGGCATAGAACTGAGAGAAGAGCTATAGAACTTTGAATATTAAAAAATAAAATAGAATTTTCAATTTAAGAGCAGGCCGGATTCGCTGTCCTTGTCTAATTGGCATTTTTGTTATTTACTCAAGTTTTAATCGGTGTATCTTCAAATTAAAGGTCGAGTGCAATAGATATTATTATTATGAACATCTATGCACAAGAAAAAAAATATCTACCGGTTTGTTTTTGAGATAAATAAGTAACGCCAAAGTAAAAGTTTATGTTTATAATATTTTCGCGTTACTTACTTTTCTCAAAAACAAACCGGTAGATATTTTTTTTCTTGTGCATAAATGTTCATAATAATAATATCTATTGCGCTCGACCTTCAATTTGAAGATACACCGATTAAAACTTGAGTAAATAACAAACAACTCAATTCTTACTCGGTCAGTATCAGGTTCTACTCCGGCCTACCGTTAAAACATATATACTGTGGATTTGGTTCTTCGCTTATATATAATGCAATATACGAACAAATGATTTTTAAATATCTTAAAAGAGATCTATTTCTTAATAATTTAATTATTAATTTAGAGTCTGAATTGAAATATCAACTGTTCATTATTTAGACATCCTCAAAATACACTCGTAACCAAAACATATTTATGTGTTTCAATAAATTGTTATTATAATGATTTTAAATATATGTTGAAAAATTTTTTTAATACATATTATTTATTTAGAATTAATATTTATATCATATATCTAGAAGTAAAAGAAATGAAGTAAAATAAATTCTATAGGCATGAAATTGATTTAATATAAAAATTTATTACGAATTCAAAGAATGTTTTATTTATAGATTGTGGAACTTTTGGCAAGTATTTTTTTATTTCATCCTCATTCTAGTTACATTATAATTTTGCAAATAGACTATGCATTGAGAAAATTCAAAAATATATTTAGGAATTAATATTTATATCATATACCTGGAAATAAAAGAAATTAAATTAAATAAATTCAAGATGCATAAAATTTATTCATTATAAAATATTACAAAATTAAAAAATTTTGTATTCGTGGATTGTCAAACTGTTGACAAGTACTTTTTCATTTTATTTCCATTCTAGTGACATTTTAATTTTTAAATACTTTTAACTTAAAAAAAATAATTATAATAAATAAAAATATGATAGAGCGATGATTAGTTCTATTTTTACAATCATTACTCAAAATAAGAATATCAAAAGTCTTTTCCTTTTAGAAGAATGTTATGTAGTGATGATTATTATTATTTTTGTCATTAATTATACTATAATTAAAAATAAACATATAGCAATGACTAATAGTATAAGGTAATTAAGAATGATAATCTAAACCAATATTTAAAGCTACTCTGCTGCATCTTAATTATTTCAGTTACTAGAAAATATTCATCATAATAAATATAATAATAATAATCATTATCATGATCATCATCATTATCATAAAATATTTAATAATCAAAATAAAAACTATAATAATGACCAATACTTTAATCTTTTAACATCCTAACTTTAAACAATATGAAGTATGTTTTATTTAGGAAAATGTTATTTAATAATAATAATATTTATTTTTATCCTTAAATATATAATTTAATAAAAATTAAGCAAATAACAATAACTTTTCTTTACATTGGTCGAAGACAGAGAAATTAATTTTTAATAATTTTTCTGGGTAGAATATTTGAAGGTTATATTTGGCATTCTTTCAGTTGTGCTTAGCCAATGAAATAGATCTTCACTTGTCAAAATTGGCTCAATTTTGATCTCTGTAGGCTTGCTCTAAGAGCTCCTCTTTTTACTGTTGCCCCAAGACCATCACATGGACCTTTCCCATGGGCTGTGGGATAAAAATGCCATTCAGCGTCTGATCCAAAATCCATTTTATGATGAGCTAAATTAATAACATTTTTGAAATTCTTATACTGTTGGGGGGCACCGTCAGAGAAATAATAAATCTTTTTTATGGAAGAAAATTCATCATTCAAAAAATTCTGAATTATTTTATGGAATGAATAAACTGCTACAGAATCATGAATTAAGCAATCAGAAATTATAACCAAACTTTTATGTTTTGTGATTTCATTTTCTTTGTAATAAATTACGACATTATAGATTGTAGCTTGGACGTTATTCCAATGGAAACCAGGAGCAGCATCTTGAATCGTGAACGCGTAATTTTTGGCAAAGTCCACAATTATTTGAAATTCATGTGGTTCCAGATGGTCCTTTAATTTTCTTGAATACATGCATGAGGAAGTAATCCTTTTACTTTTTCACAAAAATATTTTACAAATTCAGGCGTTTCCTTGATTGAAGTTTCTAAAGTTGTTTGTGGATTATTAATCCACTGCTTGAAAGAAATCGAGGTGACGTAATTATCTTCAAACACTTTTAATAAGAATTTCTCTAGATTGATAGATCATGGACATTCCTCGCAGTTGTTTAAATAACAAAAGTCAGATGGTGATTCACAAATTAAAAAATCAAAACAATCTACATATGATGTTATTTTCTGTTCTTCATTTTTTGTAAAAGTAGATAAATGACTATCTGTAAAAAAAAATAAGTCTTCAAAATTGGAAGTACTATTATTTATATTAAGATATATGATCATAATAAATTAAAGTACCTAAAATCATCAACTTTACATTTTGATGATAAGAACAGACATACACGCTGTGAGTCCCACTGCTTCCTGCTAACACACAGTTTTTAGGACGCAACATAGTAAATTTTGTGAGACCAATTTTATTCTCTGGAAATTCCAATTTATAAAGCTGATATAATTCCGTTAAATTCAACAGAATCAGTCGCTTTTGAAGTTTCTCTTTAATTCCATTACCATTTCTTGTACATATTACATCCTTCATGCCAGGCATAGTCCAAGTTATATCATTTCTTAAATAAAAATTCGTAACTGAAGAGATTATATCACAAGATATGGATTTACCTAAGCAGAAAATATTTTATGTAAAACAAAATATTCATGATATTATTCATTATAAACAACTTTTGTTTGTTTAAAATATTTTTAATACCTATTTAGTTAACATGGTTAATTTGATTATAGACACTTAAAAATATTTTATTTTAAATAGTTAAAATAAAAAAAAATAATGTAAATGTTATCAATATATTAGAAGCACATCTTATATTATTTCTAAAGTATAATAAAGAAATATTTTTAATGCCAATATTAGGTAATATTTAATTTATTATTTTCATTTAAACACAATAACTTTAAAGATACCAAAACTTAACAGATTTAAAAAATTCGAAAAAGAATTTTCCTTATATTTTGCATTTGCTTCTCTTACCATAAAATTATTATTCGATATTTATAAATTAAAATATTAAAAGAAAATTGAAATCACATACAAATACTAAAGTAAATACTTCTTTTGTGATAAGGTGATGACAAAATCCCCTTGTCTTCGATAAGACTACGAGCATATTTGATCATATGATAAGAAGCATCAAAATATAGTTTTATTTGAGTATAACTCCATGTGATTGGCAACATTGTAAAAATTTTTATTTGATTATCTCTTGACGTTGATGGATCATGGAAAATTACTTTCAAGTTATTTAGTAATCCAATAGAATCATTGATAATATGCGGTGGTAAAGCAATTGCTGCACAAGAGTCATCCATTCTCAACTCATCTAAAATATCATCCAAATCATTGTTAATGCAATCATTACTAAATCTAGATACAGCCCCTACTGAAGATGGACTTTGTAAACTATCTACTTCCATTACTGTAAGGAATAGAATAGCACAGCAAGAATAAGTTTATATTAGAAACTTTACAGACAAGAAAATACTAAATAAGAAACATGCGAGAAAGATATTATAAAAGCAAATTCAAAAAATTAAAATACATAATTCAATAAATGTCATTTAAATTTTTAACGCATCTTAAGTTTTACAGAACTAGAAAGCTACTACAAAATAATGATTGTTGACAAACACATAATGAAACTACAACAAGAGCTATTTATGTGATGCATCTTATAGGAAGAATTAAATGTTTTAAATACCAATACTCTGAATAAATATTTTTAATTTTGTGAGAATATTTAAAATTTATATATTTTAGTTGATATTTGCAATTAACGGTTACCTACATATTAAACTTTCAATAGGATTTTTGTAAGTTACACTTCTTTGCTATTATAATGTTCGTTATAAAATCAAGTAATTTTTTGTTTTAAAATAAAGTAATAACATGCAAAATTAACATAAAACAGAAGCAACTATAACTTAAATATTAAACATTCAACAAAAGTTTTGTAAATAAGATTTTTTTGCAAATAATATTACATCTGGAATAAAATAATTGCATGCAAAATTTATATAAAAGATAATCTTTAAGGTAGTTGTCGACCCATTACATCATAAAAAAATTATTTATTATAAAATGCGTTGAAATTTGGTTTATAACTTCAATATAACTTTATAAATAAATAGTTAAATTTTTGGAACGATTAACGGTTTTATAATTATAATATAATATTTTAAATTTGTAATTTTAATGATATTCATTATATAAAATGAAAATTTCAGTTTTATATCTTACTTTTGAAACCGCTGAAGGTTATAAAATTTTAACCATTCATTTGTGAAATTATATTGAAGTTGTGAATTAAATTTTAAAGCATTTTATAATAAACAGTTTTTTATGATGTAAGGAGTCGACAACTACCTTAAACAGAAATTGTGGGAATTAAACTTTACCATTTTTATTACATCTAAAATAAATAGCATGCAAAATTTACATAAAACAGAAGCAACTATAACCTAAATATTAAACATTCAACATAAATTTTGTTAATAAGTTTTTTTGCCAATAATATTATGCCTAGAATTAAATAATTGCATGCAAGATTTATAGAAAAGATATTAATTAATTATAAAAAATAATTTTCATAAAATATTCAATAGTTGAACACCAACATTGCAGGTCATTATAATCTTTATAAGCACGTTTTCTGCATGTCGAACATATTCTTTCATCTAATGTAACATTAATCAAAACTTTTTTAATATTTTCTGATACTTTCTGTAATGACTTAGTTTTTCGATGATTCTTCAATTTATAAGGATTACAACATTTATTATAACTCACTAATTTACTTGAAAATCCCATTTTAATATTTAAACATTTTGTTATATTATATTTATTATAATTGATTGATAAAAATTAAACATCGGTGTTATTGTTGTAAACTCGAGCATGAAAAACCATAAAGTGACAAATTCTGAGTACGAAATCAAACATAAGAGAATGGAAGCTCGGTTGGGACTGGGGACTGGAGAATTGCTCCGAAACAATAAATTTAGTGTATCGATATATGCTATCTTTGTTCAGCACATTGATTTTATATCTTCTGTCTCTGTGATACAGAGTGCAACTTTCTAGAGCGACCCCCTTGGGACATCGCGATCACGCACATACATACATGTAGTACGTTATACGGTTGGTGGTGCTATACATCTATACTACATAAGTAAGAGAATAATTTATGTATCTCTAATCCTAAAGAAATAACCTCTCTGATTGGTTAAACTCATTATTATCCTATAAAATACTTAAACGAAAAACTTTCTGCCTGAGGTCCGAATTAATAGTCGTTGTTCAAACTCAAGCATTGAGGTTTAAATTCATAAACAAAACTGAAGTACTGGTTACATCCTGTGTCTTTTTTTGTTATCATGAGAAAAGCAGAGACAGAATGAGATTTGAGTAACGAATCTTTACTTGAGTTGGGTCTATGAATTCGAACATGAAAGACGGAATGAGATTTTATTATGAGAGAGACAAAGACAGAACGATGTTTGAGAATGGAGCATACTCAATGCTTGAGTTTGAGCAACGACTATAAATTCGGGCCTAAGGTTGAAATTCAAACTCAAGCACCTACACAGCATGAAAGATTGCTGCAAGGTTTCAGTAATAAGAATTTTATTACTGAAACCTTGCAGCAACCTTTCATGCTGTGTAGGCAATAACTCAACTCAAATTACGGTGTTACTTACGTATCGATGTTACTTGAGTAACGTTTATAAATTTGAAAAAATATGTTTAAATTTAGCTAGGGTAAAGATTTTAATGAAGGGGCGCGGTAGCGCCCCGGGGGGCTGCTCCTAAGCGATAAACTTAGTGTATCGATATATGCTATCTTTGTTCAGCAGATTGATTTCATATCTTCTGTCTCTGTGATACAAAGCTGTGCAATTTTGTAGAGCAGCCCCCCCGATGGCAAGTAGGAGAAGCAATCGAGCGCTCTAAGCCTTTTATACGTTATGTTTTCGTATTTAACCTTGCAATTGAAAAATATTTTTTAATATTTTTTTATTGCTGAATTTTTATAAAATTATTTTATTTTTGTTTTTATAAGATTCAACATAATTTAATGAATACCATAATTTTTTTTTTTTAAATTTCTGTAATTGTTATTACTATTTGAATTTATGTAACTTGTTGTTACTTTATCATTATTAATTTTCATCTGCATTTTCACCTTTATTTACTTTTTTACTGAAATAACTTTTATCATAAAATTATCATAAAAATGTATAAGTCAAAGAAACTTTCATTTCTAAACTGTTAAAATAATTATAAACAAGTATTTTAATAACTATGTAAAATAGTTATTGTTTAATAAAATAAGTTTCTAAAAAATTTATTTTCTAATAATTGTTAGTTTTATAATTATAAAATGTTGCAATATTAGTATACAATGGAAATTGATAGTTTATATAATTACAGAATGTGTAGCAATGAAATATCATATTTTCAATATTTTAAAGAAGCAATCTTATTCTTAAGAGAAATCCAATGGTTGTATAAAATGCCAGTAACTAAAATTCTCAAAATGTTGAAACTGCAAATCTTTGACAAAGAACTATCTTTTCTGATTCATTACCACCTGTGAAATATATATGTTATAACATAAACACAAAAGTTCCAAGAAACATAGAATTAATTATAGAAAAAGAATTTAGAGAAATAGGAAAAATGTTTATCTAATTAGTATTCACGCTTGTGGTGATCTAAGTGCGTATACACCTCAAATATATTTGGAGGTAAAAATGGTCCATCTTCTTATTTTAGTATCTTGTTGTTATCATAAATTTGAAGAAATAGAAAATGTTTGTCTGATTGGTTTTTTGCTTGTAGTGATCTAAGTGCATATAAATCTCAAATATATTAAGAGATGAAAATGGGCCATCTTCTTATTTTAGTATCTTGTTGTTATCATAAATTAACTCTTAAAAACACAAAATTAAAGAAAGTGACGAGAAAGAGTATTTTAATTATTTTCCATTGTGAAAAAAATTTAAACAAGCTATTGAAAGTGTTGATGTAGATATTGGAAAATTCTTTAAACGACCATTCTTAAGACTTGCTTGTCAAGAAACATCAGATAGATGGCTTACAATGAGCGTTGAAGCTCATAGTGAACATTATTTTTATGTTGTTGCAAGAGCTGTTTTGGAATTATATGGAGCTAAAAGTAAATACTTTAGATTATAAATTTTAATAACTCTCAATATATGGAAATTTTATTTTTAGATAATCTTTATTTAAAAAAGCTTGTTTAAAAAGGTACGAGAAAATCACAGTATTCCAATTTTAAAAATTATTTACAAGATTGTATCAATCGATATAAATAAATAAAGAATATCACTTGTGATAACAAACTAAAAAACTGTGAAATGTCTTGGAATGATAAAATCTTAATGAGATTAAAATATGGAATCTACATCTAAGCTGCAAATCATTGACAGAGCAAATTCTAAACTGATTAAAAATGTAAAATGTTATTATTTTTTTAAGGAATTTGTTGATTTCTATTTAAGTTATATTTTAAAGTTAAAACTAAAATTTAGATTTAAAATAATTTTATACTTTATAAGTATAACTCATTCTTCACATGAGATTTTTATATTTTTGTCATAATTATTACAAAGTAAAATTAAAACTTGCATTACTATAATTATATTTAAACAAACAAAAATTGTATTATTTTTTCAAACTTATTTTATTGTAAACTTTATTTGTAAACTTATTTTATTAAAAAATATTAACTAATACACATTACACTTTAATGAACATAAGAAATCAATGATCAAACACGATTTTTAAATTTTTTCATGCTTTATTTTAAGCATTTGACATTTATAATTATTATAAGATTATGTCAAGTATGTACAATCAATTACATATTTATGCTTAAAATTATCTTTATATCAAACAAAGTATGAAAAAAGAAGTACAATTATTGTTTCAAAAATGAAAATTAACTTTGAATATTAAAAAAATAAATGTACCTTGTATAATAAGAAAGGAGTAAAATTTTTTACAATATTCAATTATTTATATTAATAAAAATTTAAACGAAAAAGTTTAAAATTATGAGGGTGAAGAAATAAACAGATTTGTATGTATATTTCAAAATTGAATACTTTAAAAAGCTTACCTTTAAAAAGATATATAGTGGGCAAGTATGCTTGGCGATTTATTTTAATTAATGATTTTAAACATTTTGATGTCTTTAACATATTATAAACTATTTTTAGTAATAAAATCAAACCTTGACATTAGAATTTCATGAAATCACGAAATAAATGTCAAGTATATAATAAAGGTAATAAAACTATGAGATCTTACTATAATTTTTAACAAAAGATTTTTCAATTTTTTTTCTTTATAAATTAACGTTGAATTTCAGTAACAAAATTGTATTATTTCTTGTTATCTTTTTTTTATCATTTATTTAAGAATGTTCTGAAATATTTTAAATTTTATTAAATATTTACAGAATTACTTGCCAGGCCATTGGGTAAATATTTTATGTCAATATTTAAAGTTAAGAAATTTGTATATAACATATGTACATATAAACTTTCATTTTATGTAACATTACAGATATAATGGGACATAACATGTAAGTATTAAAATCATTTTCTACTTATAACACGTTTCTAATTTTCAATTTAACGGTAATTTAATTCTGTAATATTATTTTAATCAATTATTGGAATTGATAGTTATCGAAATCAAATAAGAAAAAGGATCTGAATATTTTAATATCTAATATTTATAAAAATCTTAATTTATTGGATTACATAAAACTATTATATAAATAATCATTCCTAAATGTATAATACGTATTTGAATGATTTTTCAATACATATGTATTATATATTTATAAACTCATCTTATTTTAAATATTTAAAATCATAATAACAATTTATTGAAGTACATAAATATGTTTTGGTTGTGAGTGTATTTTGAGGATGTCTAAATAATGAACAGTTGATATTTCAATTCAGATTCTAAATTAATACTTAAATTATTAAAAAATAGATCTCTTTTAAGATATTTAAAAATCATTTGTTCGTGTATTGCATTATCTATAATCGAAGAACCAAATCCACAGTATATATGTTTTAAATTGAAAATTCTATTTTATTTTTTAATATTCAAAGTTCTATAGCTCTTCTCTCAGTTCTATGCCTAAGATGAGACAAAGCTCACTTCAAGATATTATAAAAAGACATAACATAGTGCAACCTGAGTGAAATCAACCTGGTCGAACACCAGAAATTCAAAATTACATGAAAGTACAAAATGAACCAATCAGAAGACAGCAATTCTGAGATTTGAAAAAATTTGTGTAGATTCTACTCATCATTTGCAACAATAAGTATATTTATAAGTGAATCTCTAAAATCCTTAGTTTCTGAGGAAAAAAATAATTAAGTTGGTAATTTAACAAAAAAATTTTAAAAATCACAATATTCTATTACTTATTACTCGTAATCCCTTTGACCTATGCCTCTAAAAATTTTTTTGTATATTTTGGGTATTAAATGGAACCTCTTCACGGATTTTCAGCAAATTCTATTTTTTTGTCAGTCGAGTTGACATGAAACGTCCATATATATATATATATATATATATATATATATATATATATATATATATATATATATATATATATATATGTGTGTGTATATATATTCTCTCAAAGGCTTGTACCTTTGAGATTTACTTTAGTGGCTCGTGTTAACTTGGAGATTCAGTGAAAGTCTCTGTTAAAACAATATCTAACACATTTTTAAAATTTTATTAAAAAAGCTGTAGATAAAAGTGAGTTTTTTCTGAACATAACCATTAAAAGTTGTATACAGACATTTTGAACTTAGATGAATTAAATATTCATCTAAAATTATATATAAAAATATCTTATTAAGTTGTTAAAGTTGTCAAAAAGCCACAAAACTGATTATTTGAAAAAATGACCAAAGTCGTTCCCATTTTCAGAATTTTTTCATATCTCTTGTTCTAATAAAATTCTAACGATGGAATTTCAACTAAAAGTTAGTTTTAACTAGTAGATTAATGGAAAATACTTGTTGAACCCATAGCTAGGATACTTTAAAATTTCAGAAAAAAAAGTTTCAACTAAAATGAGTTTTTTTTTGAAAAATAAAAGTTAATTCACATTTAGTTATTTGTTGTAATGATTTATTTAATATTTAAATTAAATTCAATAAAAAAATACTTTGCCAACATGGCTTAAGCTTTTTAAAGGTATTTATAAGCTTCAAAACTCATTATTCGAAAAAATGACCATTGTCGACAAAATTTTGAAGATTATTCCATATCTTTTGATCTAACAAGGAGGTACCCAAAGTGTCCGGCACCGATTTCGTTCAAACTTTAATATGTTGTAGAACATCAAAAAATAAGAGACACGTATTTTTGTTTATCTGCGGGAAAACATATTTAGGGGGTGAAAACTACCCTTAAAGTTCACTCCGAAATACCGTTTTTTCTAAATATCTCGGCTTAAACACTATATTTTCTTATAAAACAAAATGGAAATTATTTCTCGTGTAACGGACAAGTAATCTATAATGATTTGAGAAATTGGGGTTGCATCCCTTAATCTTTAGGGGATGAAACCCCCTTTTTTCGTTATGATTATGTAATAAAACATTACAAAATCACTTAAAAAAGAAAGAAAAGAATTCTTCAAAATAAAAAATTAAAAAGTAAAGTTGACGTGTTTTCGCATTCTCATGAATTTCACCCTTAAGAGGCGGTCGGAACCAAATCGGTGACTTGCGGTCTATATCAAGTCAGCATTTTTCGCTTTACGATAATATTTTGTATATTTTTATGGCTTAAACTATTTCAAATTATTCTTTATACACATGACTAGAGGAAATGACTATATTTTTACCATATGAATAAGTAAATTAATCATTATAAGCATTTATTACAAATATCAAACTGACTTGACATATACCGCATGCAAAAAACTGTCGTGTCGATTGTTAGGTGGCATTTTTCGCTTTATAACAATATTTTGTATATTTTTGTGGCTTTAACTATTTTAAATTATTCTTTATATACATGACTAGAGGAAATGACTATATTTTTACCATATTAATAAATGAATAAATTATTATAAGCATTTATTACAAGCACCGAACTAAGTCACCGATTTGGTTCCGACCGCCTCTTAAGAGCAGGTCATATATCTCTATCCTTATCTAACCGAAAAATTCATTTTTCTGCAATACCTAATAATTGTAGCAAAAAATAAGAAAAAAGCCCCATTTTGTATAATAAAAAGCAATATTCTCTTTCATGAGAAAAAATTATTTTTATCGCTTCGTTTTTAAGAAAACTTTGAAAAATTGTATTGTCCATCCTAACCTCTATTTTTTAAGTTTTTCAAGGTGTTTACGCCATCACGAGGTGAGTTGATGGCTGCTTGCTCAACGCGCCTTTTGTCCCCCCCCCTTCCCTCACCATTCAATTTTCTTTGCCGCCGACACGCCTATATAAGGATCACGCGGCCAGGGTTCAGTTCAGGTGCCGTTTGTGAGCAGATGGGAATGCACATGCAACTTTGTTCAATAAATATAGTTCAACGAATCAAACGTAACATTCACTCACCCCTCCACTCTCAATAGACTGAGGAGATAAGAAAACACAAGGTTTTCTTCAAAAATGAATCGACAAAAATAATGTTTTCTTATCATGAAAAATATTGATTTTTATAATACAAGATGGGGCTAACTCCTTATTTTTTCTACAATTATTAGTTTTTGCAAAAAAATTAAGTCTTTGATTAGAAAAGGATAAAGATATATGACCTGCTCTTAAAAGGAGTAAACCACCCCTTACAAAAAAAATCAAGAAATACAAGATTTAAGAGCAGGTCGTATATTTCTGTCCTTTTCTAATCAAAGAATTAATTTTTTTGCAAAAACTAATAATTGTAGCAAAAAATAAGGAGATAGCCCCATCTCGTATAATAAAAAGCAAGATTTTCTTTGATGAGGAAAAATTATTTTTATCGATTCGTTTTGAAGAAAACCTTGAAAAACTTAAAAAATAGAGGTTAGGATGGACAATTCAGTTTTTCAAGGTTTTCTTAAAAACGAAGCGATAAAAATAATTTTTCCTTATAAAAGAGAATCTTGCCTTTTATTATACGAGATGGGGCTTTCTTCTTATTTTTTGCTATAATCATTAATTTTTGTGAAAATTCAATTCTTTGATTAGAAAAGGACAGATATATTCGACCTCCTCTTAAGTGGTCTGATTCCGTAAATACTCATATATAGGAGTTTTTTAGGTCACTGATTACAAATCCGTCATCACATTTTGCAAATTCGAAATGGCGGATCCAATATGGCGAATCCAATATGGTGGATGAACACGTCAAAAAAGTTTTAATTTCGAGGACGAATTGAATACTGCGGTTTTTGAGGTCACTGATTACGAATCCGTTATCAGATTATTTATTGTCAGTTTAATGTAAGCCCTAAATACAATTCTCATCAAAATATTAAGCATGCATCTATTATGAAGCTTAATGAAAAAAAAAACTGTTTTCGCAATTTCACATATGAAAATCTTTTAATTATATAGTTTATTATTTAGTTCTGCTTTATCTTAAGATAGTAATAACATTAACAAGAGATATATTATATATATATATATATATATATAAGTATTAAAAAGGAACACAATTGTTATATATTTTTAAATGTTTCATATTTTTATAATTGAATGTCTATTTTTAATTTTTGAAATATAAAAATATGGAACATTATGGATTATATGTAGAGCGAAAATGATATTCTTCAAAAAAATGTTTTAAACACAAAGATTTTTTGCACCAAGAACATCGAATAATTGCAACATTTGTACAACCATCAATTTCACAATGTATGCCACATGAATCTCCAACACTAAAACTTACAGGATTTTCGAAATCTGCTGGTTTGTCAACTATGTATCCACTCTTATACCACGAATATCGGAAAAGATTTTGATATCTTGGCGACAAAAACTGATTGTGAATCAAAGATTGTAATTTAATAATATTATTTTTCATATGCAAATTTAAATCTTCAAAGAGCAGGCCGGATTCGCTGTCCTTGTCTAATTGAGATTTTTGTTATTTACTCAAGTATTAATCGGTGTTATGTTGCGTCTGGTTATATTAGTAGTGGGAGGGATAAATAATTCTACTAA
This sequence comes from Anastatus disparis, assembly GCA_017163975.1. NCBI lineage: Eukaryota > Metazoa > Arthropoda > Insecta > Hymenoptera > Eupelmidae > Anastatus > Anastatus disparis. Next base: position 1,651,927 of record JAFFSR010000297.1, read on the forward strand.
TTCAATAAACCTTTGTTCTTTATTAAACTCTTGAAACAATACAAGAAAATAGTATATATAAATTAATTTTTCATTTAATTGTAAGAAGCACGGAAAGGGTGAAAAAGATGGGTAGCGGGGTAAGACACGGATTATTCTGTCCCCTTTTTTTACGAGTGTATATGTATATGCGTGTCCTTATAAGTGTATGTAATATATTTTGTGTGATGTAGAGTGTGTGTGTGTGTGTGTGTGTGTGTGTGTGTGTGTGTGTGTGTGTGTGTGTGTGTGTGTGTGTGTGTGTGTGTGTGTGTGTGTGTGATGGGTAACAAAGGTACCCTCCTGGGAGACCACTGTCGTTCGACAGTGATTTCCACGTCAGGGTTGCTCATAAAGCAGCCCGTGTTGTGGTTGCTAAGCTATCGCTTAGTGCAGAGTATCGAGTATCGAGTAGTGGTCGGTCGACCCGGGCACTAAGAAAGACAAATTTTGGTAAATTATGAGGACGGCGAGTTTATTTGTTAGGACTCGTCACTCGCAAACTCGCGCACTTTCATGAAAGAAAAAGAGAACACTTGCGACTATACACGCACAAAAAATTCACGACACGCCCGATGAGACAACTTAATTCGATGGCCACGTGCACGTATAACGAAAACTATGAATATATGTTGCTCGATGCAACGCTGGGAGAATAATAAATTCAGATCATCAAAAGCGGAGCGAATTCCATCGCACCACCCTCGATCCATTCCGTCCAAACTCAATAAAGGAATGAATGTCCTGATTGGCTCCTCAACTCGATGGAGCAACCAATAGTGAGCAAGTCCGCATGCAGAGCGGTAAATCAAACTACAAGACCAAAAAACGGCGTGAAAACCCTTGCATAATATTTCTTTATGATGCAACGAAACATGCTTCCCCCAGCTGCGAGAAATATGTGAGCTGAAGACAATAAAATGACGCCCATGCCTGCTTGCTAGGTGAAATTGCGCAAAACAGCATATAATTGAAGATGCATAAATAAAGATATGAACTACTATTCAATTGGCAACGAACAAAGGGATGTAGTGTTTCTGGTAAAGACACCTTTCTTTGTTTTGACCTTGACTACACGCTTAAGAGGACGCTGTATCTCTCTATCCTTTTCTAATTGAAAAATGTAAATTTTTGGGAAAACTAGTTATTATTGATAGAAATTAAGGGTTGTCCGCTACTTGTTTAGTAAAAATTAATATTTTCTCTGATGAGGACCAACTAATTTTGTTGCTTTTTTTTCAAGTAAAGTTTGACATACTTAAATAACGTATTCTCTAGCCTTAATTAGGATTTTGTAAGTATGTCAAACTTTACTTGAAAAAAAAGCAACCAAATTAATTGGTCCTCATCAAAGAAAATATTACTTTTTACTAAACAAGTAGCGGACAACCTTTAATTTCTATCAATAATCACTAGCTTTTCAAAAAACTTACATTTTTCAATTAGAAAAGGATAGAGAGATACAGCGTCCCCTTAATTCTGTCGCTTCCGACATGACTCAACTATGACTTCCAGTTTCCAAGTCATGCAAGAAGTATTCTTATTGATGAGGATGACAACCTGACCTTCCTTGAATTCACCATTATCGGTAAACCATTTCTGTCGTATTTGCAATTCACTCAAATATTCAAGTTGCCATCGTCTCCAGAAATCCTGTCGAGCCTTCGTGATAAAATTCCAAATTATTCGGAACAGAGTGGTAATCATTCTCTGGTAGCATAGTGAGCTTGCGACCGATCAATATTTCAGCAGGAGACAAGGCAACCGGATCGTTGGGATCAGTTGAAATGGAGGAGAGTCGTCGCGAATTCAAAATTGCCTCGATTTCGATAGCGAAGGTATTAATTTCTTCGAAAGTGAAAAGCTGTATGCCTATGACGCACTTAAAATAATGTTTGAAGGACTTAACGGCTGCCTCCCATATACCGCCGAAATGAGGAGATTCTGGGAGATTAAAATGCCAAGTGATATTTTGTTGGAACGCAAAATCATTTACTTGATCCTTGAACTTATCAGAATTTACCAAAACATAAAGCTCGTGAAGATGATTCTTTGCACCAACAAAGTTCAAGCCGTTGTCCGTATACACGTGAGAAGGAACACCTCTACGGCCGAAAAAGCGTCGAAAGGCTCCTAAAAAACCGTTAGTGGTTAAATCACTTGCTAACTCAATGTGAACGCATTTTGTAGCCATGCTGATAAAAACGCATCCGTATATCTTCAATTTAGCACGATTTCTAAATTTTTTTTCCTTTATGCAGATAGGTCCGAAATAATCAACACCTATGTGTTAAAAATGCTGGAGGCCTGTACTAGCGAGGTTGGTTAATCAGCCATTTTATATTGCATAACTACAGGGCGATGTCTGACATATGTAACACAGCAACGAACTATCCTTCGCACTTCGTTTTTACCGTTCAAAAGCCAAAAACGTTGTCAAAGAGTGAACAACGTACTTTGTGTTCCGGCATGATAAAAGCGTTAATGGGCCTCTCGTATGATCAAGTCCGTCACGTAATGGTTTGATGGTAGTAGAATAGGGAATTTTTGTTGATTGGAAATTTCCGAGTTTCGCAAACGACCACCTACGCGGAGTAAGCCATGATGATCTAAGAACGGATTAAGGGAAGCAATTCTAGAAGATTTGATAGCTTGCGACTTTATCAAAGATTGTATTTCCTGACTAAATTGTTCTCGTTGAATTAGATGCAAATTCTTTCTCTCTGCAATTGACCTTTCCTCTGCGCTAATTGTGTGAAACTTAAAGGAAGGGATGCGAGCGGGGAGTAAACGTAAACAATATGTTATAACCTTTAGCAAAGTCGCATATGATGAAAATTTATGGAAAATCTCACACCTTATGGGACTTGAGATCAAGTATTTGAGTTTCAGCCCAGGGATCTTTGTCACACGTTCGCAATCATCGATGGGCCAGTAACGTTCATCTTTATCTAACCATAGCGGTCCAGAGAATCATGTACGCGCTCGATCAAATTCTGATGGAAATTGTCCCCGTGACAGCGCGTCTGCTGGGTTGTCCTTACCCTTGACGTATCGCCATTCATGATCTCCCTTCAAGGCTTGAATCTCGCGAACTTGATTCAACTCAAAAACCTTCAAGACTTGGGGAGATTTCTTGAGCCAATGTAAGACTATTGTGGAGTCTGACCAAAACACACAACGATTGATTGGGAGATTCAATGCTGAAATAACTTCCTTGTAAAGCCGAACGAGAGTCAAAGCTCCACATAACTCTAGGCGTGGGATTGTTATTTGCCTTATAGGAGCCACTCGAGACCTTGAACAGACTAGACGTACAAGGATTTTTTTAAAGGAATCAATTGAGCGAGTGTATAGGCAAGCGCCATAACCACTCTTACTTGCGTCGCAGAAACCATGTATTTCAATGGTTTCTGGATTACCCAGAAGAAGCCGACGATCGATGATTACCTCTGACAAATCATTGAGCTGCCCGGCGAATGCGGTCCATTTTGAATTCAATTTATGCGGAAGGGAATCATCCCAACCCACCTTTGCCTTCCAACCCTCCTGCATGATAATCTTTGCTGTAAACGTTATTGGACCTAACAAACCCAAGGGATCGAAAATTCTAGCTATTTCCGATAAAACAACGCGTTAAGTGAATTTAACTGAAATATCAATTTGTTTAGAAGTATAAATGAAACTATCAGAACGTGAATTCCAAGTAATACCAAGAGTTTTGATGGCAGGATCTTGAGTGGTTATCATTTCGGAACCAAATACTTTTTTACCTACGCTATCAAGCGCTTGATGATTGGAAGCCCACTGGCGAATGTTAAATTGTCCACATTTCAAAAGTTCAATGATTTAGTCACGCAATTCTAAGGCAACATCCAACGAATTGGCTCCTGTAAGCAAATCGTCGACGTAAAGATCGCGTTTCAGGATCTCACTAGCTCTAGGGAATCAATGCGCTTCGTTATTGGCAAACTGATGTATTGTGCGCACAGCAAGAAAAGGTGCAGAAGATACTCCAAACGTTACAGTATTTAAGTTACAGTAAGTTACAGTAGTTCAGTTTTAGTATTTAAATACGTGTACCTGCCCTTGGTGATATCAGAACGCATGCTGAAATTTTCGATCATCTGGATGGATGCTTATTTGCCGATACATCTTTTTGATGTCTGCGGTCAAAACGTAAGCATGTGTGCGAAATCTCAGTAAATGTTGGATAAGTTTGTCCTGTATAGTGGGACCTACCATTATGATGCTATTTAAAGAGACGCCACTGTTGGTTTTGGCTGACGCGTCAAAAACCACACGAAGTTTGGTAGTCGCGCTCGAAGCCTTTTCCACAGTATGATGTGGTACATAAAATCCTGATGATGATTCGCTTGAAGACGACATATGACCTAGAACAATATATTCTTGCATGACTTTGCAATATTCTTCATTGAATCGGGGATGAGATTCCAATTTCTTCTGTAAGGAATAAAATCTCCGGAGAGCTTGAGTTCTAGAATCACCTAATTCTATGTAATTGCGGCGAAAAGGTAACCACAACATATATCGGCCGTCGATATTACGTTTAACGTTCTTTACATAGTGCTCTACGCACAGCAGGTCTTTGGGCGTGTCCTTATAAGTGTATGTAATATATTTTGTGTGATGTAGAGTGTGTGTGTGTGTGTGTGTGTGTGTGTGTGTGTGTGTGTGTGATGGGTAACAAAAGTACTCTCCTGGGAGACCACTGTCGTTCGACAGTGATTTCCGCGTCGGGGTTGCTCATAAAGCAACCCGCATTGTGGTTGCCAAGCTATCGCTTAGTGCAGAGTATCAAGTATCGAATAGTGGTCGGTCGACCCAGGCACTAAGAAAGACAAATTTTGGTAAATTATGAGGACGGCGAGTTTATTTGTTAGGACTCGTCACTCGCAAACTCGCGCACTTTCATGAAAGAAAAAGAGAACACTTGCGACTATACACGCACAAAAAATTCACGACACGCCCGATGAGACAACTTAATTCGATGGCCACGTGCACGTGTAACGAAAACTATGAATATGTGTTGCTCGATGCAACGCTGGGAGAATACTAAATTCAGATCATCAAAAGCGGAGCGAATTCCATCGCACCCCCCTTCGTCTATTCCGTCCAAACTCAAGAAAGGAGTGAATGTCCTGATTGGCTCCTCAACTCGATGGAGCGACCAATAGTGAGCAAGTGTAGTAGTAGATATTATTATCATGAACATCTATGCACAAGGAAAAAAATTCTATCGCTTTGTTTTTGAGAAAAGTAAGGAGCGCCAAAGTAAAAGTTTATGTTTATAATATTTTCACGTTCCTTACTTTTCTCAAAAACAAAGCGGTAGATTTTTTTTTTCTTGTGCATGAATATTTGGAATAATAATATCTATTGCGCTTAACCTTCAATTTGCAGACACACCGTTTAATACTTAAGTAAATAAAAAAATCTCAATTATGTGGTGTAGCTTCTCCTATAACTGTTGGGCAATGACCGCTCCAAGAATCAATCAATAAAAGGCTTCCAGGTCTAATTTTAGGAAAGTATATTTCCTCTAACCGCGTTTTAAAATGTTCTGAAAATTTTATAATCTATTAACAATAAGTTTGGATACAAATACGCTGAAAGATTTAAAATAATTACTTTCACGAATGTCACATTAACCGAAGTTAATTTACCAGATTTTGAAGCTGTAACATTTGTAGGCCTGAAGAGAGTAGATGAAACTACTGGCCCAAAAACTTCACTTTTCTCTTTTAAAACCATAAACAAAATTGATAGTAATTTACCCTCGGCTGAAATAGTTGGCTGAACTGTATAACTGTGAGTAGTAGACGATATAGACTGTACGAGACATTGTACGTTCTTCTCTCCTTTAGTAGCCAATGTTCAGCCGGAGTGTATTTCCAACTGAAAACCGTTTTGATCAGAATTATATGTATTTTCAATTCCTATTAAGTCCATTAATCTTTGGACTGTCTCAACGAATGCCTTTTGTTTCGCCTCGAATTCTTGTTTTTTTTTGACTCTATAACAGTTTTAAAATTTTCTATTGTACAATTACAAATTTGTTCAATTTTTTTACAGTATGTGCCACCCTGATTTATTTGATGGGCCCAGCGACGTAATTGTCGATCGGAAGTATCTTTTCTAAATTTTTGTTAACTGATTGCAAAAATAAATTTCTTTTTTTTCCGCTTCTCCAACATTCCACTGCATTTTTTTTACATTCAAAACTTACTGGTTGGTTGTCTATTATTCACCCATCCGTAGGTGCTTCAGAATCTTCAGGAAGAGTGTCTAACTCTTCGTCTTCTACAATATGAGCATAAGCCTCTTTGAATTCTTCTTGAAAATGTAGTGATTCTTCTTGTATGATATCAAGATTTTTATACGATTCCATTAAATCTAAGAGGATTGTTTGAAAATGATCTTTTATTTCTATTTCTTGTCCATTGTATGTTTAAAGTTTGAAAATAGGCAAGTAAAAGATTAATTACATTTAGTGGATTGATTTTCATTCTGATACAAAAATATTTATAACTATAAATGTTCAGTTGTTTTAGAAATTAGCTTTTCAAAATTTCATTTACGTACGTTTATAATTTTAATATTAAAATTCTGTTTAGGTTTAAGTTTTTGGAAAAATTAAATCTCAAGAACGTCTGTGAAGAACTTCAAAATGTTTTTATATTTATAAGTAATAATATATTATTTATCTGTTTTATATATCTAACGATCATTAAATGTTGACACTGCCATCACTTACATTAGACTGGCTGTAGCATCAAATGTAGTATGAATGATTGGCTTGTAGTCATATGTCTTATCAATGAAAAGATACTGCTATCATTCCGTACTTGACGCCAAAACTCCAAAAGTATATTTATATTACATATCTTTTTGATCACACAGATAAAACTTATTTTTCCAACATATTTGTGAATTTTGAATTTTTGGTAAATAATGAATCAAAAGAACTTCACTTTTTTACATATCGAAAAATAATAACAAAACATAATTATAATCCATTTATATTGATTCATTTATTCATTTGTTAAAGCTTCTTGATTTTTAATATTAAGTTATTGGATACCATTTAACTTAAAGTTAGAATTTAATGTGCCGATGTAATGTAAATTATTAAATGACTTTAGCACAATTTATTTTAATTTCTTTGCGATTTTTCGCCCATCGTAGTAGGCTGTATCAAGCAAAACGCTCTGTAACACAATACATATGAAATTCGATACATGAATATTAATACAGGAAATCACAAACTCGTTAACTACAAAATTGTTAATTCGGTAAAAAATACAGAATTTTCTTACGTCAAAGATTATTGAAAAAAAAAGAAATGAATTTACTATACAAGATTTTAATGGCGGAATTCGCTTAGTCGTTTAGGCCCACTTCGCTTCTCTCTCTTATTTACACATTGGTTTCATCTATTAGCCCTGCTCTGACTAATGCTGATATTGACCGTATTCTCTCCACGCCTCTTAAATCAGATATTCAAATCTTTGATTTTACTCCAACTAATTCAAATACTATAGTAAATATTCTGCGTTTGGCTGGCTCTAAAGCTGTTATTTCTGATTCTATTTCTGCTGAAACGCTTAAGCTTGTGGACAATTCCATAGCTGATGGTTTAACTTCTATTATAAATGACTCTCCTGTTCATGGATATTTCCTGACAGCTTGGAAAAGAGCATTCCTATTACCATTGTCTAAGCAGATTAAGATCGACAGCCCAACTCAGACTCGTCCTATTGCCAAACTACGTGAGATCTCGAAAGTTCAGGAAAGGGTGGTTCACACCCAGTTTTTAGCTCATCTTGAGTCAAATCTCTTGCTTAACACTTATCAGACTGGGTTTAGAAAGGGTCATAGTACTCAAACAGCCCTATTACACTTGTTGGATGATTGTAGGATTGCTATCGATCGTCGTATGGTTACTTTGCTACTTCTCTTTGACTTCTCTAAGGCGTTTGATGGAGTTCTTTATGTTAATCTGCTTGTCAAGCTACGTTCTATGAACTGCTCTGATACTGTCATCAATTGGTTTGCCTCCTACTTATCCGATAGATCTTATTCTGTGATGAATAACTTGAATAATACTTCTGAATGGTCGTTTGTATCGGCTGGTGTTCCTCAGGGTAGTGTCCTGGGGCCACTATTGTTCTTGGTTTATATAAATGACATCTCTGATGTGTTGTCTTCATCAAAACATGTACTCTTTGCAGATGACCTTCAAATTTATAAGTCCTTCCCGCCGGTAAATCTGGTAGATGAGGTTAGTCTCATTAATTATGAGATTGCTTCTGTGGTTAAGTGGGCAAATGAAAATGGTCTATTGCTGAATGCGGTAAAAATACAAGCCATAATCATTAGTAGTGAACAGTATATCTCTCGACTGAAGGATAATCCTGCTCCTAATATTTTGGTTGGAAATACCATTGTTCCCTGTTCTTCGGTAGTCAAAAATCTTGGTATATGGGTATCTTCCACTCTTGATTGGAATAAGCAAGTCTCTGGGACGATTCGTAAGGTACATGCTACTTTATGGTCGCTGAAATTTCATAAACATACTTTGTCTCAGGATACTAGGAAACAGCTCGTCGAGTCCCTTATTTTTTCGCATTTTGATTATGCTGCAGTCACTTATGATGATATTCCACAAACACTAAACTTGCATCTGCATAGAGCCTTTAACCTTTTAAGGACAGGACTGGTCGATATTTCGACCACTCAAGTATCATAATATTTTTGAGTTATTTTGGAGATAATATAATTTTTTGGATATAAAAAATATTATGATGATTGAGTGGTCGAGATATCGACCAGTCCCATCCTTAAAAGGTTAATGCTTGCATTCGTTTTGTTCATGGCCACATAGGCAGCCGTAACAGAGTGACACCTTTTCGCCTTCAATATCTTTGGCTTTCGGTTCAAAATAGACGCCTATACTTGAAAATCTCCTTGGCATTCAACGTGCTTGCTCATGGTAACCCATCATACCTAGCCACTAGGTTCGTACAGCAGCACATTAATGCGTCTGTCCGTTCCTCTGCTAGGTTACCACCGAGACTATTTATTTGTCCTAACGTTCGCACTGCCGCTATGCAGCATTTTTTTGTCTATTCTGCGGCTGATTACTTTAACAAAGAACTCTCTTCATTGAAGTCTTTTACTTCTCAAGATTTTCTCACTTTCAAACGTTATTTGTATGAAAAACTTCTATTGAGTGAGTGTGAACCGTGGCAGCATGAGGTGGGTGCTGGCTGATCTGTCAGCTGGTCACTATTAATGGCATAGTGCCTTCTGATTTACTAGCTATACACATTTTTGTCCTAATACACTTCTGTTTGTAATTATTTAATTTTAACTTTAATTAAAACTTATATTAGTTATTTGTAAACACTTGAATTTAAAAATTTTACGAACATACTATATTCACTTGGTAATCTACACTATTCTTACTATTATTTCCTGCTTTTCATTGTTAATTAATTTGAAATGTTAATTTGAAATATTATTATTATTATTGTTATTCGTCGTTGTATTTTCTTATTGTGCCAGACAGGGTGTATACCCCAAGGCAAAATAAAGTTTGACTATGTCTATGTATATGTCTCTCTCTCTCTCTCTCTCTCTCTCTCTCACTCTTGGCGTTCAATACGCGTGTACCCATGAAGAAAGAAAAATCTATATATAATTTCTTTTTAATAATTATTCGCTTAACTGGCGAATAAAGCATATTCAACCGGTCCAGATTCACTTTTGTAATACGTGGCCACGTGGCTCACACACTCCGGCACTCACTATCTAACCTCAAATTTAAAGACTATAAAAAAAAAGAATTTTTATCAATAGAGGTTAACGACAGTATAAATGATTTATTTAATAAAGAAATATTTAACAACTTTTAACTGTCATGACAATTCTTTTATTATTACTTCATAAGACTACGTTTCAGTCATATTTTTGATGACCCTTTTCAAGTACAAAATTTTCTTAAATTACATAACAATGTATAAACATTTTCCACCTGAAACATAACATATATATCTATATAAAACTTCCATTCATTAAAATTACAAAAACAATTCATCATCAAAATATCATATAATATTCTATGTACCCTTCAAAAATTTTTTTAAAAGAACAATGAAACATTATAAACTCAATTAAACAACTTAATAATAAATATATCTCTCCAAATTATTATTATTAGAGACCATCAATTAGCATGGTTTCAGTCTAAAGTATATACAAGTTGCAAAAAACATATGATCAGATTAAAAGCAGAGAAATCGTTCACAACAGCAACTAGACAGAACACTATAAGGAGGATCACACAACATGAACTAGCAAGTTAAAAGATATCCATGTGGTAAGGCGCTGTTGTTGGATGTACATTTAGCACATGCGTATGTCAATTTTTGAATAAAATGTAACAACTATGAAAAGAATATTAATTACAAAAAACTTATAATGAATAATTTACACAATCAATCGTAATGAAATAAATAAATACTACTAAAAATATATATATATATAATACCTCATCATATCTTAAACTTAGGAAAATTATTAACTACGATTTACAGTCCACACATTATTATCAATATAATCCTTAAAAACGGTCAACAACTTTTGCGTGTCAAACATTCTGTTGATATTGTGCTTGTGAATGTGTATGTTGATCATTTCAGAGACCAATCTTTTATAATAATTACCCTCATTATCAAGTATTTTAACCTTATCAATGTCAAAATTCATACTATGACCAGTGTTTAGCTCATGAGAGTAAAGGGCCGATCTTTCACGCTTATGTAAGCAATCAGACCTATGTTCCTTAACTCGAGTTTCAAGAGAACAACTGGTCTGTCCAATGTAGCAATCATTACAATCAGTACAATCAATCTTGTATACAACGTTATTTTTTAATGATTTTTTTGTAATATCTTTGCCTAATTGTGAATTGCATTTAATTTTGTTATCAAGACTAAAAATTAATTTAAAATTAAACATTTAGCATATGTTTTTAAAAGTAAATTCATGGGATTTTGAATAAGGAAATACAATTATATTGTTGGACTCTGAAAGATCCCTTACATTTAGATTGTGGTGATTGTACCTACTCTGCTTAATTCTTTTTTCAATATGTGTGTTTATAAATTCAATTGGGTAGTTGTTACCAATAAGCATCCTTCTAATGATATTGAAATTCTTAGCATGAAACTTTGTATTTGATAGCTTGAGTACTTTATCCACCAATGAGAACACAATACCAATCTTTTGTGAAATTGGTCCATAAGAAAAGAAATTTAGGTATTGTCCCGAGTGAGTTTCCTTGAGATACCAATCAGTAATTATGTTGTTTTTATCAGTGAAATCAATGTTGACATCTAGGAAGTGTAAGGTGTTGTTTACAGGCACTTCCAGTGTGTGTTGTATGTGCCGATCTATAGAGTTAAAAACAACAAGGATTTTATCGATATCACTACTTTTTGCACAAATGAGACTATCATCAACGTATCTTCTATAGAAAAAAATTGGGTCCCTCAAACCTTCAAAACTATGAAGTTCAACGTCCTGCATGACAATCTCAGCAAGAATAGGACTCAATGGACTTCCCATAGCACAACCAAATATTTGTTTGTAAAATTTACCATCAAAAGTGAAATAATTATTGTTCATTATAAAACTTATTACATCAAGAAATTCCCGGAGTGATAAATCAGTGTGCTTATATAAGTGAGACCATCTTCTCTCAATTGAGGCCGAAATAGCAGACATATGGACATTGCTATATAAAGCAACAACATCAATACTAAAGAGTGAACAATTTTCTGGTCTTGAAAAGGGTCATCAAAAATATGACTGAAACGTAGTCTTATGAAGTAATAATAAAAGAATTGTCATGACAGTTAAAAGTTGTTAAATATTTCTTTATTAAATAAAAAAAAAGAATTTCGACTTATTAATTTTCTCTCACGCTCAATAAGAAAGATGAATTTTACACTTTTAATTGAATTTTTATACACAATTTATGTAATCTAACCTCGCGCACAAAAAAACCACTTCACTGACTCGAATATCAACTAGCGAGAGCCGTTAACTCACAAAAAATATAAAAACTTTATCGGGCGCAGCCCACTTACCAGTGATGTACTTAAAAACACGTCTAGGTCGATGCAGTCTACAATGGTGCTCAAGTAGGCTAGTTGAAGATGGCTAGCTGGCGATGATGGCCGCTCGATCTCTAGCTTCTTTTGGATATTCGTGGTCGCTACCGACGACGTTGATTACTGCGTCAAACTCGTCTCCAGAGCCAGGGCTTTTCTATTTCTCTCCCTGTAACTCAGCTACAGATCCTCACAGATCCAATAAGTTTTCTCCTGCCCGAATATGCGCAGCGGAGAAAACACAGACTGTTAAAAATTGCGGCTAATTACAAAGAAAGAAGGCTCCGGTGTGACACGAGGACGATCATCAAATCGCGTGCAACTCAGCGCAAAGACCAGCAGTGAATTTCCTTCTTCATGGCTACTTCCTTCTTCTCCGCGTCTTCTTGTTATATTTCGTCTTTGTTTAGTTTCTTTTACTTCCAATCACTGCTCTTGAATTCTTTCCACAGATTTTCATTCGTCGCACGTCATTTCCGTTTCACTACACACACACATACACTAAAAATGCGTATAAAACTTTAATTTAATTTCTTTTAAATTAAGTTATGCGTATAAGAGATTCACAACAGGTGTTAATTTAATTTTTTTCATACTAGTTATAACAATTATTATTGCTCTATTCTTTGTTAATCTAGTATTATCTTCACGTTATATTTATTCTGTATCCTTTTTTATCTTCTTATGCGCCTATTAATCTTTACCATCTACACATACTTAGAATACACATACATATACATACCTGTACGTATATGCACGGTGTAGAGTCTCAGCTAAGAGAAAAGGATTGTGACGATCCCTTCTCTAACTCTCTCTATTTCCATCTTCCTTTATTATCTCCTTTCTCTCTCTTCGCTTAATGCGCGAGAGATCGACGCACCGGCACTTTCAATTCGCTCTGCTAGTCTACGGATCTCTTTATCTCTCTTTCTCCCTATATCTTTCTCATTCTTCTCTCTTCTATTTTTCTTCTTCTTGATTCATCGACTCCTAGCGCATGTGCAGTCGTTGATATGTGTTGGTGCATACGACTTTGCTTAACTGGCTGCAACAGCAGCACCGATAGGTACTGTGTTCACACACAGTACCTATCGATGTGTGTGTAATGGCCACCCCGCGCGTATGCTATAAATCAAATCTTCGTCTCGTGATCTCGTAAAAAAAAAAAAAAAAATTAAGGGAACTTATTTATAAAAAAAGAATCTTATATGCGTTCGAGCCCATAAGTGTTTGGTGGTTGTGCCGACGGGAGAAAAATTTTATTTAGAAAATTTTTTCATTGTTACGTGGTATTTTCCACGTCACACAATTTCTCTATCCAAAATTTTAAATTTTTTGAAATTTAAAATATGATTATAAGTTTTACAATAAACAGCTGTGGAGTATTTTTCATTATATCTATTACATGCTTTCTTGTGCTCATGAGTACGGTTTTTTACAAATCTGTGTGTCTCACCAACGTAACAACGATTACAATTCAAATAATTTATTTTTCAAACAACATTTGAAATGATTTTTCAAACGCGTCTTTGTCTAATTTTATAATACTGTTAAATTAATCTGTAGTTTTGTAAATAACATAAATGTTTAGTTTTCTTAAAAAAAATATTTTATATCGTATTCAAGATATTTGTTTTCGAATTTGCAAAAGGTGATGACGGATTTGTAATCAGCGTCTTAAAAAACTCCTATGTACGAGTATTTACGGAATTAGACCGCTTGAAACTTGTATTTCTTGATTTTTTTTCTAAGGAGTAGTTTACCCCTTTTAAGGGTGAAATTCATGAAAATGCGAAAACATGTCAACTTTACTTTTCAATTTTTTGTTTTGAAGAATTTTTTTTCTTTCTTTTTTAAGTGATTTTATAATGTTATATAATATAATCATGACGAAAAAAGGGGGTTTCATCCCCTAAAGATTAAGGGATGCAACCCTAAATTCTCAAATCATTATAGATTGCTTGTCCTTTGCACGAGATATAATTTCCATTTTGTTTTATAAGAAAATATAGAGTTCAAGCCGAGATATTTAGAAAAAACGGTATTTCGGGGTGAACTTTAAGGGTGGTTTTTACTCCTTAAATATGTTTTCCCGCAGATAAACAAAAATACGTGTCCTTTATTTCTTGATGTTCTACAACATATTAAAGTTGGAACGAAATCGGCACCAGACACTTCAAGTACCTTCCTTGTAAAAGCCTTACACGGGTGGCCGGAAGTACTTCTCAACAAAATTTTTTGATGATAGGAAATTCCTCTGTAGTAGCTTTCATAATATTTTCCTTAATCATTTGCCGCTAAACAGAAAATCGTAACTGTTCCTTTTCGCTAGATATAGTTATTTTTGTATATATAATATACATTTATATATATTACATTTCTTAACATTATTAATTTATTAAAATAATTGATACAAATAAAATAAAATAAATAACTTAGAAATAAGTCAACAAAAACTTACAATATTAATTAAATATAGGTCAATAAAGTTAAATACACTGCTTTATTTCATAATATTTTTACTCTTACAAATTTTTTTTTATTCATTTATTTTTTTTTTCTTACATTTAAAAAAATTTTTTTTCATATTTGGAAATATAAACAACAGCTAGCTCACTAAAATATTTATTAAAAAAAATTATTATATTATTAAAATAAAACATTTAAAAAAATTTTTTAAATATAATTATTTAAAAAAATATTATATTATTAAATTATTATTATATTATTTTATTTATTTATTAAAATGTTACGTCACGACGTATCTTGTATTTAAAAATTTATTATTCCAAAAATATGCAGTTATTGATCAATCAGCTAATTTACCTTAGCAAGCATATTGTAAAACTAAGTCATTTATTAAGAAACAAAGTAAAGTGCAATGCGATTTACAGAATCAACAAAATAAGAACAATTACGAAGACTACATGAACCAGATTTACCACGTTAACCATATCATTCAATAAGAATCAAAATGCATAATAAGCATTGCTCCATCGATTGACATCAATTCAGAATTCAAATTATAAAACAATTATTCTTAAACAAAAGCAGGAATCATCAGTATAAAAAGAGAGATCAAATCAAGATAAAGGAGCACTTCAAAAAGAGCACTTTAAAGCAGACACTTTTCTAAAGCACTTTATCAAAGAATTTTTACAAGCATTTCAAAGATACAATTATCATAACTATATTTCTTGCACTTTAAAATTATACAATTATTCGCGCAACAAATTAAATCGCACTATCTTCAGTTTATTATAAAAGTAACAAATAAAACTCTATAATTAAAACTAGCAAAAAATACCTCGCTCCTAACGTCGCTCGGTTGAATTTTTATATATGATATTATTATGTATAAATTAGCCAATTTTAAAATAAAAAAGAATTGCCTCAACTTATGAATTTTAATATTGTAATTTTGTACTACATTAAATTTTTATATTTTTATAAAAAAGAATAATTAAAGTTACAATACGCATAAAAATTGTTTAAATACAAATTATATCATGATGAATTCGGAATTTGTTCAACTAAATTGCATTAGAAGCAATGAAAAAATATAATAGGAATTCATTCTTTTTAATTACGTGTTTCAATCACGAACCATGAAAAAATCGAAAACGGTATTTGACGTTTACTAGAACTAACGACTGCACGGAGAAAGGGAAGTATTGTTAAAATAGGTTCTAAATCAAGTATATCTAATTTATGTACTAAGGTACTTGAAAAAAGAGTGGCGATATAATTTCAATTAGTACTATAGCTTGAATTTTAGGGACTAATTTTGGTACTATTATATTATGAAGTAAGAGCATAAATTTGCGATGCTTACTGTCTTTTTTTTGGTACTAAGACTGATATTTCACCTACTCGATTCAAGGGCAATATTTCGCAGAAAATGTAATTATTTATCTCTTTTCGGGCGGCTTTTCCTGTTACTAGAATTAAAAATTATTAAATATAGAATTATTTACATAATATATAACACTTCAAAATTACTAATAATTAACATTTTGATTCGTGATATTTAAGGAATAAAACGATACATGTTTATCTTCCATATTCCGTTTTGAAATAGTTAGTTTTGAGTTTTAAATTAATTATTAGAAATTTAAAATTGATATATATATTATATGATTTACATTATATTTAACAACGGTTGAAAATTGTTACACAATTTAATGAGTTTTACGTTAATAGGAATTAATTATATTGAAGTTTTTCGCTCCTAACGTCGCTCGGTTGAATTTTCTTTTATTATATTATTATGTATAAATGACTAATTTTAAGTAAATAAGACTTAATTAATTTAAGTTAATTTTAAGTAAATAAGACTTAATTAATTTAAGTTAATTTTAAGTAAATAAGACTTAATTAATTTAAGTTAATTTTAAGTAAATAAGACTTAATTAATTTAAGTTAATTTTAAGTACTAAATAAAATTGAAAATAATTTGATGAAACATAATATAAAAATATATCTACACATGTGCTTAAAGTAAAAAAGTGTATAATTTATTCCATCAAGTGAATATTTCTCACTCTACTTCCATAAGAAAAACAAAGATAGTACGATATTTGATACAAATAAACTGAGAACTGGGAACTGACAAGTAACACTACCCAAGTGATACTCGCCGATTCGAACCAAACTTTGTACATCGATAGAACACTAAAAAATATTGAACCCGTGTTTTTTTATATTGGCAGAACACCGTTTTAAGGGGTAGAAATCACCCCTATCAGCCCCCAAGCAAGCTAACCTACCTATGTCTGGGTAAAGCGAGTTTGATCGTCAGTTTTTCTTTAACCAATTAGATTTTTTACTCCCAATAGGCTAATTTACCTTGATTCTGATTTACTTTACCCCCACACATCTTTGCAACCCTTAATATATGACCATGAATTTGATTTATGAAATTAATTTTTACGTGAAACATGCTTAAAAAAATTTTGTGTTCATTTCTAATAAAAATATCTTCACAAATGTATTTTTAAGCACGACCGCTATACGGAAGTGCCTTATATTTTCGACATCGCGAAAAATGTAATCCTTTAAAATATGTTATTTCATGATAAAAAACTTATTTTTATAGTAAAATAAGACTATTACGAGGCTTCCTTGAAATGTATGTATGGATGTATGTATGGATGTATGTGTGTGAGAAATCAAGTTTATGGATTTTCTCGACAAATTTTTATCCGATCTGAATAATTCAAACAGGGAATTATTTTAAATAATAACATAAGTAGACGTTCCTATTTTGAAAAAAATCGTTGAAAGCGTTTTTAAATAGGCACCTTTTAAAAGGTCAAAAAAATAGATTTTTGGTGATAACTTTATAAATATGATTTTAACAATATAAATATGATTTTTTTTAAAAAAAGTATATGAAATAAAAGTTATAGAATGGAAAAAAATAAATGATTTTTATATTATACATTTTTCTCTAAAGTTAATATTTTTCAAATTATTCATGAAAAATGTTAAAATTAAAGACTTTTTAATGATAATTTGATGAATATTATTTGAAAAAATATATATATAATATTGAAAAAGATGTATCTTATTTTTTCCTATAAATTTTATTTTATATACTTTTTTTGAAAATTCGTTTTTTTCAAGTTATCACCAGAAAATCACTTTTTCAACCTCTAAAGGGATAACTGTTTTACAACCACTCAAACGATTTTTTTTTTCTTCCAATATTTATTTGTATTATTGTTTCGAATCATCATCCGTTGGAATGATTTAGATCAAATAAAAAGTTTATTTTTTAATAAAGTTTTTTTTTATAAATTTACAAAACTATACTTTTAAGCTACTAAACTATAAAATAATTTTTTTTACTTGTAACTTTTGATAGATTATCCTATTCAAAACTTTAAAAAGTATACGTAAAAATATGTCTTTTTCACATAACATAAATTTCTTCGAAATCAATCAACTTAATTCACAAGAAAAATTTAAATAATTATAAATTTGTTTTTTTAAATAAATACAATAAATTCAAACCTCCTGTTGAAAGTTGCGATAAGAAATACAATGAAAAAGAAATAAGATTAACATTTCATGCTTTTGCGTTTGTAAATGTTTTGTTTTAATATTCTTTGAATA
Organism: Anastatus disparis; assembly: GCA_017163975.1. Classification (NCBI taxonomy): domain Eukaryota; kingdom Metazoa; phylum Arthropoda; class Insecta; order Hymenoptera; family Eupelmidae; genus Anastatus; species Anastatus disparis. The sequence continues at coordinate 1,670,268 of JAFFSR010000297.1, forward strand.
TTAAACAGCGAGTACAAAGCGCGAGCGTTTACGGTCGTGCCTTATGTGCAAGAAGCGAAGCTTTTTGCATGCCTTGCATCGCTTCGCGATGCAAGGCCCGAGGTTATTTCAGAGCTGAGCGAAGTGAAGCTCTGGAAAGATCAAAGGGCCGCTGTGGCGAGCGAGTATATATATGAAATACGAAATTTAAATTAAAAAAACCATAAGATTAAAATACACATTTTTGGTTAATTTTAAATTTAAATATTTCAGAATAATAAAATAACTATTTGCAATCACTTAACAATCCTTTTGACATCTAATATAAAATATTAATGAGATATAAATATTAAAAAGTGTATGTATCACAAGTAAGGTTTGCATATGAATATCATAATTTTTAGAAAATTCTTGATATTAATAAAATATTAATTTAAAAAATTAATTATTATTATTATTAATATTTTTTCATTGATGACAGGTAACTTTTCAAATATAGTTAAAGTAATGCTGTAAATGTCAATCAAATAACATTTTCATCAAAATAAATTTCAACGCTATAATTATTAAAATAAACATTTTTATTTAACTACAATCTATTGTAATAATTATTTTTTTAATATATATATTAAAAAGTAATAATTTTATTTGATAAACAGTTATATAAATATTATATATTTATAATTGTATAACTAAATTTATTAAATAAAAATTTTATTTAGTTACCGTTCGGAGAACAAAGTATTTAAATTAGTTTTCATGAAAATATATTATTTAAAAAGTTATTAGTTAACAATTTTTTACAAATAACATACATTTAACCTTAATTACAATTTCATTTGTACACATGATAGTATTTAAATGAATTGTCATTTATATAAAAATTGTTAACAATTAAATATATTAAAATTACATATTAATATATTAAAATTATATCTACCTTAATTACATTGTCATTTGTACACGTGTTTGTATTTAAATAAATTGTCATTTATATAAAAATTGTTAACAATTAAATATATTAAAATTTATTTCATTAAAGCAGTAATATTTTTAATAAGAGAAACATTAATTTTCAAAATACATCAAATTACCTCATTTGAAAAATTATCATTACATGATATAAAAATAATTTTTTTTAATAGTCAATTATAAAGATAGGAAAATATATGAAATATTAATAAATTTTTCTGATTATGTCTATAATTATGAATTTATATTTATGAACTGTCTAGATAGAAGGGGAATTTCCCCTAAAAGTAAACATTTAAAAAAAAAATTTACTTATTATTTGCGAAACACTTATTATAAATGCGGAAAAAAATAATATTCTGTAATATCACTCTAAAATTTGTATTAAATATGATCATTGAAAGTACAATTATTTCATTATGTTGAATTTGTTGTCAAAGCTTGATTATATTTTACTATAAGAAGATATAAAAATTAAATCTCATATTTAACTGTCTTCCCATTCTTTTGTTGAATTTCCATAAAAAGAATGTATTAACTTGTAGTATGTACCATGATGATTATTTATTTAAATTTTCAAATTTTTCTAATCATTAGTTTTCAAGATATTTAGATTTCTGATGCCAAATAGAAAAATATTAGTAAATAATATTGGAACCCAAACTCCTCCATAACTAATGAATAGATTTATTTAAGAATTTAAATTAATAATCTTCGTGATCCATCCTATATGTTAATGCATCTCTTCATTTAAAATTTCGGAATACAATGAAAATATAGTTAATATTTATGGGCGCAAGTGTACTGTCCATTTGACACCTCCTTAAATAATTTATACTTATAAAATTTACATAATATTTTATAAAAACTATTAAAATGATAATCATATATTTAATATTAATTCAAACTATGAATAAAAAGTTTAAAAAATTATCATTAAGTGAAAACTTATAGATAGTTATATTATTTTATTAAATACATTTCCAACTTGAATAATTATCTTCATGTTAAAACTAAATTCAATTAGCATTCACTTCCACAAGTTATTTAAAAAATTTACCAAAATTCAAAGTTATTAAAAAGTTAATTATTAAAAGTATTTCCATATCAAAATTTCAAAATTCTATTAATTTAATTTTTTATTCTTAACATTAGAGAATTAGTTTTGATGTTGAAATTTTTTTGTGATATGCAACATGTATATATATTATCTTATAGTAAAATATTTCATCACCTTGTATAAAAATTATTTTTTAAAAGTAGAATAATACTGTGAATAAACAAATGATTATAAGAAAATATTGAAAACTATAAATAACAATAAAAAAGCGTTTGGCTGGAGATGAATAATGATTGTTTATTATTATTTATACATTTTTTAAATGTAGATACTGCAAATATCCGTAAATAACTGTAAATAAATTATAGAATACAATTATTAGAAATAACTCTAAATAATTTTCATTTCAGTTCTTTTTACAACAAACCTTTTTAATGATTTATTATATATATATATATATATATATATATATATATATATATATGCGACATTTCATACCAGCTGGAAGAGAAGAAAAATAAAAATCCCTGAAACTCTAAGAATATATTCTTTTTGTTACTCAAAATATGTGAAAAAAATTTCAAGGATTTAGATTTGAAGGATCAAGAGCTATAGCTCCTTGAAATTTGGAAAATTATCAAAATTTTTGGAAAAGTCCCAACTTAATCATTTTTTTCCTGAGAATCCTGATGTTTTAGAGAGAAATTCATGAGAATACTTCTTGTTGTAAATGAAGAGCAGAGTTTGCATGATTTCTTACGGACCTGAATTTTAAAGTTTTCTATTGGTTCTTATATGTATTACATGGTGATTGAATTTACTCATTGTTCGCCACTTCAGAAATTTCTTTTCGCGGGCTTATTTTTTCCTATTTTACATGAACTTTAAAATGAATTTTTGATCATGTAAGTCGGAGCCATCAATATGGAGTTATATTATAAGGACTTATATTATAAGCAGTTTAAAATATATATTTTCATATATAATTTTTTTTCAATATAAAAATTAATCATACATGAAAATATACATTTATATTCAATATGAAAAATAAATCATACATTAAAATATATATTTCAAACTGTCATAACTCCTTATTGGTGGCTCTTTCTTAAGCAATCAAAAATTTATTTTGAACTTAATAAAAAATAGAAGAAAATGAGCCCTCAAAAAGCAATTTATGAAGTGGCAAACAATGAGTAATTTTAATTACCATGTAATACATGTAAGAACCAATAGAAAATTTCAAAATTCAGGTCTGTAAAATTTTATGCTAATTTTCCTTTTCATTTGCAACAAGATGTATGCTTATGAATTTCTCTTTAAAACATCAGAATTTTCAGAAAAAAACCATAAAGTTGGTACTTTTCCAAAAATTTCAAAAAATTTCCCAATTTCAAGGATCTATGGCTCTTGATCCTTCCAATCTAAATTCTTGAAAATTTTTTTACATATTTTAGGTAACCAACAGAATATATTCTCAGAGTTTCAGCGATTTTTATTTTTTTGCTCTTCCAGTTGGTGTAAAATGTCCCATATATACATAAATGTATAATTGCCGAAAATAACCATTTTTTATCGTTATATTATTTTTACAAATTCTATTATTATTTATTTATCATATAACAATTAATTCATGGCATTTTTCATAATTTCTTTTATTTTTCAGCTTTTAAAGTAAAAAGGCAGTAAATTAAATTAGTTAATATAAAAGCAATTCTTTTGTGAATATCTTTGAAAAGAGTTCATTAAAAATGAATTAAAATTCTGAAAAGAATTTAAATTTTCAATGATGGTTTTGACTGAGAAAGATAAATTGATTGTTAAGAGCAGGTCGTATATCTCTATCCTTTTCTAATCAAAGAATTTATTTTTTTACAAAAACTAATAATTGCAGCAAAAAATAAGGAGATAGCCCCATCTCGTATAATAAAAAGGAAGATTTTCTTTGATGAGAAAAAATTATTTTTATCGATTCGTTTTGAAGAAAACCTTGAAAAACTTAAAAAATAAAGGTTAGGATGGACGATTCAGTTTTTCAAGGTTTTCTTAAAAACGAAGCGATATGAATAATTTTTCCTCATAAAAGAAAATCTTCCTTTTTATTATACGAGATGGGGCTTTCTTCTTATTTTTTGCTACAATTATTAATTTTTGTGAAAAAATCAATTCTTTGATTAGAAAAGGACAGATATACTCGACCTCCTCTTAAGGGACAGGGATTGTATAGTTGAATTGCTTTCATGATGACTGATATTCATGTATTAGAATTTAATAATATTTCAAAACGGTGCACCTCATTTAACATGCAATTAACTTCACTAATTCAAAGGCCATAATATATTAATTCAGTACCGATTGATGGAGAATTAATACAGTTATTATTTTCCGGAAATTTAGAAAAGGGTCTTCGGATTTGTGTGTATTATAATCATAAGGTGATTCATATATATGACAGTTTAAATCTTAAATATCTATAAAATAAGCATAAGATTTATATAAACAGATTATTTCTAAACAAATCAGAATTGAGTATAGTATTCGAAAGAGTACAATCACAAACAAATAATTATAATTGTGGCGTTTTTGCAATTGTTTTTGCTGTTGCAATACTTTATAATTTAGGTCCAAGTTGTTTAAGATATGATTTTTACCAAATGTGATTACTTTATCAAGAATTTTTAAAATGCAACAAATAATAATGTTTCCAGTTTTACAAAATTATAATAATGCAAATAATAATTACGATAATCAAACGGACATGATAAGGAGGAGTTTTTTTCATGAGCAACGTCTAAATCAAATACCATTGGATTTAGATTTTGCCGAGCTTAAACTATTAGAAAAAAACTCACAAACGCATTTATTGGCAGAACAAAAAAAGATCATGGAAATGTATCGTAAACAAAAGAATTCAAATCATGAAACAATTGTGATGGAAATTGACAATGACATTTCAGATACAAATTTTTTAAAACCAGACAATGATATAATGGGAATCGATGATATCCACTTAAATTATATCGATAGTAAAGTTAGGACAGTTAAGATTAAATTAAATGAAGGAAAAAAAGAATCAAAAGAAATAGATGAAAAAGAAGCTTTATTTGTAATAGGACTTAAGAGCATGACAAAGCTGCCCGCCGTCTAATAATATTTCCAATACTAGCTTATAAATAAAAGATGCGTTTAATCGAGTTTTTTTGCTACAAAGTAAAAATTTGTAAGATTAAACTCTAGTGAGGACAACTCAAGAAATCCACCAAAATATTGCGACGATTCGAAAATCGCGCTAGACATAGTTCATATGCTCAGCCGCTACGAGGTGCTACTCCCGCAACGGGAATAGCGAGCTCCATAGCATATATAAGCAAGCCGCCGAGCCAGCCTTTGGACTCTTCTCCCCTTCCATTGTGTAAGAGTGGGATTGCTCGACACAGTGGGAGTTACCTTTACCCGTATTCCTGTCTTAAGCTACGTAAGGGTGGGGTTGCCCTACGTTAGCCTCCGACCTCTCTGTCAGTGTAAGGGTGGGGTTACCCGACACTGATTCCAGACAACTACCACCACCTTTTCGGTCGGGGTAGGTCCTCCGCTAGTCGATGCGAATACGCACGACTAGTACATCCCCTCCGTGCCTACGTTAAGTCTTGGAGGTAACCTTTCCTGTCTCCCTCTGACACCAGCCTGTACCTTAAGCCTGTAACGAATGTCACGGAGACACCGCTCATATTATCTGCCGCCGGTAAAGTAGATTCCAACCGTGCTAACCGTCGATAATATTGTAGCCTGTATATAGCTTATTATCTTTCCTTTATCTTAGTTTGTAACCGATACCGTTCGGAATTTATTAATTATAAGATTGTTAAAAACCGCGTCACCGGTAAAAATAAATACCGACCGCCAGAAAGAGATCAATTATATCTCGTAACCTGTAAATAGTCTATCTTTCTTTTTAGTTTGTAACCGATACCGTTCGGAATTATTGATAAACATAATTTTTCTAAACCGCATTACTGGTAAAAACTAATACCGACCGCCTAAAAGATATAATTTAATTTTAGTATTATTTTGATTATTCATATTTTCAGTTGCTAAACAATTAAAGTGTTTAGCAACTGAATTAACAGAAGAAATTATTGATTTTCGACGAAATGTTAGGTTGTACAATGATGCTTTAGCATTCACAAATTTATATGCGTTACATTCTAATAAAGATGAAGCACGTAAATATGGACAATTATATATTTTAGATAATGAAATGGCAGCGATTAAACGGAATGAGTTTAATATAAATTTAACATTATTAAAACATTAAGATATCTTGATAAGAGACATTAATCCTTATGCTAAAGCCTATTAAATGATGCATAAAGTAGAAGAAGTAGAACTACAATGACGTGCAAAAATCTATTGTCCTCCAAGAACTGTTACTATGTTTATTGTCCGCAATAATATTTTAGATAAAAATAGCTATAATCTATCTACCTGTAATAAAGTTGCAATAGTATATGTTGGAGAATACGATCAGCCTCCTATTGAACGTGATATTGTCATTTACTCTGAGTATGATAAACCAATTAGTATACCGACAATAAGCAAACATATAGATCCTATGACATATCCACTTATTCATCCAAATGGTGGTTTCGGATGGATGCCAAATATGAAAAGTAAATTTGGAAAATGTAATATTTCAAATTTTAAATTTTATAATTATAGACTTATTGTTAAAAATGAATTCAATCCATTCCTTGATTTGGGAAAATAATCTCGACAGTTCATTGTTGATTTTGAAAAAGTTAGAACCTCCAGATTGTATTTCATACGAAAAAACCAAAACTTATTAAGAAGTGATTGTTATAAAGGTGTTATGGACTATTTACATAACAAAAAAATTAGATTCTTCAAAAATTGGAAAAATTATCTCGACAGTTTATTGTTGATACGTTTGAAAAAGTTGGAACCTCCAGATTATATTTCATACGAAAAAACCAAAACTTATTAAGAAGTTATTGTTATAAAGGTGTTATGGACTATTTACATGACAAAAAAAATTAGATTCTTCAAAAATTGGGAAAATGGTAATATTACCGTCAAACTTTACAGGAAGTCCACGATTTTTAAAACAAAATTACATTGACTCAATGACACTTGTAAATTATCATGGTAAACCTGACCTATTTGTAACTATGACCTGTAACCCACATTGTAAAGAAATAACTGAAAACTTGGAAATTTATGAAAATGCAATAGATAGGCCAGATATTATAACAAAAGTATTTTATTAAAGAGTAAAAGAATTAAAAAATGTAGTAATAAAAAAGGGAATATTAAGAAAATGAATTGCATATAGCTATGTAATTAAATTTAAAAACGAGGATTACCGCATATGCGTAAGTTGCTACTCTTAGATAAAAATGATAAATTTGATATCCCCGAAAAAGTTGATAAAATAATAAGTGCAGAAATTTCAAATAGAAATATTTATCGAAAATTATAAAGTGTTGTTAAACAATTTATGATACGCGGTCCCTGTCGTATGCAAAATATAAATTATCCATGTATGGATAAAAATACAAAACAATGTACGGAAAATTTTCCAAAAAAATTTAATAATACAACAACATTTAAATCAAATGGATATCCACTATACAAACGCAAAAATGATCGCGTCAAAATTATTTTCAAAAATAAATTTACAGAAAGAATTGCAGATAATGGATTTTTTATTCCTTACAAACCTTACTTATAATCGAAATTTAATGCACTCATAAACGTAGAAGTTTGTTGCACTGTTCAATGCATTAAATATTTATTCAAATACTGTTATAGAGGTCATGATTGTTCATACATTAAAATACATCAAGTAAATGTAGATTTTCAATCAGAAAATAAAGACACTTTTGAAAATGACAATAGTGAAAATGTTGAATATGAATATGACGAAATCAAACAATACATTAATACACGATATTTATATCCTCCTGAAGCAATGCACAGATTATCTGTTATATGACAGGTATAGCAGCGAATTCATTAGTCGGTGAAAAAACCGTGCATACAATATTTAAAGTACCGTTAAATATAACAGATTGTACAACTTGTAATGTTAAGTCTAATTCTGCAGAATGCAAACAATTGAAGAAAACACAAATAATTATTTGGGATGAAATATCCATGACTTCAAAATTTGCTTTTGAAGCAATTGATCGTCTTTTTTAAGATTTATGCGATGTAAACCAACCATTTGGTGGTAAAACTGTAATTGTATCAGGAGATTTCAGGCAAACATTACCAATTGTACGACATGGTAGCCGTATGTTTATTATTAAAAATTCAGTTAAATTTAGTTTATCATGGAAAAATTTTAAGCAAATGGAGTTAAATGAAAATCTGCAAGTTTCGATTAGTGATAATAATTTTAAACAATGTTTATTAGATATCAGAGAAGGAAAATGCCGCAATGTTTTTGAAGATGATAATGAACTAAGTGCTATACCAGATAATTTTATCATTAAAGAAAGTCTTGTCGAAGAAATATTCGGAAAAACAATAAAAATAAACAATACGAATCTAACAGAAAAAGATATTTTGGCTCCTAAAAATAATGATGATACTGAAATCAATAACAATGTTTTGAATTTAATGGAAGGAAACCATGTTGAATATTTAAGTATTGACACAGCTGAAGATGATAACAAAGAAAATTTAGATATTATGTTACCTACAGAATTTTTAAATGAGTAAACTCCTAATGGACTTCCACCACATAAATTACATTTAAAAGTAGGAGCTATAATAATACTTTTAAGAAATTTAAATGTCAATAAGGGACTTTGTAATGAAACAAGGTTGATAGTGAAAAAATTGCCTAAATATTCCATTTAAGCGGAATTAGCAACTGGTCAAAACAAAGGTAAATTAGTTTTCATTCCAAGAATAAGTTTATCTCCATCTACGAAAACAGTTTCCTATTAGATTAGGATTTGCAATGACTATTAATAAATCACAAGGACAATCTTATAAAAAAGTTGATGTTTGCCGTCACCAGTTATCAGTCATGGTCGATTATATGTTGCTCTTTTAAGGACGAATTTTAAAAATAATTTAAAATTATTTTTAGGTGACCACGCTATTGTCAACGGAGAAAATAAAAATGATCAGAACACAATATATACAAAAAACATTGTTTATAAAGACATATTATAAGGAATACGTCAAGAGATGTTGTATATGATGTTGTGTAATAGTTGAACTCGAAATAAGATGAAAAAATTTAATATTTACTAAAATATATGTATATGATATCAACTGACGCTTTCAAAATAGTTTGATATGATGTTGAATCAGCTATATAAGAGGACGCGCTGTTAAATCGGCTGCATATGGAGATGCGCTATTGAATCGGCTGCATATTGAGATGCACTGTTGAATCGGCTGCATATTGACTGCATATTTATAGAGCTAAATAAAATATAGGGCCTGAAAAATTATAAGGCCCAAAAAAATATTAGGCCTATGAAAATATAAGGCCCAAAAAAATATAAAGCCCAAAAAATATAGAGACCAAAAAAATATTGGGTCCAAAAAATTATTGGGCCCAAAAAAATATAGGGCGCAACAAAATATAAGGCCCAAAAAATATAGAGACAAAAAAATTATTGGACCCAAAAAAAATAAGGCCCAAGAAAATATAATGCCCAAAATAATATAAAGCCAAAAAATTATTGGGCCCCAAATAATATAAGGCCCAAGAAAATATAAGGCCCAAAAAAGTATAAAGCCCAAAAAATATAGAGACCAAAAAAATATTAAGCCCAAAAAAATATTGAGTCCAAAAAAATGTAAGGTGCAAGAAAATATAAGACCCAAAAAAATATAAAGCCCAAAAAAATATAGAACCAAAAAAAATATTTGACCCAAATAAATATAAGACCTAAAAAAATATAAGACCCAAAAAAATATAAGACCCAAAAAAATATAAGACCCAAAAAAATATAAGACCCAAAAAAATAAGGCTCAAAAAAATAAAGAGCCCAAAAAAATATAAGGATGAAAAAAAGAAGGGCCTAAAAAAATGGGCATTAAATAAAAATATAGGGCCCAAAATAATATAAGACCCAAACAAATATGGCCCAAAAAAGAAGCTTATGACTAATGAGTACTAATTATATAGGAACCAATAAAAAATTGCTACTTTCATCACCAAAATATTAGACACATTTAAAAAATGCGGAGAACCGGAGAACCGGAGAACTGGAGAACCGGAGAACCGGAGAAACGGAAAAAAAGTGGTTTCACTCTAATATAATATGAGATATTAAAATCAAGTGTACTTATTTACTGACTGCCTGTATCTACTTAGCCGAATCAAGGTAAGATTCTTACAATTATATTTTGATCTACATTACTTCAAATCAAGTATATTTCATCGTGAAAACGATTCATATCAATTAAAATTGGTAGAGCTTTTCTACCACTAGACTCAACTTTTAAATTTAATATTTTAAAATCAAACTTTATTATTTCATTTAATAAAATATACTTTCCTCATAACATCAACATAATTAATCATCAATTCCGTCCTGGTGTAAAGCTAGGACTTAAGAGCATGACGAAGCTGTCCGCCTTCTAATAATATTTCTAATCATAACTTATGAATAAACGATGCGTTTAATTGAGTTTCTTTGCTACAAAGAAAAAGTTTGTAAGATTAAACTCTAGTGCGGACAACTCAAGAAATCCACCAAAATATTATACATACAAAGTTATAATAAAAACTTTCAATATGTCGTATTTTAAGGTTAGGTTTGTCGAGTTTGATATCTAATTTCCAATCCAAGCTCATAAAAAATAACAAGTCCAAATGATTTTTCATTTTAACAAAAATTATTGTATAAATATAGCTTTAGTGCGGACAAGTCATTATATTTGTTTAATTTAAGAATTGAAAAAGATATTGATAAAATAAAAAAAGCAAAACTCGATTGCTGCAGCTCCGACATGCCGTTAACAAAAATATTCATTCATTATATTAAACAGTTAGCTCACTAAAATATTTATTTTCCAAAGTTAATAGTGTTCACAAATGTATATTATATGAGTTCAACGATTTTATTAAAAAATAGCTATATCTCGCGAAAAGGAACAGTTACGATTTTCTGTTTAGCGGAAAGTGATTGAGAAAAATATTACGAAAATTATCGCTGAGGAATTTCTTATTACCAAAAAATTTTGTTAAAAAGTACTCCCTGCCACCCGTCCTTATAGCTTTGAAATTTTAACTCAAAGTTAGTTTCAACTTGTAGATTACTGAAAAATATTTGCTATAACCATAGCTAGAATACTTTAAAATTTTAGAAAAAAAAGTTCTTACAAAATTAGCTATTAGAGGAAAAAACAAGTAAATTTACACTTGGACATATTTTTGCTATGGTTAAATTATATAAAAAATACTTTCTTAACATGATCTAAGTTTCTTAAATCTATTAAAAAGTCTTAAAACTTATTATTTGAACAGAAAATCTTGAGCGAACTTCATTTTAAGAATTACTTTATATTTTTTGATCTGAGAGAGAGACTTATAGCTATAAAAATTTGACTAATAGCTTGTTTTTAATAGTAAAATAATAGAAAATACTTTTCAAAAGCATAGCTATACAACACAAAAACGTTTCAAAAACGTTTTTGAAACGTTTTCTGGTAAACTTATATACGTTTGTAAATTTCGACAAAAATACGTAACAAAAAAATATATAACAAAGAATTAATTGTACAAAATATTAACATCTTTGTGTATTCGATTGTCGAGCGTCCATCATTTCATCGCTTGTACGTTTCTAAATGCGCATACTGCGTCGATGTGCCGAAGATGATTGGTAGTCCAGTAGAATTAGCCGAAAAAGATCTAAAATTTAATGTAGTTAGTAACAGGTACACGCCACCAAAAATGACTTTGTTGGATGATTAGAAATGAAAACCTTGAGAGACCCTAAAAATTCGAGCCGTCAGAAATTTATAAACAATGATTCAAGGTGCAACATTCGTAAAAATCACTGCTTTTTTATGTAGCTTGAAATCGTTTGCAATTTAGTATATGAAAATCATATGATTTTTAGATGTTCCAAAGACGATTAATTTGAGACGTTATTGATCAAAATCGGTTTATAACTTTTATTAATAATAATAAACTAAAATCGAAAATCGCGAAAATTTCAAATATTTGTCATTTGATAAAAAAAGGATGTACATGTTTGTAATGCAACAAAAGTATCCCTGTTAAAAAAAATTAGGTGATCACCTGATTTATCATGCCAAAACATCATGTAATGATTTTTTTGTTTTTACGCGTTTTAAACCATGCTTAGTCAATTCAGAACAATTTTTGAAAATTTTTGAAAATTCCAAACTTAGAAAATTTTTTAGATAATTTGGTCTTAGAAAAATCTATGACTAATTTTACAAAAAAAAATTAAAGTTAAAAAATTTCAAAAATTTTTAAAAATTGTTTTGAATTGACTAAGCATTGTTTGGAACGTGTAAAAACTAAAAATATCGTTACTTGATGTTTTGGCATGATAAATCACCTGAAAAATCAGGTGCTTCGTGTGTCTGATTTTTTCACCAAGGGTGCCTCTTATTATCCTTAGTTACAATAAAAATTTGATGGAAAAATATTAATTATTTTATGAGATATTCTATTTGTTTATTAAAAAAGTTCAAATGTACGTTAAAAATTTTACCAAAAAACGTCATGTTAGAGACTTTATGATAATCATATCATATTCAGATATTAACGTAGATTTTATGAATTTGATGTGAAATCGTGTCCATTTCATTATTTTCAACCTAAATATGGCAAACATAGAAAAGTAAATTTTTTTCCAAATGGTTTTATTAATAGTTTTGCAACTAATAAAAATATTAATATCGGGATTTGATATTCTTATGACTGGCAATTTTACGCAAATTAAAAAAAAGAATGCTCTAGCTCAATTGGAAGTCGAGATAATTTTTTTTTAATAAAAATTCGCCAATTGTTTATTTATAAAGATTAAGGATTGATATTTTTATCCAGTATGATACTTGAAGTTTATGATTCCATTATATCAGAGATTAAATAAACATTTTACAATGTTAAAAATTAATATGAAAGTAATCAAGATTGCTACTAGTTAAACCGAGTCACCTCTACTGCTTTACGAGAAAATTGATCTGGCGAGTTATAATTCATGTTCCGATTAAAAATTCATCGTGTCTCGGTTAATTATTGTCCAATTTCGACGTTTTTTTGAAAATCGGGGTAACGCGTGAAAATAATAACAATTGTTGTATTGGTTTTTTAAAAATTTTTCATTTAACAATAATTATTGCAAAAAAAATTTATTTCCAACATGTTTTTAAAATTATTTATTTTAGCACAAAGCTTTAAAAATGAAGTTTGTTCATCTTAAAAAAATAAAAAATATTTCATTTCACTGTTTTTATGATAAAATCAATATTTAGCTGGTTAAGTAAAAAATATTTAAAATATAGTCTTTATCGTTTGTAGTCATATGAGACAATGGTTATATTGAATTTAAACAGTATGTGCCTAGTTATATAATTATGATAAATATTAAAACTTTAGCTGACTAGCTATTTTAGTCAACAAAGGATGTAAAATAAGTTTTTTAAATAAATACTCTTTGATTTTTCACTCAATTTGTGTGTTCACATTTATTTAATAATCGTTTATAAAAAATAACATTCTTTATCATACTTTAAAAAATTACAATTTTATTTTTTAAACTTTTATTTATAATTAGTACAAAATTTCATTAAATATCTGTTTTATTAATCCAACTATTATGAGAATTGTCAAAACCTAGCCATTTCATAAATACTTGATTTCCACGTCTTTTGACAGCTTTTTCTACGAGGTAAACGTCTGGATACTTGGCCTTCTGCAGTCCCTCTGCATAGAAACTACCAGAGATGGGTTGATCTTGATAATCTTTCAAATGATACGTCGTTGGATTAGTGGCTGCTACCATTACAACTGTGAATATCTCTGTCGACCAGTTTGGAGTATATCCTTCCTCAAAGATATGCTTGGCATTGCTAACTCGGACTTTGTCACCAACTTTAAACTTTGTCTTCTTCTTGGTTCTGCGTTTATGAGCAAATTTCAACAAAACTTTGGCTTTATTAGCAGCTGTTACATCTTTGGGCTTAATTCCAATGGTACGAGGCTTACGTTCATTATAAACTGCTATTAATTCAGGTAAGATATACAACCATTTGTAATTAACACGTTAGCTGAACTTTTTTCACATAAGATTTTTAAAAGTGCGATTGAAACATTCGTAGATCGATGCCTTCAAACTGCTGTATGTTGAATATAAATTAATCTTCTACTTGTGCATCAGTTTTTGAAAATTTGAATTATAAAATCTTGCCTCTGTCAGTTTGAAGATTCTTAGGTCCTCTGCCTTTTGAAAATTCATATTTCATTGTTGCAGAGACTTCTACGCCAGTTTTCTGTTTTACCGAAACAGCCCACGCGTATTTAGAAAAAATATCTATAACTGTAAGCATGTGTTTATAGCTTTTGTTTTCTCGAAAATAAGGTTGCATTTCGACTAGATCAGCTTGCCATGTCTCGTCCAAACCCTGCTCGTCAAACTTTCGATGAGGATAATTACGACGTGCTGGCTTGTGAAGCTCGTCTACTACTCTTTGACGTTGTTCCATCGATGGTTATCGATTGACTATTTTGCACTAATAGTGATAATGTCTTTTTATAGTCTCAATTTCCACCTGGCTTTGTATCAATTTCTTAACTAGCTCGTCTCTATACACATTTACAATTTTATCTAAGTTATTAAGATCACTTCTCAAACTAGATATTGAATCTAATAATCTTTGAACTTCCAAACGTACAATACGCTGTAAAGTATCTAAATCTACAGCTTCATTGAGTTGATTAGGTGATGCGAGATTACAAAGTCTCTTATTCTCCAAGTCATACTGACTATCAGATGTAATTTTATAACCAACACCTGGAGGTCCTCGACTACCCTCGCTTCGTTTAAGATTACGTCTGAATGCATCGACGCTTATTTTGATAATGTGTGGTGTAGATTTCTACATCTTAATATATATAGCCACTTTCACGTAACTCTTCAATAATTGAATGTATCTCAGTTGTATGGCTAGAGTTTCCAGCTTCTCTTTTAGTAATGACTAATCGAAGTCTGAAAGAGAATGAGAATCTATCAACGAGTTCGTTTGGATCATCCCAGTTAGGCCAGTCAAAATAGGGTATTGTTCTGCCAAAATTAGTAACCGGCAACGACCTATGCGATTATTTCAAAGATAGTCCGTAGATGTTTTCTTATATGTTTTGGACTAGCAACTATAATTTATTAATTAGTTATTAACAAATTAGTGCAAAAAACGCTTTTTTTTTGTTTTTTGCTAATAAAACGAAAACTACCTGACGAATCATTATGGTGTCGATAAGAAAGTTGTAGAGAATTAAATTATCAACAAAACGAGAGGTCAACCAACCCGATCGGTCAATTGGAACCGAAGAAAATTCGGAAAAACTGGAAAAATTTTCATTTAAAAAAAAAATTTATAACTGTTGTTTATGAATATTAAGAGCTGAAATTTGGCACAGTATTAATTATATCTACTTTTGACATGCCAAAGGCAGGTACTATCGGATAATTAGTTTCTGTGCAATTGCAATTTTTTTTTGCGGTATTCTTCCTTTCTTTATATTACCGGTTGAGAACGTTGAACATACATTTTTAAAACAGTTTTGAAAACTAGAAACAATATACTATTAAACGTATATTCTAAATTTTCATTAAAATTGTGTAAAAAGGGTGAAATATGCACTCGAACATCGACGTAAACGGTCGAGCGCATGGTACACAGCAAAAAGTGGGGATGGAGGAGAAATGATATATATAGATATACCAGCTTTTAACTAGCTTGTTCTTGGTGATTAATGCACTTATATTGAAGTGTTTTTTTAAGGTATTTTTACCGAGGAATCTGATATCCTATTTAGATTTCACGAATAATGAAATCTAAAGGTATTTTCAGATTTCGGAGTTATATATATCCTTTCTCCTCCATTCCCACTTTTTGCTGTGTACCGGGTGCTCAACTGTTTACGTCGATGTTCGAGTGCATATTTCACCCTTTTTACACAATTTTAATGAAAACTTAGAATATACGTTTAATAGTATATTGTTTCTAGTTTTCAAAACCAGTTTTAAAAATGTATGTACGACGTTCTCAATCGGTAATATAAAGAAGTGAAGAATACCGAAAAAAAAAATTGCAATTGCGCAGAAACTAATTATCCGATAGTACCTGCCTTTGGCATGTTAAAAGTAGATATAATTATCTACTACTGTGCCAAATTTTAGCTCTTAATATTCATAAACAACAGAGTTATAAATTTTTTAAAAAAATAAAAACCTTCCGGTTTTTTCAAATTTTCTTCGGTTTTAATAAACCGATCGGGTCGTTTGACCTCTCGTTTTGTTGATAATTTAATTCTCTACAACTTTCTTATCGACACCATAATGATTCGTCAGGTAGTTTTCGTTTTATTAGCAAAAAACAAAAAAACGCGTTTTTTGCACTAATTTGTTAATAACTAATTAATTCATCATAGTTGCTAGTCCAAAACGTATAAGGAAACATCTACGGACTATCTTTTAAATGATCGCATAGGTCGTTGCCGGTTACTAATTTTGGCAAAATAAGACTTTTTTCGGTCTATTGACTAGCCTAAGTATATGTAATCCATTCTCGTATCTCAATTTGCAATTTTATATCGAGGTAATGATCCTCCTCTTTTTTTCAATGAAAACAAAGGACTAATGATACTGTCGAATTTCTTAAATTTGTAAACAATATCTTACAATATCTTACAATATATATATATATATATGTATGTATATATGTATATAATTATATTAGTATTCATTAGTTTACTATAATTAATCTTTCAAATTGTTCTTTACGCTTTCTCTTTTATTCTTATTCTTTTTATAATTAATACATTTAATTCAAAGTACACACACGCATGTGCTAATGGGTACATACGATAACAGCGCCCTACTACATAAATATCTTTTAACTTGGTAGCTCACAATTGTGTTATCCTCCTTATGATTTCTGTTTAACTATTGTTGTGAACGACTTCACTGCTTCTTGTTTGATCGTGTTTCTTTATAGCTTATTTATACTATAGACTGAAACCTATACTACTTAATGGTTTCTATTATTAATTGTTTAAATAGCAATGTTTATTGTAAAATTGTTTTTTAATGGATTTTATAATATTTATTATTGGTTTTGGAAAGTTGAAAGGTTATAATTGAGACTTTGATATTTTAATTGTCATTGATTTTGTAAATTTTATCAAGTAAAAAAATTATATGTATTTATATGTTATGTTTCAGGAAAAGAATGTTACTCATAGTTATGTAAATTAATTTAAATCAATTTTTTGCACTTGAAAAGGGTCATCATAAATATGACTGAAACGTTGTATGATTAACCATCAATAAAAAGTATTATTGACAGTTAATAGTTGTTTGTATCATTATTAAAGGAATTATTTACACTGTCGTTAAACTCTACTAATGAATAATAATTTAAATATTATTAATTGTATTTATGTGTATATATCAATGTATTTTTATGGGATTCAATTTTGAAATTTTTGAAACTTTATTTAAAAGTATCAGAGGAGCGCCTCGACGTTTTCGTATTCGTACATCCACTCGCCGTCGAGGCGCTACCGCGCCTCTTGATAAAAACGAAAATCTAAAATTTTTGCTTATGCATTGTAAGTGAGAAAATTATTTAAACAAAGAAAAAAACTATAGAAAAGTGGGGTTAAAATTTTAAAAAGAAGAATACTATTTATTAGATGTTTAAAATTATAAAAACGAAAATTTGAACAAAGAAAACAATATAAAATAGTGGGCTTGAAATTTTAACAAAGAAAAAAAATATTACACTGACTTTAAACAATTGTAAGAACATTAAAATTAATTTTAATGTGAATTCTAAAATTTAAATTCGTAAAAAAATTATCTAACTAAATGATGGTTTGTAGTCTAGGCGCCCAGAGGGTTTCGTATGAAGTAAGAGGTCCCACCAAGCAAGCAGGTGATTTATACGTATTTTGAGCCGCTGAATTCGAATTTGCAACTTGCTTTTCGTCCAAGTAGTCGAGTAATTTGTTATAAACAAATTAATTGTTTAAATGGCTATAAATTATGAACTACAATGGATGCAGTAATTTTCTCTGCGAAAACTTGTTCTTTAATAAACAAAACAAAAAAAATCGTTTTTGTTGCGTTTGGATTCGATAATTAGAACCAGAGATATGGCAAATATATTGCAAAAAAACATAGAGACGTAGCACTAGCGCGGAACGCCCTGGTAAAAAACCTTATAACTCGACTACTAATTGATATTTTTTGAAGTTCAACATGTGTTTGAAAAATGTCAGAGTCTCAGCTTTAATGATAAATTGTTATATATTACTTTCAAGTGTTGATAAATAAGCTAGAATGATTTGAAGCAGAAAAATTTTCAATTTTTCAGAATTGTGTTTGTTTATAACGAAATAATATAGGTTAGCAAACAAAATATTTCTATATTTTTGATATGGAATGATAGAAAATCTGATCTTATTTAAGAATCGGTCCGGTTTTTCAAATTCAAGTAAGTAGAACCTGAGATATCGCAAATTTAAGCTGTAGCGCCAACTCCTTGCAATACGACATATGTGTGCAATATAGCGATCGCTTTCCTTATTAAAAATTCTTTTATTATAAGGTAAGTAATCTCATCCTTTTCTAATAAAATCATTTTTGACTCGACTCTATCAAGAGGCGCGGCAGCGCCTCGACGGCGAGTTAAGGTACGAATACGAAAACGTCGAGGCGCTCCTCTTATACTTTAAAATAGAGTTTCAAAAATTTCAAAATCGAATCCCATAAAAATACATCGATATGCACACATAAATACAATTAATAATATTTGAAGATTTTCATTATCTTTGATTTGAAAAAAAATTGATTACAATCGGTTCACTCATTCACGAGAAAATGCAGTTTGAAATTTCGAAATGTCGTATTCTCGTTATTTTTTTTTCGAACTATAAATGATTTTTTAAAATTAATGATATATGTTTTATTAAAAAAAAGTAAATAATGTCATTATTTACTTATTTATTTTACTTATTAACTGTTTAACTTTGAAAATTTGTTTGAACAAAACATTCTGTAAAGTTAAGATTTTATATGAATTGGTATGAGCATTGACATATCTAACGACATTCTTTTGTTTTCACTAACCTACGAATCGATATCACTCGCGTCATATACGGCCATGCTGTGCGATATCTCGACCTGTCAATACTCCCTTAGGGAGTATTGACAGAGAGAATATCGTCGAGATATTAGCATGAACGTATGCAATGCCTATACAAATTTAGCGTGGTCTATAAGTATTCCACCGAATACGGCCTACAACGACATAAATGTATATACATATACATGGGATATTTTATGTCAATTCACACGCGCGCACACACACACACAAACACACAGTTATATATATATATATATTCATAAGCCCATGTGTGTGCGTCCATGCGAATCGACATATTAATATACGTGGGAAAAATTGTCATAGAACGTCCTATATATATATATATATATATATATATATATTCGTCGAATACTTCTGTATTCAATTCATTCTTTTTAAAATAATATTAAAGTCCTTATTCAAACTGATGAATAATATTTCATTATGTTATTATTACTTTTAAAAAAGAATATTTTAGGCGAGTTTAGTTATTAAACAGTATAGAATTCTTTAGAACATTTTTTCTAAATATTTCTTTTTTTTTTACTACATACATCATATTTTTTCTTTAATTTCAGTTCTTGAGAGTACTGAAATGAATTGAGTAATTATTATTAAATTTATACCTTTTACTAGATTTATCTATAGTTTTTGCTTAAGAAAGTTTTGAAATCAATCAAGCAATCGTCGAGTACTTCTGTATTCAATTCATTCTTTTTAATAATATAAAATTCATGAAATATTTACAGTTTCGGCTAAAGAAAGTTTTGAGATCAATGAAGCAATCGTCGAGTACTTCTGTATTCAATTCTTACTTTTTAATAATATAAAATCCATAAAATGTTCAATTTCTATTCTCTTTGATAGACGAATATTTGGAAAATCTTTGCCAAATAATTTAAAAAAAAAAGGGATTATTGAGATGAAGATAGCGATGATAGTACACATCAAAATTGAAAAAAAAATGATATACAGTCGACGATCTGAGTCCCGCCGCCTTCTCCTCCATTGACTCGCTCATGCGTTATCCCCACTCGCTAACTAAAAGAATTTGTTTCCAAACATTCTGAGTCCCGCCGCTGCTCTACGCGACTTTTTAACTTGTAAAAATGGATTTCTTAGTTTAATTTTTTTGTTTAGAATACAATAAACGTTTATTGGAATAAAAGGTAACAAAAAATATTGTAATATTGCATAATTCTCATTTATATTTACTATAAAAAATATAAAAATTAAATTTTTTTATTTAAAGGTAACATAAATTTAAAAATTAAAGAATATATTACTTATTGATGATCTTTTATTTATAAAGCAATCACTTAAATTTTCAAATAAATAACATTCTATTGATTGATTAAATATATCTAGTTTAATTTTTATATTTTTTTCAGTAGATATAAATGAGAATTATACAATATTGTATTAATTCTTTGTTACTTTTTATTTCAATAAACATTTGTTGTATTCTAAACAAAAAAATGAAATTAATAAACCCATTTTTACAAGTGAAAAAGTCGCATAGAGCAGCGGCGGGACTCAGAATGTTTGGAAACATATTCTTTTAGTCAACGAGTGGGGGTAACGCACGAGCGAGTCGATGGAGGAGAAGGCGGCGGGACTCAGATCGTCGACTGTATTAGATCAACTTATTATTTTATTTATGAGTGAATATTACTACTTAAACATTGATGAACTATACTTGATCTCAGTGATATCTATTTTATTTTATTCCTGATGAAAGATTTACTTGATAAACAATTTCCGAAACGATGAACTTCAAAGTTTAAAGTTAGTTTTAATTCAATCATAGGGACTAAAATAAAAGTACAGAAAGCAAGCTTTAATTTGCCGTTCAAAGTTAAGAAGCAAGAAAGTACCAAAAATCACAAAATCACTGTCCTTTAGAATTTAGATGATTTTTGGTACTTCCCTGTTGATTTATTAAAGACATTTCTAGACTGGATTATTCACACTTCAATTAAGGGCTTTTTTTTACATTTTTCTTCAAATAAGACTGGAAACGTCTATAATTTCAGTTTTTCGAAGCGTTAGTCCGTACCGCTCTGGCTTTACTCATATTTTGGTACCTAAAAACATATCTCAAAGTTTCATCAAGATCTGTAACCCGAAGCTCATAGCCTCTCCTGGTAAGATCAAGTATAGTTCATCAATGTTTAAGTAGTAATATTGACTCATAAATAAAATAATAAGTTGATCTGATATATCATTTTTTTTTTCAATTTTGATGTGTACTATCATCGCTATCTTCATCTCAATAATCCCTTTTTTTTAAAAATTATTTGGCAAAGTTTTTCCAAATATTCGTCTATCAAAGAGAATAGAAATTGAACATTTTATGGATTTTATATTATTAAAAAGTAAGAATTGAATACAGAAGTACTCGACGATTGCTTCATTGATCTCAAAACTTTCTGCAGCCGAAACTGTAAATATTTCATGAATTTTATATTATTAAAAAGAATGAATTGAATACAGAAGTACTCGACGATTGCTTGATTGATTTCAAAACTTTCTTAAGCAAAAACTATAGATAAATCTAGTAAAAGGTATAAATTTAATAATAATTACTCAATTCATTTCAGTACTCTCAAGAACTGAAATTAAAGAAAAAATGTGATGTATGTAGTAAAAAAAAAAATATTTAGAAAAAATGTTCTAAAGAATTCTATACTGTTTAATAACTAAACTCGCCTAAAATATACTTTTTTAAAAGTAATAATAACATAATAAAATATTATTCATCAGTTTGAATAAGGACTTAAAACATGAAATACCAGACATAATATTCAAAAGCTTTGAAGAAATTTTATTACATTTTTTATATACTTTGTCATAATATTAATGAAGTATAATCTTCGAGCATATACTACTGGAGGAAGCCTCCCAGCTATTAACTACGTTACAAGGCGAAGAGAGAAAAAGCCTCTATTTTGGTACATGCTATCTCTCTCTCACTTTCTTAGTGGCAAACAGAAGCAGCCAATCAAATCAGGCGAGAGAGAGACAGCACGTACCAAAATAGAGGCTTTCTCTCTCTTCGCCTTGTAACGCTTTCTGCCATTCGGAGGCTTCCTCCAGTAGTATATGCTCGAAGTGTATAATACATTTAAATAAAGTAGATTTAGGGTTTTAAATAATCATTGATTTTTTTACTATAATAGTAAACAATTTACTCAACTTATGGAGTATTTTTACATTTGTTTATTTTTTTGCAATTGCAAAAAGAACAACAATCTATTTGATTCAAAAAATTTGTTTTAACCTTCCGATTTATTAGAGTCATCTATTTTTAGCTGAATCCTTTTTTATTAAATTTTTATTTAATTTCCTAATACAGAGTTAAAATTGATTGTATTACAAAAAAATGAAATTACTTACCTTATAATAAAAGAATTTTCAATAAGGAAAGCGATCGCCATATTGCACACATATGTCGTATTGCAAGGAGTTGGCGCTACAGCTTAAATTTGCGATATCTCAGGTTCTACTTACTTAAATTTGAAAAACCGGACAGATTCTTAGACTAGATCAAATTTCCTATCATTTTTTATCAAAAATATAGAAATATTTTATTCGCTAACCTATATTATTTCGTTATAAACAAACACAATTCTAAAAAATTGAAAATTTTTTCTGATTCAAATCATTCTAGCCTATTTATCAACACTTGAAAGTAATATATAACAATTTATCATTAAAGCTGAGACTCTGACATTTTTCAAACACATGTTGAACTTAAAAAAATATTAATTAGTAGTCGAGTTATAAGGTTTTTTACCAGGGCGTTCCGCGCTAGCACTACGTCTCTATGTTTTTTTGCAATATATTTGCCATATCTCTGGTTCTAATCATCGAATTGACATGCAACAGAAACGATTTTTTTTGTTTTTTTTATTAAAGAACAAGTTTTCGCAGAGAAAATTAGTGCATCTATTGTAGTTCATAATTTATAGCCATTTAAACAATCAATTTGTTTATAACAAATTACTCGACCACTTGCGCGAAAAGCAAGTTGCTAATTCGGATTCAACAGCTTAAAATACATATAAATCACCTACTTGCTTGGTGGGATCTCTAACTTCATACGAAACCCTCTGGGCGCCTAGACTATTGGTTAAATATGTAATTAATTGATTTATTTGAATATTTATAGAAATACTTACCTTTCCTTTTTTAAACAAATAATGTACTTTTACGTTTTCTTTCAAAAAATATTAAGTTTAAAATATTATATTGGTTTCTATTATCACATCCTTGATTCTCTAATCCACTTTCAATTCCTTTTCGTTTGTAATATGTATTTTAATTTAAAATGATATAATACTTTTTTTTTCTATTATTAATTTACAAAATACAATCATATATTATGTAAAAGATCAATCGAACTTCCCACACCTTGTGTGGAAAAATAATATACAAAACACGTGCGAGAAACAGGTAATCTCGCAAGGACATTGTCGCCCTTGTTTCGCTCGGGCGACAAACTTTCCGTGCGAGAAACATTTTCGAAATCATAAATTCTCTTTAACTCGTTAGATAATTGTTTAAAATTCAATTTTTTATTTTTGAGGTGCGAGATATTATTTTGTGATTGCTTTGATAATTAAATAGACGGATAAATAAATAAATAGTCCTCTTGATTGAAAAAAAAAATCATCTTGAAATTTTGTTTTATTTAATTTTTAGTAAATAAGTTTTATGATCTGTGAATTTAAATTATATTGTTCAAATAATTTTTAATCGAAAAAATCTTAATAAATTTTTTCTGAAAGTTTTTTTCTTAAAAAAATTAAATAGTTTTCAGAAATTTTCCTCGTTTCTGATAAAACTTATTGAATTTTATGAAAAAACTAGAAAATACTCCACGTAATATAATTTGCTAAAATTCATTAGTATTTAAAATGGTATTTTTCTACCAAAAAGTATTTTATTAACTTATTATCTAAAATTTACGATTTTAAAGTATAAAGTACATTAAAAATTTTATTCAACAAAGAATTTGAAAAATTACAAACATTCCATAAATTTTAAATCTATTTTATACCCCTAAAGTTTTTGTATGTTCTGAATAATAAATATAACATATTATACCTAACTTGCCGCAATTTTCATTTTTTTAGCCGTGCAAGTTATGTTTAAACGTTTATACGTTCATCTATTAAAATATCAAGTAAATAAATATTCATGTATCTCATACTATCGTAAAATTAACTGAAATGTTAATTTTTCTTTCTCTCTCTTATTATTTCTATTAGATTTCATCTTGATTAATTATAAAATAAATATGAAATATGATTGTGTTCCACTTTTTGAATAAGAAAAATTCGTTGTTTAAATGGCTTTTGTTCCCGCATGCTTTAACGGCTACGTTTCTTATAAGTGAAACTAATGCATGATAGTATCGACTGAACTCATGTTATTCAACGTTGTGGGTCCGATAGCTTCATTTCGTAAATAATACCGCGTAAAACTTTATCGACTCCGTGTCTTTCGAGTCCGGAGCGCGTTTGTGAATTTTGATTGTATTACACTTACCCCCACCAGCTGTAGCCCGACGGTAGAACTGTGCGCTGTATATACAGTGAACTACTATGTTGCGGTACCTATCTAATTTTCATGATTTCTTAATGAAACTGTATGAGTTGCGTATTTTGGGTAATATTAAGACTGTATCGGAAGAATCGCTAACGTTTGACCTTATACTCGTGTGCGTCTTGATTATGGAACATACTTCATCAAACACACGCTTAATCAGGACTGTCAAGTAAATATAAGCGCATGCATACATTAGTTGAATCAAACGGGTTATGGGATAATGGAACGTTCGTGATTTGACTTTTGTATTAATATAGTTCCGGTCTTGCGAATAATAAAGATTGAAAGACTTACACAACCGCTAGAGCTACAGATTTTTTCAGTGTAGTAATTCCTGAGCTGCGTCACAACTAGCAATAAATTCTGATTCGGTAGTTGACAGAGCTACAATACTTTGTTTTTGTGAACGCCATGATACTAGATTATCGCTAAGTTTTAAAATAAAACCCGAAATAGACTTTCGTGATTTTATCATTCGCGTAATCTGCATTACTGATAGCTACGATTTTTGTACAATCATTATTACTTTTATAATATAAACCAAAATTCAAAGTAACTTTCAAGTATTTAATTATTTTTTTCATAGCGTCCCAGTGAGCTTTTTTTCGAATTTTCTGCATAACGACTCAAAATTCCCACTAAATATGCTACATCTGTTCAAGTTACTAGAGCTAAGAACATGAGACGCCCTGAGACATAGAACATGAGAACATGAGCGGCTTATTAAAACTTGATATTAAAACAAAATCATCAATATCTTCGACATCAAAAACAAAATTACGTACAACGTTACCTTTATTAAGCGGCTTAAGAGCATGACGAAGCTGTCTGCCTTCTAATAATATTTCCAATCTTAACTTATGAATAAACGATGCGTTTAATCGAGTTTCTTTGCTACAAAGAAAAAATTTGTAAGATTAAACTCTAGTGCGGACAACTCAAGAAATCCACCAAAATATTATACATACAAAGTTATAATAAAAACTTTCAATATGTCGTATTTTAAGCTTAGGTTTGTCGAGTTTGATATCTAATTTCCAATCCAAGCTCATAAAAAAATAACAAGTCCAAATGATTTTTTATTTTAACAAAAATTATTGTATAAATATAGCTTTAGTGCGGACAAGTCATTATATTTGTTTAATTTAAGAATTGAAAACGATATTGATAAAATAAAAAAAGCAAAACTCGATTGCTGCAGCTCTGACATGCCGTTAAGAGATTCAGGACTTCTTAGGTCCTAAGTCACTTTTTGTGTTTGTTTATTATTCTTGGCATCACGTTGTTCAGCTTCAGGAGAGCTGTTGTTTGTGTTTTGATTTTGCACGTCGCACAGTGGAAAATCTGTGAGAATTTTGTTTCAAAATTCGAGAAGTGGCTTAATTTCTAATCAAACTAGGTAAAATTTTTTTTAAATGGTCGCAATAGATTGTACTTTCACTGAACACTGCAGAAAAAGTGATGTCATATCTAAAAATAGGTTAAAAAATGAAAAAAGTGAGAAAAATCTTTTTTCTCTTACTTGCAGCTTTATAAACCATAAACCAATAAACAAGAAACCAGAAACTCATGAACCCTAAACCCTAAGCCCTAAACTCATAAACCCTAAACCCATACACCCCGAACCCATAAACCCATAAACCCTAAACTCATTAACCCTGAACCCATAAACCCTGAACTCATAAGCCCTAAACCCATAAGTTTATGGGTTTATGATTTATGGGTTTATGGGCTTATGGTGATGTCATATCTAAAATTAGGTTAAAAAATGAAAAAAGTGAGAAAAATCTTTTTTCTCTTACTTGCAGCTTTATAAACCATAAACCAATAAACAAGAAACCAGAAACTCATGAACCCTAAACCCTAAGCCCTAAACTCATAAACCCTAAACCCATACACCCCGAACCCATAAACTCATTAACCCTGAACCCATAAACCCTGAACTCATAAGCCCTAAACCCATAAGTTTATGGGTTTATGATTTATGGGTTTATGGGCTTATGGTTTATGAGTTTAGGGTTTATGGGTTTAGAGTATATGAGTTTAAAGTTAACGATTTTAGAATTTATTCATTTACTAATAAGCTGCAAGTAAGAAGAACAAAGATTTTTCTCACTTTTTGGTTTTTTTAACCTAGTTTTAGATGTGACATCAGTTTTTTAACTTCTGACATCACTTTTTTCTTTAACAGAATACTGCGAAAAAAGTGATATAACATCTAAAAATAGGCTAGAAAAAAAAGTGAGAAAAATCTTTGTTTTTCTTACTTGCAGCTTATTAATAAACCGATAAACCTTAAAATTGTAAACTTTAAACCCATATGCCCTAAATCCATAAGCCCTGAACTCATAAACCATAAGCCCATAAACCATAAACTTTCAAACTATAAACCCATTAAGCATAAAGCATGAACCCATAAACTATAGACCCAAAAAACATAAACCTATAAACTCATAAGCCATAAACCCATAAATCATAAACCCATAAACCATTAACCCATAAACCATAAACCTATAAACCATAAACCCATAAACTATGAACCCATAAAATATTAACCCATAAACCTTAAACTCATAAACCGTAAACCCATAAACCATAAACCCATAAACCGTAAACCCCTATACTATAAACCCGTAAACTAGAAACCCATAAACTATTAACCCATAAACCATAAGCCCATCAACCATGAACCCATAAATCGTAAACCCATTAACCCATAAACTATAAACCCATAAACCATAAACCAATAAACTATGAACCCATAAAATATTAACCCATAAACTATGAACTCCTAAACCATAAGCCCATAAACCATAAACTTTCAAACTATAAACCCATTAAGCATAAAGCATGAACCCATAAACTATAGACCCAAAAAACATAAACCTATAAACTCATAAGCCATAAACCCATAAATCATAAACCCATAAACCATTAACCCATAAACCATAAACCTATAAACCATAAACCCATAAACTATGAACCCATAAAATATTAACCCATAAACCTTAAACTCATAAACCGTAAACCCATAAACCATAAACCCATAAACCGTAAACCCCTATACTATAAACCCGTAAACTAGAAACCCATAAACTATTAACCCATAAACCATAAGCCCATCAACCATGAACCCATAAATCGTAAACCCATTAACCCATAAACTATAAACCCATAAACCATAAACCAATAAACTATGAACCCATAAAATATTAACCCATAAACTATGAACTCCTAAACCATAAACTCATAAACCGTAAACCCATAAACTTGAAACCCATAGAATATAAACCCATAGCCTTGGGGTTCATAAGTTTAGGATTTATGAGTTTAGGGTTTATGGGTTTGGGGTTTATGAGTTGAGGGTCAATGGGTTTAGGGTTTATGGGTTTAGCGTTTATGGGTTTATGGATTTAGGGCTTACAGGTTTAAGGTTTATGGGTTTAGAATTTATGAGTTATGGGTTTATCGGTTCAGGGTTCATGGGTATAGGGTTTATGGGTTAAGGGTTTATGGGTTTAGGGTTTATGGGTTTAGGGTTTATGGGTTTAGGGTTTTTGGGTTCAGGGTTTAGGGTTTATGGGTTTATGGTTTATTGTTTATGGGTTGATGTTTGATGGATTATGGTTTATGCGTTTATGTTTTATGGGTTAAGGGTTTATGGGTTTATGGGTTTATGGTTTATGGGTTTATGGGTTTATGGTTTATGGGTTTATGGTTTATTGTTTATGAGTTGATGTTTGATGAATTATGGCTTATGCGTTTATGTTTTATGGGTTAAGAGTAGGCCGGATTTGCTGTCCTTGTCTAATTGAGATTTTTGTTATTTATACAAGTATTAATTGGTGGATCTGCAAATTGAAGGTTAAGCGCAATAGATATTATTATTACAAATATTTATGCACAAAAAGAAAAAAATTTGTGGCTTTGTTTTTGAGAAAAGTAAGTAACGCGAAAATATTATAAACATAAACTTTTACTTCGGCGTTACTTACTTTTCTCAAAAACAAAACGGTAGATTTTTTTTTCTTGTGCATAGATGTTCATAATAATAATATCTATTGCGCTCAACCTTTAATTTAAAGATACACCGATTAATACTTGAATAAATAACAAACAACTTAATTGTTATTTGGTCGGTATCAGGTTCTACTTCGGCCTGCCGTTGAGGGTTTGTGGGTTTATGGTTTATTGTTTATGGGTTGATGTTTGATGGATTATGTTTTATGCGTTTATGTTTTATAGGTTAAGGGTTTGTGGGTTTATGGTTTATTGTTTACGGGTTTATGGGTTTATGGTTTATTGTTTATGGGTTGATGTTTGATGGATTATGGTTTCTGCGTTTATGGTTTATGGGTTTAGGGTTTATTGGTTTAGTATTTATGAGTCTAGGGCTTATGGATTTAGGGTTTATGAGTTTAGGGCTTATGGGTTTAGGGTTTTTGCGTTTGTGGCTTATAGGTTTATGGGTTTATGGTTTACGGGTTTATGGGTTTATGGGTTTATGGTTTATGGTTCATGGCTTTATGCGTTTATGGTTTATGAGTTTAGGGTTTATGGGTTTATGGTTTATAGGTTTATGGTTCATGGTTTATGCGCTCATGGTTTGTCACGTGAAAAATATTACGTAACAATAAAAAAATTTTTCCTCCAAAATAAAAATTTTTTTCCCATCGGCACAAATCACGAACCACTCATGGACCCGAACGCATATGAGATTTTCTTTTATTAATTCCCTTGATTTATTTTTTTTTGTGAACGAGATCACGACGACGACATGTATAGCAGACGCGCGCGGCGGCCATTACTACTACATCGAGAGCCCAAGTATATGAACGCAGATGCTACTGTACCAGCCTGTTAAGCGAGAGCCTACCTTCTAATACATGTGAGCAACCGCGCGTGCGCTAGGAGTCACGGTATCATGAACAAGACGTAGCAGAGAGAAGAATAAGAAATAGATAAGGTGTAAGAGAGATGGGAGATCCGCAAGCTGGCAGAGTGAATCTAAAGTGCTGGCGCGTCGATCTCTTGCGCATTAAGCGAAGAGAGAGAAAGGAGATAATCAAGAAAGATGGAGAGAGAGCGTTAGAGAAGGGATCGTCACGATCCTTTTCTCTTTACTGAGCCTCTATACCGTGTGTATACGTACACGCATGTATATGTATGTGTAATATCAGTATGTGTTGACGGTGAAGACCAATCTGCGCATAAGAAGATAGAAAAGGACAGCAAATATAAAGAAAATAAAGAGAATAAAATATGAACGAAGAGAAAGAATAAAAATTGCTTTAACTAGTATGAAGAAAATTAAATTAACACGTGTTGTAAATCTGTAAACGCACAAGTTACTTTAGACAAATTGTAGTATGAAGTATTCGCATATTGAGCGTAAATGTGTGTTAAAAGGAAGTAAGAAATACCAATGAGAATCATAGCATAAGAATTCAAGAGCAGTGATTGGGAGTAAAAGAAATTAAACGAAGACAGAAGATAACAAGAAGACAAGAAGACGCGGAGGAGAAGGAAGTAGCCTTTTAAGAAGAAGACATTTACTGCTGGTCTTCGCGCTGAGTCGCACACGATTTGATTGTCGTCCTCGTGTAGCACCGAACCCTTTCTCCTTTTGTAATTCGCCGCAACTTTCAAGAGTCACTCTTTTTTTTTGCTGTGCATATTCGGGCAGAAGAAAACTTGTTGGACTTGAGAGGAGCTGCAGCTGAGTCACAGAGAGAGAGAGAAATAAGAAAGTCCGGGCTCTGTAGACGAGTTTGACGCAGAAATCAACGTCGCCGGTAGCGACCACCAAGACCTGAAAGAAGCTAGCGATCGAGCGGCCATTATCGCCAGCCAGCCATATTCAACTAGTCATCTTGAGCACCATCGTCGACTGTATCGACCTAGATGGAGCTTAAAGTACATCACTGGTGAGTGGGCTACGTCCGATAAGGTTTTCGTTTTTTTTTGTAAATCAACGGCTCTCGCCAGTTGGTTTTCGAGTTAGTGAAGTGGTTTTCTTTTGTTTGTGCGCGAGATTTGATTATATAATTGAAGTGATTAACGTAAAAGCGTGATAGAAATTGAAAAGTTTGTAAAAATTGATTGAACGCGACCAAAAATAACTAAATAAAAATTCATTAAACTTTGTTAAGCGAAGTGACGTAGTTAAAGATGTTCTTTTCTTTGTGTTAAAATTTGTAAATCGTCGTAAAGGAACTTAAAAATTCTTATTGAGCGTGAATTAAAGAGTGGAAATAAATTTTCAATTGATTTATTAAGCGTAAATTTTTGAATTTAATGTGCGTTTCAGACACATCAATCCTTTGGTGAAATCTCGAATAGCTAGTGACGTAAAACATAATAAAATTAAGAATTTTCTTTTTGTTGTATTATTAAATTAAAAATTAAGGTTAGACTGTGAGTGCTAGAGTGTATGAGTTACGTAGCCACGTGTTACCAAAATAAAATTTAGACCGGTGAGACGCGTTTAATTGCCGGTTGAGCGAATAATTATTAGATACAGACAAGATAAAATTCTTTTTTCCATGTAGTGAAAATTAGAAGATTCGTTTCTGGTAACACGTGAGCGCGCATTGAGCGGTGAGAGTGAGAAAGAGAGAGAGAGACGTGAAGCGAGCCAAATGGCCGCCGGAAGACCGCCATTTTAGATTGAAAAATTTGTGTTTTACTTTATATTTATAATTAAAATTTTCTTATTTTTTACACCAAAAGAGACTTTAAGTGAATTGAATTTTTTTTAATTAGAATAACGATTAATATTTAAAATTACTTTTTGATAAATTGAGATTATAAGAATAGTGTATAATTTTCTATGGGTGTGGGATATAAGAGTGTGCAACTAGGTAGAAATCGAATTAATTTGTTATAATTGAATAAAATAAGGTATCTTCTTAAACATAAATCTGAGTGAATCTAAATAAAAGTTTTTTTTGTGTGTTTTCTCCCTCCCATTTCAGGCAAGAATTCTGCTCGAATAGAGCCACCTCCCGATCCAAGGCAGCTTGAGATTCATGCTTACGGCTAGCTAGTTGGTGGTGTATCCGGCGCCCTTTACACAAATAAATTTTTTTTTGATACACCGATTTTGCATGTGAGAATCGGCTCACGAGTAGATTAATATATATTTATTTTAAAAGTATAGAATATTACATTTACTAAAATTCTCACATCGCAGGTTTATGGGTTTATGGGTTGATGGTTGATCGATTATGGTTTATGCGTTTATTGTTTATGGGTTTATGGTTTATGGTTTATGGGTTTATCGTGATTGTTTATGGTTTATGAGTTTTGGGTTTATGGGTTTTGGGCACATGGGTTTAAAGTTAACGATTTTAGAGTTTATTGGTTTATTCATAAGCTGCATGTAAGAAAGACAAAGATTTTTCTCACTTTTTTGTTTTTCTCACCCATTTTTAGATGTGACATCACTTTTTTCGTAGTGTTCCGTGAAAGTACAAGCTATCGCGACCATTTTAAAAAAAATTTCACCAAGATTGATTAAAAATTGAGTCACTTCTTGAATTTTGAAACAAATTTCTTACAGATTTCCCACAGTGCGTCGTCCGCATAAACTTCGCTATATAATAGAGTTATTTTCTGCGTCGTGAAAACTTTCATTAGATTCCTTAAAAATTTTCTGTTCTAAATTAATTTCTTATTATTAATTAAATTACGTGCAATATTTTTGTTTCAATATTTGTTTTCATTTTCATTTATACCTAGATTTTTATTTTCAATTACGTGTATATTTTGATTTTTCATTATATTTTTATTTTTATCATTGATAATCATGCTATCTTCTTGAAATTCAAAAGAACATAATTTAATAGCTTGTAATTTACTTTCTACATTAGTTTTAACATTTGGCTTATTTTTGAAAAATAGATCCCCATGCGTTTCAACTTTATTTAATTCGGGTTCGAAAACTCTGTAAAATTTTATCATCGTAACTAACGAAAAATCCTACTTTTGCTTTAGAGTCTGATTTCTTAAGATTAACTTTTGGTATTCGAACAAATTCTTCCGAACCGATAATTTTAAAATTTTTATTCACACTGCCTTTACCATATCATGATTCAAAAGCAAACTGATCAGAAAAACGACCTTTTGACGTTCTATTTAAAAAATAAGCAGATGTAGGTAAGGCTTCTGACTAAAGAGATTTTTGTATATTTTTAGCTAACAACATAGTTCTTACCATTTCAATTAAAGTGCGTTTTTTCCCGCTCAGCTCTACCGTTCTGTTCATGCGTGTATGTTACCGACCGCTGATGTTTTATACCGTTTGCAAAGAGTACACTGAGAAAAATTTTCTTGTAAAAATTACAAGGGAGAATGGTAACGATGGCACAGTCTGCCATTATAGCGAACAATTACTATTCTAAATAGCAAAATTTACTAGAAACATAATAAAAATTCTCACGTTCCTTGTAAATTTTACTATGCAACATAGTAATTTTTTGCTATAATGGCGGCCTGCGTCATCGCTACCATTCTCCCTTGTAATTTTTACAAAAAAATTTTTCTCAGTGTATAGTAGATATTTTTTTATTTAAATACTCCAATCCATTATCCGTACGTAATATATTTATTTTATTTCCGGTTTCCTTTTCAAATCTCTGTTTGAAATTTTTAAAACAATCAGTAACTTCACTTTTAGCTTTAAGAAAATACAACTTTACAAACTTAAAAAAAATCATCTTAAAAAACTAAAACGTACTTAGAACCTCCAATAGAATTTACTTTCATTGGACTACATTAGTCAGAATGTATCATACCACCGATATGACCAGTACGACTTTCGCTAGTTGGAAACGGTGGTCTCTTTCGCATCAACTATACACTTTCCGGCATGTATATCTATTACAACAAGTCGCAGCGGGCAACGAATTAAGAAGTGAGAAAGATAGATAATTAGATAGATAGTTAATTTATTAATGTACAGCATGTTGTACAATAAAAATAAAGTTTACAATAGATTATAACAATAATAGCCAATAAAAATAAAAATAAAATACAAATAAAAATAATAATAATGAACTACAAAAATAAAAAATACAAGCAAAATAAAAAACCAAAACAAAAAGCAAAGAAAATCTTAAGCTGGGAGCAGAGGTCCAAACTCTTGGGAGAGGAAGTGCGCATGTGAGGTCGACTTGAAAGATGAGAGTGAAGATGAAGTCCTAAGCGACGATGGAAGTTCATTCCATAGTCGCGAGGATGAAAAAAGGCAATGAGCGTTGATGGTATTCGGTGGAAGAATGAAAAATGGTCAATGGCCTCACATCCCCCCTCAGAGCCCTAACAGGCCGGTTCTACTGATATCTAGAAAATAGATATGAAGGTGAACATGATAAAAACATTTTGAAAAGAAAAGTAGAGGCAAAGTAGTTCCTTATACCTGCAGTAGATAACCAACCCAGAGAGAGCCTATAAGGAGAGATGTGCTCGCGCCTACCTACACCATAGATGTAACGAATACCATCGTTGATAACCCTCTGAAGCCTAAGGTCGAGTTCAGCAGAAAGGTCAGTAAACACAAGACAACAATAGTCAAGAATCGGAAACAGCAGTGTACAAATAAGGTGCTTACGTAGAGCAAAAGTAGTGCTCCGTCTAAAGAAATTGAGTCGATAAAGGAGAGAAAACGACCTGTTACACACATGTGTGATATGCTCCTTCCAATTCAGCTTGCTGTCAAGATACACGCCCAAATTACGAATAGATGACTCAAACCCGATTGTCTCACCATTGATGCAGATACCAGTAGACGGCATGGAGGTTAGAATATTGATATAATAATAAGAGCCGATTATGATTGCTTTTGTCTTGTTAATATTCAACTTAAGGTGATTGCTGGATGCTCAATCTGCGACCAATGAAGCATGTTCACTCATTAGTGAAGTATAATCATCAAGCTCAGCAATCGGAAAGTGCACATATAGCTGCAAATCATCAGCGTATAAGAGGTACTGAACATTCAGATGGAAGGCAGAAGAGATGTCATTGATATAGATAGAGAACAGCAGAGGACCCAGAACAGAGCCCTAAAGAACACCAGTGTTAAGACAGACAAAATCTGATGACCTACCAACAGTATCAATGACAGCTTGACGACGATCAGAGAGATAAGAGCCGATCCACCTGATAACGGTGTGCGAAATATCGAGCGAATGTAGTTTCCGAAGTAAGGTGACATGGCACACCGTATCGAATGCCTTGCTGAAGTCGAATAACAGGAGCATCGTAACGTACCGTCTGTCCATATTAAGTCTAATGTCCTCTGTCAATTTAAGTAGAGCAGTCTGAGTGCTGTGGTCAGCTCTAAAACCAGTCTGATAAGCTTCTAGTAACTGTCTAGTTGTCAAGTAATTATACAACTGATCATAAACAAGGCACTCAAGAACCTTGGACATAAAAGACAACAAAGAGATGGGTCGTATATCACCCATGGTGCGCGGGGAAGAGACCTTGTTGATCGTAGTGACCAGCGAGGTCTTCCAACAAGAAGGAAAAACGCACTCACGCAACGAATCATTATAAATGCGACAGAGCTGAGGGCCAATGACAGGAAAAGCAGATTTTATGATAGATTGGGGGATAGCGTCAAATCCTCTAGCCTGAGAATCAGAACGACTAATAGCCATTCCAACCTCATCCAAAGTAACAACATTGAATTTGAACAAGGGTATGAAAGGTTCATCTACAGATAAAGACTTTAAGTAAGCAGAAATAGAAGAGCATATACCAAGGTTCCTGAGCTCCTTCCAGATCAGTCGAGAGTCAGTGATACCAGACAGTCTATCATGATAGTAGAGCAGTTTAGCCGATTTAATGCGCTCATGAGCCTGATCACGAGCGACCCTGTAGCAAAGTAAATCAGTATGTAGTC
This sequence comes from Anastatus disparis, assembly GCA_017163975.1. Taxonomy (NCBI): domain Eukaryota; kingdom Metazoa; phylum Arthropoda; class Insecta; order Hymenoptera; family Eupelmidae; genus Anastatus; species Anastatus disparis. Next base: position 1,706,207 of record JAFFSR010000297.1, read on the forward strand.
TTGAGCGTTTATAGCGTCTGTACAGCCGATCCCTCTCTCGTATCAGATGACGATGCTCAGCAGTAAACCACGTTCGACGACGCCCCTCCTGACGAACCCTCCTGAGAGGCACAAATAGTGCAACTGCCTCATTCAGATGGTGATAGAGACATTCAAGGCGATCTGAAAGGGAGGAATCGCCGACACACACGGAACAATTCAGTGAACGAAAGTAATCAAGCAGAACAGCATCATCAACGGAACTGTAATCACGAAAGCTAAAGTCATTGAGCAAAGGCTTAGAGAGAGATGACTAAACAGTAGCTGCAATGAAGTCATGTCCGTCGATGAATGGAACATCAGTCTTCCAGTAGTCAAGCAACAAGTCATTCGCATCAACAAGGCACAGGTTAAGCCATGTATCAGAAGTAGAGGTGTAGTGAGTTGGTCCATATGGCACAGAAAAGAGAGCATTTTCAGCAATCAAACTCCTGAGAAACACAGAATCATCAGAATCAGTACATAAATTAGTGTTAAAGTCGCCCAGAATAACCTTAGTACTTTAATTATGAATGAAAGAAGTTAAGTCGGGAATAAAATCTGTGTTTAACAGAAACGGAGCATGTGGGGCCTGTAGACGACACCAAAAAAAACAGGCGAGGCCAAGTCATTAGAATTGACTTCACAGAATAAATATTCTGGCAAACCAGGCTTACCACGCCATCCTCCCTTGGAGAAACATAAGCGCTTTGAAGAAAGAGAGTTATGAATAAATAAGGCAACGTCACCACCCCTGGTATTGCGACCCTGCCTATGAAGAGCATAGTCATCCAAAGCAATCAAAGAGTCACCAACAATCTGGCCCAATTTGGTTTTGGTCACAGCCATCACGTGGAAGTAAGGGCGAGAAGCCAGAAAGAGCCTAATCATCTCAATGTGTGCTCTGATGGAGTTAGCATTGAAATGACAAACCCTTAGACCATCCTTAGCAGTATAGTGGTGATTATTGGCAGATGAAGCTATGTTGTTAGCGGAGAGTAGAGTGTTAGGCACGATTGGAAAAGAGAATGGACTTACCGCAGAATCACAAGCTAAGCCTGAGAAATCTTCGCTAAAAAAGCATCCAGATCCGCATCAGTGGTAATGCGGATAGGAACACCACTCTTCTTCTTGCGGACAAACAACTTACCATCTCTCACAAAAGTAATGAAATCAGAATGCTCATCCTTGGACTTGATGAACGCCCGGAGTTTCAATTGGTACAGAGCAGAGGGCAAAAACTCATTTATATTGATGAATCCAGAGGTAAGAGTATCGACCAGTTTAACCCCATAGAGAAGGTGCTCCTTGATTTTAATAGTGTGCAGATTACCCAACCTGATTTTAGCAGCGATGATAGACCTGGCGAGCGAAGGTGACTTTAAGGAGACCAAGAGAGGAACCTTAGACGTTAAGACACGTTGTTGTTCAGATACAATCTCCACAGAAGCATCATCAACAGCAGCATCAGTTGTGACCCTGAATCGCCGAAGCGGACGGACAGAAGTTATATCTGTTAGAGAGAGACCAGGATCCAGAGTGGCCAGTACAGCGAAAGCTCCAGACTTGAGATCTTTGAGTTCTTCGGACACCAGCCCCCCGAGCACCAGATCAGAAGCACGCTCAAGGCGTGATTGCTGCGCTGACAATGCCTCGCATTGCTGCAAAAGAGACCTATTCAAGGTCTCCAACTCTTGAAGCTTACCAGACACAGGCTCAAGGGCAGATGAATTAGGTGTCTCCACAGGTGCGCTCTCCAGCCTCTTCAAAAGGTCATGGTGATCGGCAGAGACTCTATCAACTCTAGCATCACAGGCAGCGAAGCGCTCTTCAATAGAGGAAGACAGTGTATCTACACGATCCTCAAGTGCAACAAGCCTGGTATCAAAAGCAGAAAACTTCGCGCCGATGGCAGTAATCTTCTCATCCATGGCATCCAGCTTGTTCACCTTCACCTCCAGGACATCAAGTTTATCAAGTTTCTCCATCCTAGAAAAGAATTAACGCCAAAGCGTCAAGAGCAGCAGGAGCAGGTGACTTAGCAGCAGAAGAGGAAGTGGAAGGTGAAAAAGAATGTCCAGAAACAGAGCTTACAGAACTGGAGTGAGTGCACGAGCAATCCATATTAGAAGCAGCAATATAACCTTTACACACCTTTACAGTTTGTTCAAGGTAACGGACATGACTAAGCTTATCACATGTACTGTGGAAGGAATTTTTACATCGCGCACAGACTTGAGGTTTGGATGTGTGAGTGAAAGCTTTGCTACAAAGAAAGCACTGATTAGGCATTATGAACTGTGGTGCAGAAGCAAGTGGAGAACAACCTTTACTTCAGCGGAGCAATTACAAGAGAAAGTATTGAGAGTAGAGTAAAGAGAAAAGAGTAAAGTGGAAACCAACCTTAATAGCGGATTTCACAAAGAACAAGCGTTAATAATGTATAAGCAGCAGAGAAGTGAAAAAGCAGTGGAGAAAAACCTTGATACTGGATTACACAGTGATATAAATGTAGATAAGATAGAGAGATAAAAATGTATGTAGTACAGTACGTTGAGCAAACAAGAAAGAGAGATAGAGAAGGAATGCGTGGTCGCAACATTGTAAAATATATAGCACGCATTCGTATTCACTCGGGACTAAGTGTTACGGATGTTAAAAAGCTCTTCGCGTTTAGCTTGTTATGTTGATAATATAAAAATTTTCGGCAGGCTGGTATGAAAAAGAGTATACATTACACAAGAATAATCTTGTTGATTCCGACGAGAAAAATGGGAAAATGAATAAAAAGTAAGCAAAAATAATTTAACAGTATTAATTTTCATATACATCAATTTTTATCGAAATACTATATACATATGTTATAGAATTGAAACAGGGAGTTGGTGAGCAACGCGAGCAGGGGGATCTCCCCACAGTGTAAATATATATATATATATATATATATATATATATCTATCTGTATATCTATCTATATATAGTCGTAAGACAAGATTCAACCGACCCCCCCCCCTCAGCCCCCCTCAAATGTCTGTCCGTGAAACCCCCCCTCAAATTACGTTCTAATTCCTCTTATAAATGGCCATTTCAAAATTAACGTAACTGAGGCCCCCTTAGCCCCCCTCGCTCCCCCTCAATTTTGATAGCCCCTCCTCAGCCCCCCCTCAATTTTTATAGACCCCCTCATTATGCCCTTTCCCTCACTATGATATTATGTTTTAGTAATTAGCAATAAAGAAATATTCTTGTTATTAATAATATTCTATTATTATAATAACAATTATAAGTAATTAAATATTATTATGATTAGTAATATTTAATTATTATTATTAGTAATATTTAATTATTATAATTGTAACTGTAACTAATTGATAATATAAAGTTTTTTCGCTGCATTTCATTTATATTCTAATATTAAATTTTAATAATGAAAAAAAAAATTATTATTATTAATATTTCATTAATATAATTGCAAACATAACTAATTGATAATACAAAGCTTCCTCTCTGCATTTCCTTTATTCAGATGAATATATAATATTTTTATTTTTATATATTGTATCTTTATTTTTATTATTGCAAAAATTTACTAATTACAAAAGTAAATTATAAATTACAAAATGAATTTAGCTTAATATCCATAGGTAATTTATTAACACTTGTATTTAAATGAAACATGTTTTTTTTTAACTAAAAATAAGATATTTACATATTTATCTTAATAAAAGATTTCTGGCCTTGAGACCAGCATAAAAATATGTGGCTGCATTAAAAGCTTTAAAAGCTTACAAATTCATTTCTTATTGTCACTGAAGCGTACAGATCTATTATTTATTGTCGCTAAAAAAAGCTTATAAAAGCGTACAGATTTATTATTTGTTGTCGCTAAAAAAAGCTTATGAAAAGCATACAGATTTATTGTTTGTTGTCGCTAAAAAAACTTCAGATAAGCATAGACATATGTTGTTTGTTGTTGCTAAAGAAAGCTTACAAATTTATTTTTCATAATCGCTAAAAGTAACTTTTTTTTCCAAATCATAATGAGATATTTTTACAATTTTTGGATTAAGAATGAGAAATGTAGAAACCTGTAATGTCGGTATTTTATAATCAAAACGAGAACAATATACTTAACTTTTTTTAAATTTTATGTAACGTCGCTGTATTTCAGCTATTATTGCGATGCTAATTAGCGACGGAGATCATCAGTGCGTTTGTGAACAAAGCACATGCAACGTACAGTGGTGCTTGTATCAGCGTTGGAACTTGTGATCTCGAGATTACGAATCCATAGCTCTGCAGTTAATAATATTATTTTTAAAATAAAATTTTTGCAATAGGAAATATTGAAGAATAGGTGTAATATAATTAAAATTAAAATATAATATACCCTATGTAATCTATGTCAACGTATATAAATATACACACTTATAAAAGAAGCCACCAATTACTGTATGAAGTAAGTTACATTTAAATACAATAAATATATAATTATAAATGTTTATTTTAACCAATTCATTTTGTTGACTTTTTTCAAGTTTTGAAAAAGAATTGTAAAAACATATACTTTTTTGAAATATATTTGAAATAAAAATTAAAAGTTAATTATTTATATTTTAAATTTTTATATTTGAATTTCAAATATTTCAAATAAAAAAATATACGTGTATATATATATATATATATATATATATATATACATATATACATATATACATATATATTTATTTCTATTACAAGGTTAGTATATTAAAAATAATATTTTACAAAAATTAATATAAAAATTTGAATCAAATTATATTATATGCTTTATTACATTAAAAACTACATCACATCTTATATATTTTCATTTTTTTTTTTAATATTAGCAGTTAATTAGTTTACACTGTTCGGACACGAATGCTAGAGGATCGGCCCTACTCGAGTACTTAGCCACCACTGAACTAGATATTCTTAATAGGGGGTCGGAACCTACCTTCTTTAATATAAAAAGAAGAGAGGTGATCGACCTAACACTGTGTTCACAAAACTTTATTCATGCTGTGCGGGATTGGAGAGTGTCAGAAGAACCGACGCTCTCTGATCATGCACAGATCACGTTTAATATTTGTTTTCTGTTTCAGGAGGTCAAATGGATTAGGAACCCAAGGAATACGGACTGGGGTACATACAAAAAGGAACTCTCATTAGCAATGAGAGAATTCCCTAAAAATATTAGGAACAGGGAAGAGATAGAAGGGGCGGCGAAAATGCTCCAACAGTCTATCATCTCGGCATTCTCTAAGAGCTGTCCTCTCAAGAAAGCGAGGACAGAATATGAGTCTCCATGGTGGAATCACAAACTGGAAACTCTTAAGGAGACAGTCAAAAGATTGTTCAAAAAGGCCAAGAAATCCAAAGAGGAGTTACCTTGGCAGAAGTGGAGAGACAAACAGAAAGAATACAGAAGGGAGGTCAGAAGGGCCCACACGGAAGGATGGAGGAAGTTCTGTTCGGAAGTGGAACAAGGTCCGGAGGCATCCCGACTTGACAAACTGTTTGCACGGAATCCGGAGGCATGGTTGGGTGCCATTAGACTTCCAGAGGGTGGTTACTCAGTGACGGACAGGGAGACCTTGGGTTGCCTGATGAGTACGCACTTTCCGGGTTTTATTAACTTGGAGGGTGGGGAGAGTGATCAACCTGATAACCCTTCACGGGTGAATTGGGGTCCTGGTTGCGGTGGACCCGCTGACAAGTCAGCTAGGGTGAAGCTTGCAGCCGGGATTGTCTCCCCAGACCGTGTCAGGTGGTCCTGGTTCTCCTTTAGGCCGTATAAGTCTCCCGGGGTAGACGGGGTGGTACCCGGTCCTGCTTTAGCAGGGCACGGAGGTTATCCTCGGCCCTTTCGTGAGACTGTCGAGAGCCTGTTTGTTGCTGGGCTATACACCCGAAAACTGGAGGAATTCAAGAGTAGTTTTCATTCCTAAACCAGGAAGAAGCAGCTACTCCACGGCAAAGGACTTCAGACCTATTTGTCTGATGTCCTTTTTGCTTAAGTCGATAGAGAGGCTCATCGACAGATACATCAAGGAGACGGTTCTCACACAGAATCCGCTATCACCAGAACAACACGCCTACACAGAAGGCAAATCTACCGAAACAGCACTGCACAAAGCAGTGTCATTAATCGAGGAAGAAATAGAAACAGGAGGATTCGCCATAGTAGCCCTCCTGGATGTAGAGGGGGCTTTCAACAATACCCCAACAGAGGCTATTTGCAAAGCAGCCAAGAATAAAGGAGTGCCGGACATGATCACGAACTGGATCCGTGACATACTGAGTCACCGATTATTGGAAGTAACCAGGGGTGACACCACGGTCAGGGGTACAGTCGCAAATGGCTGTCCTCAGGGTGGTGTGATCTCCCCGTTAGAATGGAACTTGGTGGCAGAAGGTGCCTTAACCTGTGTAAAGAAACCGGATGCCATGTCATTGGATATGCCGACGATATAATGATAGTGGTGAGGGGGCGTTTCCTTGAACCGCTAGCAGATGTATTACAGGCAGCACTGGACAGACTTTGGAACTGGTGCAAAACCAACAAACTGTCTATCAACCCTAGCAAAACAGAGGTGGTGGTCTTCACGAGGAGGTATAAGTGGAAACTGCATAAAACCTTAAAGCTAGGAGGCCAAGTATTAACACCAAAATCCGAGGCCAAATACTTGGGGGTGATACTGGACAGCAAGCTACACTGGAAACCCCAGGTAGAAGAGTGCTGCAGTAAGCTCACCAATATGTTTTGGCTTAGCAGAAGAACTATTGGAAGGAATTGGGGACTTAAACCCTCAACCATCCTGTGGATGTTTAGGACAATTCTCATTCCTAGACTAACTTACGCAGCAGTGGTATGGTGGAAACGCACCAGCCAAACAACAACTGCGAAGCTCCTGGATAGGCTAAGGGGACGTGTCCTGAGAGCCATGACAGGGGCAATGAGGACTACTCCCATAGAAGCCCTGGGATTCTTGATGGGAGTGGCATCCTTACAACTGTATGTACAAGAGGCTGCTACAAGGTCTGCATGCAGACTGATTGCTCTCACCATGTGGACAGGGAGAGGTGAACACACTAACCCTCCTTGCCTTAAACAAGATGTACTATTAAAGATGAGGTCAGATCTGATGGTGACGAAATATCACTTCGACAATAAATTCGAAGTGATTTTCCCAACCAAAGAAGACTGGCTGTCAGGAAAAGGTAATGATAGAATACCGAACTCAGGCGACATCTGGTACACGGATGGATCAAAATCCGCAACGGGTACTGGAGCAGGCATCTATCGAAGGAGGCTTGGGAAGGGGACTATGGTCCCGCTAGGCAAGCAGGCTTCAATTTTCCAGGCAGAACTGGTGGCTATACTGATTTCTGCTCAGATGGCACTAGATGCGAACAACCAAGACATAGTGAACATCTGTTCGGATAGCAAAGGGGCACTCATGGCCTTAAAAAGCTACAAAACTAAGTCTAGTCTAGTGGAGGAATGCATCAACTCACTAAATACTTTAGGAGAAAGATGCAGGAAACTCAAACTTTACTGGGTTCCCAGTCACGTGGGAATCAAAGGCAACAGGGTAGCAGACGACCTAGCAAAATTGTCTGCAAAAACACCACTAATTGGCCCTGAGCCGGCTTTGGGAATTCAGATGAGCCAAATTAAAGAAAAAATGTGTCAATGGCGAGAGACACAACATAGAACAACCTGGAGGGATACACCAGGTTGCAAGCAAGCTAAAGCTCTGCTTGGTGATGACCCTAATCATGCGTGGCTGGCACGGGGTCTGAACCTAAGCAGAGAAGATATAAACATAGTCGCACAAATAGCGACAGGGCATGGTAAATTAAATCACCACATGTACAATATGAAAGTAGCTGGTTCTGCTGCATGCAGATGGTGCGGGGCCGCCTTGGAGACGGTTCAGCACATCCTCTGTGAGTGTGAGGAACTAGCGACAACTAGAATGAAACACATAGGAATGGAGTGCCCTGACATTAACAAAATCAGGACACTTCCTCTAAATAATGTGATTTCCTTATATAAAGAGATCACGATACATTGCGTATCTAACTATGTCTAACCGCACACGCCCGGAACCCAACCATAATGTTGTGGTGAAGGGTTGCTGGTGGGACTAAACTATGGGGCTGCAAAGGGCATTTGGCCTAGGCAGCATTGGTGGTTCTATTCCCATAGAACTGCCTACCCGATATCCTTAATAATAATAGTTTACACTGTTTAATATTTTAATTGATTTTATTTTTTTAAATGTGATTTAAATGTAACTATTCTCGCCCAATGCATCAAAGGCTGTCTTAAGATCTAAGGAAACTATATGAATTTTATTCTCAAATAATTATATTTCTTGAAAATTTGAAATATATTTTTATGCATCTTACATCTGTAATTTTATTCCAATCTCTTGATAATTCTACTTTACATCTTTTCAAAATATTTATATATTTTCTTTGATCTCAGCTAACAATATCAATAATTTGTACTTGATTTTTAATTCTTAAAAAAATACTATTATTCAATTATTAGTAATTAATTATAAAACTTTTATATCATGTCATATTGCCTGTTGACATATATTTTTATAAAAACAGAAAGCCTCCTATCCAATAACGTTTTTGAAGTATTTTTATCGATGAAATTATTTAAAAATTATATATTTGAGATTCCTATTTCTGTTAAAACTTGATCAATACAAATTATTACAGGTTATATTCCAGGAAGACAATTCAATCATTTTAACTTTTACAAATAAAAAAGAAATATGAAAAACTAAGTAAAAAAAAAATATTTTCATACCAATCTTCTATAAAAATATATTTCAAATTTACATTGTTACCATCAATTTTATGCAATTCATTTTTCGCAAACTGGCAATGTTTTAACAGAATTGGATACAAGAAACTTATTTAATTCTACTTTTTTCGGTATTTAAACACAATATCATTATTTTAATTTTCGTGCAGTCTTCAAATACTCCTACAATTTTATAAAAGAAATTAATAAACTTAGCTCAAACTTCTTAAATCATCTTCTAATATTGAATAATTTTTTTGCAAAAATTATATTACTAGGTTTGGTATTTACATTGACAAGTAATTCTCAAAAACTTTACTAAAAGATATATTAAAATTGTTTAATCTTTTATTTGTTTCCTAATTACAATAATGATTTACAATTTTAAAATTATAAAATTAAATAAATAAATTTTAAAATGTGTAAAATTCATATGTAATATAATTTAGGTAAAGTATGAAATTTGAGAAAGATGGATGCTTACTGTTGTAATTAAACATAAAATTGAATACATGTCATCATTTATACGATTTACCCTAAAGAAAAGAAATATGTAAGGGTGCAGTCAGATGAGTAGAAAAGAGACTGCCGAATAGAGGATGCGTAATAGAAACAACCAATCAGCGCTATTCGGCAAGTTTCTTGCGAAGAATAGAATTCTATTCTCTATTCCACTATAGAATGGAAAAGCGAGTCGCGATACGATGGAGGTAACTTTGAACATTTGCTTCGTGGTTAAAACAGTGAGAGGCAAGGGGACTCACGATAATCCAGCACCCCAAAGGGAACACAATCCTATTACGTCCACGTCGTTGTTCCTGGGTAACGCTAAAGATTAAATAAGCATATTATGTTATTTAATCTTGAATTGACCTTCTTCAGATCCATTCACGACATAATAAACTTAAAATATCACTTCAAGTGTCACTTTTTCTAACTGCAGTGTCAAAAATAGGCCGAGGCCCCCTTCGCCATGCACAAATTTTTTTTGAACTTTTCTTTTATACCGATACACCAAAAGTCTTAGGAAACCAGTGTAATTCAGATTAAGAGCATCTGATAAGTTTTTCAATATTTGACCTTGATTTTGGACCATTCCAAGGTCATAAAATCAACTTCCCCCTAGAATAATTTTAGCGTAAAATTAACTAATATTTTTAAATTCGTAGTCTAAAATAGGAATTTCTATTACCGAAAAAACATTATTGATCTTAAAATGACCTTGAAATTTCACCTTAAAATCAAGATGATCAAGATCCTTTTACCTTGGAACTAAGATGACTATTTAACACTACTTACATCATTTGCATTTATCAGCAAACCAAGATAATGCAGAAAAATGGCATTTAATCGGTTTTTAGACATTTGACCTCGATTTTTGTCCTTGAAAAGGTCACCAAATCAATTTTGACCTCGGATAAACTTATCTTAGAATTTCCCGCTCTTTTCAAATCCGCAGTCAAAAATAGGTATTTCTATTTTAAAAAATGGTCTTGACCTTCAAATGACCTTGAAATTGGACTTCAAGGTCAAAACCAAGAGCGCAGTTAAATGGCTCCCTCTGTCACGGTCAATTTTGCTCTTGACCTTTTTTTTTGTAGCTACAGTAGGTTCGGAGAAAATTGAGTGCAAAGATTAAAATGGCCCACCGTGTTATATATATATATATATATATATATATATATATATATATATATATATATTCAAAAATTTTAAAGATATTACATATATATTAAAAGTAAAAAGATTGGAATTCACTAAAGTATTAAATGATGAAAACATGGAGTAAGAAGAACTTATATTAGCAAAAGAAATAATTTTAAATAAGGTAAATTAAATAATTTAATATTTTTATTTCATTACATTAATAAATACAATATTCTCAATATAAAATGATTATTTTTCAAGGTTACAGAAAAACAAATTGATAATAGTTAAAATACAAAATATAAAATAATATTGATTTACTATAAAAAAAATTATTGTATAAGTTTTTTTTAACAACAACACAAAATAAATATGTAAACTTGTAATAAAACAAATTTGTAAGCTTCTTTTAGCGACAATAAAATTTAACGACATATTGAATAAATATTTAGAATTATTTAAACTTTTTTTTAGTTAAAATATCAAGCAACTGTACAAGCTTCTTTAGCGACAGTAAAAAATAAGTCTATAAAAATATTTAGTTATAATAACAAATCAATCTGTAAGCTCCTTTTAACGATAAAAACAATAAATTTGTATGCTTATATGAGATTTTTTTAGCGACATGAAACAATAGATCTGTATGCTTCAGCGACAATAATGAATAAATTTTTAAGCTTTTTTAGCGACAATGAAAAAAAAGTGTACACTTCTTTAGCGAAAATAAAAAAAAACATTCTTAATGCAGCCATATATTTATATATGTTGGTCTCAAGCCCAAAAATGAAAAATACAGAGAGGGAGCGTTTTCTTAGTATCTTTTCAATATGTATAAAATTTAGGACATAAGAAGATAAAAATATTTATTTATAATCATAATTTTCTATTATTCTATCATTCTATTTTTTATTATTCGCTCATAATTATTATTAAATATTATTATATACTATCATAACTTGAAATTTGAATGTTATTTACTATTTTATTTTTAATTTATTTCAACAATATATAAGTTTGATTCATTGTGAACTTTTGAATGTCGCGTTAAACCATCTTTTTTTTATTAATTCTAATTCTATAACTTCATATCTTGTATTTTTATGTATCGATGTTTTCTATTGAACTTCATTCACATTTGCAAATATAACATTTAGCTTCATCATGACCTACACTTCTATTTACATTGAAATGTGTGTATTCGGAGGGTTGGCGAGCAAAGCGAGCAGGGGGGAACCCCCCCTAGTATATATATATATATATATATGTACATATTCTAGGGGGTTCCCCCCTGCTCGATCCACTCGCTAACCCCCCAATTTATAAATTCGTTTATATTAAAATTATATGAGTATATATATATATATATATATATATATAATATTTTACATAATGATATTTTATATTCCCTTTTTAAAAAAAGGTTTCTTCTTTTCATTCGTATACACGCGTCTTCTAATGCTTTCTAATATTCCTAGGATATCTTTAATATAATGCCTTCATTTTTAAAAGCTATAAATAAACACATTCTACATAATAACTACATTTAAAAATTACTTAATAAAAACGAGTCTTATTTTAACAAACACTTCAATAAGAATTCATATACTCATATTTTTCCACAACTTATATGTGTGTATATATATATACAGGGTGATTGGAATATATACTCTCACATATATATATATATATATATATATATGTGAGAGTTAGGGGCATCAGCAATAATTTTTCGAAATGCTTTATGAGGGAATGAGTATATATATATCCCTCATAAAGCATTTCGAAAAATTATTGCCGATGCCTCTAACTCTCACATATATATATGTGTGTATATATATGTATATCTATATATATATATATATATATATATATATATATATATATATATATATATATATATATATATATATATATATATATATATATATATATATATATATATATATATATCTATATATATATATATATATATATATATATATATATATATATATATGTGTGAATATATATACAGTACCGCTCAAAAGTTCGTAAAAAATTTTTTTTTTTTTTAACTCAACTTCAAACTGCGATTTTCGGAAACGGCTCGATGAATTTCAAAAATCCGGACGGCGTTTGAAAGATCAGACAAAATACTATTTTTTTGTGTCCTGCCAAATATTTTTATCCCTTTTTTTAACTCTATTTCTAATGATGGAAAAATTTTTTATTTTTACGAATTTTTAAATTTCAATCAATCAAATGTAAGTTTTTAAGAAATTGATAAAATTAAAAAATTCGAACGTGACTGAATAGTAAAGTGAATTTCCTAAATCTTTATATTTAATGATTTTTTTGTATCTATTTACTGCGTGTAGCTAAAAATACGCAAAAATGGAAAGTACAAGAAAATCAGTTTTAGATATGATATTTTCCAATGTCGCAATTCAATTTTGGTTTAAATTAGCAAGATACAAAAAGATAGTATTTTGTCTAATCTTTTAAACGCCATCCAGATTTTTCAAATTTATCGAGTCATTTCCGAAATATCGCAGTTTGAAGTTGAGTTTCTAAAAAAAATTTTTTTACGAACTAATGAACGGTATTGTATACTTTTAACAAAATTATCACAAATTTTATCACAATTATTATAAATAATAGTGTCCTTTTTTTTAATAAATTAAAGTTATTCACAAATCTGATTCTTTGTATGTATATACGAACTACAGATTTGAACACATGCTGAAATGCAAACAAAAATAGACCCGCGATATTGGAAAATATTATCATATCTAAAACTGATTTTCTTTTACTTTCCATTTTTGCGCATTTTTAGCTACACGCAGGAAATAGATACAAAAAAATCATTAAATATAAAAATCTAGGAAATTCACTCTACTTTTCAGTCACGTTCGAATTTTTTAATTTTATTAATTTCTTAAAAAGTTACATTTGATTGATTAAAATTTAAAAATTTATAAAAATAAAAAATTTTCCTATCATTAGAAATAGAGTTAAAAAAAAAGATAAAAATATTTGGCAGGACACAAAAAGATAGTATTTTGTCTGATCTTTCAAACGCCGTCCAGATTTTTCAAATTCATTGAGCCGTTTCCGAAATATTGCAGTTTGAAGTTGAGTTAAAAAAAAAAAATTTTACGAACTTTTGAGCGGTACTGTATATATATATATATATATATATATATATATATATATATATATATATATATATATATATATATATATATATATAAGTTGTGGAAAAATATGAGTATATGAATTTTTATTGAAGTGTTTGTTAAAATAAGACGTGTTTTTATTAAGTAATTTTTTAATGCAGTTATAATGTAGAATGTGTTTATTTATACCTTCTAAAAATGAAGGCACTATATTAAAGATATCCTAGGAATATTAGAAAGCATTAGAAGACGCGTGTATGCCAATGAAAAGAAGAAACCTTTTTTTAAGAAGGGAATATAAAATATCATTATGACGTAGAATGTGCTTATTTATACCTTCTAAAAATGAAGGCATTGTATTAAAGATATCCTAGGAATATTAGAAAGCATTAAAAGACGTATGTATACGAATGAAAAGAAGAAACGATTTTTCAAGAAGGAAATGTGAAATATTATAATTTTCAAAATTTTTGATTCAGAATTTTTTTAAATATCTCTATACAATAAGTTATTATTTAACTTACTGATTAAGTAGTCATTTTGAAAACTTATTGAAAACTCAATATATTTTTAATACATCACTACTTTCAATGTATAATATGCTTTCATAGTAAAATTCAAAGATACTGAAACTATCGTTTTTAAATAAATAAATAGAAAATTTAAAACCTTCGATCTTAATTTGTTCCTATTCAATTAATCGTTTTTTTAGTTATTACTTTTCTTTCTTTTTAATGTATATTTATATTCTTGTTTTTTAAATTTTGACCTTGGCTTTATTTTCTTTTTAAATGATTCTTGAATTTTCATTTAAAAGTATATAAATATTTATTTAAACTTTTAATTATGAACAAAATTTAATATAAATTAAAAAGTTTTTCAATAATTATAAATTATTATTAATTAACCTTTTTGAGAAGCGACTTTATCATTAATATTTTTGAAGGAGCAATTTCATTATTAACCTTTTTGGAGAATCAACTTTATTATTACCCTATTTTTAGAGAAGTGACTTAATTTTTGAAGAATCTATTTAATTATTGATCTTTTTGGACCTTTTGAACCAACTTTATTATTAACCTTTTTTAGGAGAAGTGAGTTTGAAATTAACCTCTTTTCGTAGATAAAGAGGTTAGAGATTACTTAAGAAGCCGCTGTATCTCTCTGTCCTTTGTTTTAATTACAAAATTATTTTTTTCCAAAAACTAGCAGCTAAAGGCAGAAATGAAAAGATGGTTTCGATTTGTATGATTAAAATTGATACTTTCTTTTATAAAGATAGATTAATTTTATCGCTTTATTTTCGAGAAAAGTTGGAATAACTTATAAAATTAGAGAATAGAGGCAGAAAATATGATTTTCAAGTTATTCCAACTTTTCTAGAAAACAAAGCGATAGAATTAATTTATTCTCATCAAAGAAAATATTGCTATTTATTATACGCATCAAAACAATCTCTTAATTTCTGCCTCTAGTAACTACTTTTTATAAAAAATAAATTTTTTATGGGGTCGGCAAAACAGGTATCTGTGTCGGTATACAGCAGTCTCTTGAAAGGTATTTTATTTTAATTTTATATTATTTTAAATATAAAATAACATAAATTTAGTTTTTATTGAAAGTACGTATTTTATTCGTCGAAAAATAATAACAAAAAGTTATATGATTTGAGTGTGTATATATATATACATATATATATATATATATGGGACGTTTCATGTCAACTCGACTGACAAAAAAATAGAATTTGCTGAAAATCCATGAAGAGGTTCCATTTGATACCCAAAATATACAAAAAAATTTTTAGAGGCATAGGTCAAAGGGATTACGAGTAATAAGTAATAGAATATTGTGATTTTTCAAATTTTTTTGTTAAATTACCAACTTAATTATTTTTTTCCTCAGAAACTAAGGATTTTAGAGATTCACTTATGAATATATTTATTGTTGCAAATGATGAGTAGAATCTACACAAATTTTTTTAAATCTCAGAATTGCTGTCTTCTGATTGGTTCATTTTGTACTTTCATGTAATTTTGAATTTCTGGTGTTCGACCAGGTTGATTTCACTCAGGTTGCACTATGTTATGTCTTTTTATAATATCTTGAAGTGAGCTTTTCCTCATTTTAGGCATAGAACTGAGAGAAGAGCTATATAACTTTGAATATTAAAAAATAAAATAGAATTTTCAATTTAAAACATATATACTGTGGATTTGGTTCTTCGATTATAGATAATGCAATATACGAACAAATGATTTTTAAATATCTTAAAAGAGATCTATTTTTTAATAATTTAAGTATTAATTTAGAATCTGAATTGAAATATTAACTGTTCATTATTTAGACATCCTCAAAATACACTCACAACCAAAACATATTTATGTACTTCAATAAATTGTTATTATGATTTTAAATATTTAAAATAAGATGAGTTTATAAATATATAATACATATGTATTGAAAAATTATTTAAATACGTATTATACATTTAGGAATGATTATTTATATAATAGTTTTATGTAATCCAATAAATTAAGATTTTTATAAATATTAGATATTAAAATATTCAGATCCTTTTTCTTATTTGATTTCGATAACTATAAATTCCAATAATTGATTAAAATAATATTACAGAATTATATTACCGTTAAATTGAAAATTAGAAACGTGTTATAAGTAGAAAATGATTTTAATACTTACATGTTATGCCCCATTATATCTGTAATGTTACATAAAATGAAAGTTTATATGTACATATGTTATATACAAATTTCTTAACTTTAAACATTGACATAAAATATTTACCCATTGGCCTGGCAAGTAATTTTGTAAATATTTAATAAAATTTAAAAAATTTCAGAACATTTTTAAATAAATGATAAAAAAAAGATAATAAGAAATAATACAATTTTGTTACTGAAATTCAACGTTAATTTATAAAGAAAAAAAATTGAAAAATCTTTTGTTAAAAATTATGGTAAGATCTCATAGTTTTATTACCTTTATTATATACTTGACATTTAATTGGTGATTTCATGAAATTCTAATGTCAAGGTTTGATTTTATTACTAAAAATAGTTTATAATATGTTAAAGACATCAAAATGTTTAAAATCATTAATTAAAATAAATCGCCAAGCATACTTGCCCACTATATATCTTTTTAAAGGTAAGCTTTTTACAGTATTCAATTTTGAAATATACATACAAATCTGCTTATTTCTTCACCCTCATAATTTCAAACTTTTTTGTTTAAATTTTTATTAATATAAATAATTGAATATTGTAAAAAATTTTACTCCTTTCTTATTATACAAGGTACATTTATTTTTTTAATATTCAAAGTTAATTTTCATTTTTGAAACAATAATTGTACTTCTGTTTTCATACTTTGTTTGATATAAAGATAATTTTAAGCATAAATATGTAATTGATTGTACATACTTGACATAATCTTATAATAATTATAAATGTCAAATGCTTAAAATAAAGCATGAAAAAATTTAAAAATCATGTTTGATCATTGATTTCTTATGTTCATTAAAGTTTAATGTGTATTAGTTAATATTTTTTAATAAAAAAATAATACAATTTTGGTTTGTTTAAATATAATTATAATAACGCAAGTTTTAATTTTACTTTGTAATAATTATTACAAAAATATAAAAATCTCATGTGAAGAATGAATTATACTTATAAAGTATAAAATTATTTTAAATCTAAATTTTAGTTTTAACTTTAAAATATAACTTAAGACGACGGAACGTCACAAAACATTCATTCCGTCGCCTTGTTTTCCGTCAAATTTTTTCCCTATGTTCACATGGCGCGGAATGTAGCTGAAAAATTGTTAAAAATAGCATACAAATGTATCCGCGAATTTTAAATTGACAACAAAAATTTTAAAAAAGTTGGAAATAATCACCTATTGTTATTATAATGAGATTCTTTTTTTATAAAAATAAAATATATTTTTTTATTATAACCAAATATTTCAATTAACATCATTATTTTTTAATTACAAAACTGCTAATCAACGTTTTAATTTTACTTTGTAATAATTATTACAAAAATATAAAAATCTCATGTGAAGAATGAATTATACTTATAAAGTATAAAATGATTTTAAATCTAAATTTTAGTTTGAACTTTAAAATATAACTTGAATAGAAATCAACAAATTCCTTAAAAAAATAATAACATGTTACATTTTTAATCAGTTTAGAATTTGCTCTGTCAATGATTTGCAGCTTAGATGTAGATTCCATATTTTAATCTCATCAAGATTTTATCATTTCAAGACATTTCACAGTTTTTTAGTTTGTTATCACAAGTGATATTCTTTATTTATTTATATCGATTGATACAATCTTGTAAATAATTTTTAAAACTGGAATACTGTGATTTTCTCGTACCTTTTTGAACAAGCTTTTTTAAATAAAGATTATCTAAAAATAAAATTTTCATATATTGAGAGTTATTAAAATTTATAATCTAAAGTATTTACTTTTAGCTCCATATAATTCCAAAACAGCTCTTGCAACAACATAAAAATAATGTTCACTATGAGCTTCAACGCTCATTGTAAGCCATCTATCTGATGTTTCTTGAGAAGCAAGTCTTAAGAATGGTCGTTTAAAGAATTTTCAAATATCTACATCAACACTTTCAATAGCTTGTTTAAATTTTTTTTACAATGGAAAATAATTAAAATACTTTTTCTCGTCACTTTCTTTAATTTTGTGTTTTTCAGAGTTAATTCATGATAACAACAAGATACTAAAATAAGAAGATGGCCCATTTTCATCTCTAAATATATTTGAGATTTATATGCACTTAGATCACTACAAGCAGAAAACTAATTAGACAAACATTTTCTATTTCTTCAAATTTATGATAACAACAAGATACTAAAATAAGAAGATGGACCATTTTTACCTCCAAATATATTTGAAGTGTATACACACTTAGATCAACACAAGCGTGAATACTAATTAGATAAACATTTTTCCTATTTCTCCAAATTCTTTTTCTATAATTAATTCTATGTTTCTTGGAACTTTTGTGTTTATGTTATAACATATATATTTCACAGGTGGTAATGAATCAGAAAACATAGTTTTTTGTCATAGATTTGCAGTTTCAACATTTTGAGAATTTTATTTACTGGCATTTTATACAACCATTAAATTTCTCTTAAGAATAAGATTGCTTCTTTAAAATATTGAAAATATGATATTTCATTGCTACACATTCTGTAATTATATAAACTATCAATTTCCATTGTATACTAATATTGCAACATTTTATAATTATAAAACTAACAATTATTAGAAAATAAATTTTTTAGAAACTTATTTTATTAAACAATAACTATTTTACATAGTTATTAAAATACTTGTTTATAATTATTTTAACAGTTTAGAAATGAAAGTTTCTTTGACTTATTCATTTTTATGATAATTTTATGATAAAAGTTATTTCAGTAAAAAAGTATATAAAGGTGAAAATGCAGATGAAAATTAATAATGATAAAGTAACAACAAGTTACATAAATTTAAATAGTAATAACAATTACAGAAATTTAAGAAAAGAAAATTACGGTATTCATTAAATTATGTTGAATCTTATAAAAACAAAAATAAAATAATTTTATAAAGATTCAGTAATAAAAAAATATTAAAAAATATTTTTCAATTGCAAGGGCAAATACGAAAACATAAAGTATAAAAGGCTTAGGGTGAAATCAGATGGAGCGGAAAATAGGCGACGGAACGTCACAGAACCTCAATTCCGCATCTTTGTATTCCGCCAACGGAGTAAAGACGACGTAATAGACGACATCAATTTTTATTTTGTTTAAGAAAATTATTAGTGCTTCAATAACCTCACGTAATATTTTTAATTTGCTTTCCATAGCTGTACTTTAAATTTCAATCAAACTTTCAAATTCTATTTTGATTAACTATTTGTTTAAACAATTTCAAAAAGTCTGTGACGCTTCTATTATCTCATTATAATAACAATAGGTGATTATTTCCAACTTTTTTAAAATTTTTGTTGTCA
This sequence comes from Anastatus disparis, assembly GCA_017163975.1. NCBI lineage: Eukaryota > Metazoa > Arthropoda > Insecta > Hymenoptera > Eupelmidae > Anastatus > Anastatus disparis. The sequence goes on from JAFFSR010000297.1 coordinate 1,725,949, forward strand.
ATTTAAAATTCGCGGATACATTTGTATGCTATTTTTAACAATTTTTCAGCTACATTCCGCGCCATGTGAACATAGGGAAAAAATTTGACGGAAAACAAGGCGACGGAATGAATGTTTTGTGACGTTCCGTCGTCTTAAGTTATATTTTAAAGTTAAAACTAAAATTTAGATTTAAAATAATTTTATACTTTATAAGTATAATTCATTCTTCACATGAGATTTTTATATTTTTGTAATAATTATTACAAAGTAAAATTAAAACTTGCGTTATTATAATTATATTTAAACAAACCAAAATTGTATTATTTTTTTATTAAAAAATATTAACTAATACACATTAAACTTTAATGAACATAAGAAATCAATGATCAAACATGATTTTTAAATTTTTTCATGCTTTATTTTAAGCATTTGACATTTATAATTATTATAAGATTATGTCAAGTATGTACAATCAATTACATATTTATGCTTAAAATTATCTTTATATCAAACAAAGTATGAAAACAGAAGTACAATTATTGTTTCAAAAATGAAAATTAACTTTGAATATTAAAAAAATAAATGTACCTTGTATAATAAGAAAGGAGTAAAATTTTTTACAATATTCAATTATTTATATTAATAAAAATTTAAACAAAAAAGTTTGAAATTATGAGGGTGAAGAAATAAGCAGATTTGTATGTATATTTCAAAATTGAATACTGTAAAAGCTTACCTTTAAAAGATATATAGTGGGCAAGTATGCTTGGCGATTTATTTTAATTAATGATTTTAAACATTTTGATGTCTTTAACATATTATAAACTATTTTTAGTAATAAAATCAAACCTTGACATTAGAATTTCATGAAATCACCAATTAAATGTCAAGTATATAATAAAGGTAATAAAACTATGAGATCTTACCATAATTTTTAACAAAAGATTTTTCAATTTTTTTTCTTTATAAATTAACGTTGAATTTCAGTAACAAAATTGTATTATTTCTTATTATCTTTTTTTATCATTTATTTAAAAATGTTCTGAAATTTTTTAAATTTTATTAAATATTTACAAAATTACTTGCCAGGCCAATGGGTAAATATTTTATGTCAATGTTTAAAGTTAAGAAATTTGTATATAACATATGTACATATAAACTTTCATTTTATGTAACATTACAGATATAATGGGGCATAACATGTAAGTATTAAAATCATTTTCTACTTATAACACGTTTCTAATTTTCAATTTAACGGTAATATAATTCTGTAATATTATTTTAATCAATTATTGGAATTTATAGTTATCGAAATCAAATAAGAAAAAGGATCTGAATATTTTAATATCTAATATTTATAAAAATCTTAATTTATTGGATTACATAAAACTATTATATAAATAATCATTCCTAAATGTATAATACGTATTTAAATAATTTTTCAATACATATGTATTATATATTTATAAACTCATCTTATTTTAAATATTTAAAATCATAATAACAATTTATTGAAGTACATAAATATGTTTTGGTTGTGAGTGTATTTTGAGGATGTCTAAATAATGAACAGTTAATATTTCAATTCAGATTCTAAATTAATACTTAAATTATTAAAAAATAGATCTCTTTTAAGATATTTAAAAATCATTTGTTCGTATATTGCATTATCTATAATCGAAGAACCAAATCCACAGTATATATGTTTTAAATTGAAAATTCTATTTTATTTTTTAATATTCAAAGTTATATAGCTCTTCTCTCAGTTCTATGCCTAAAATGAGGAAAAGCTCACTTCAAGATATTATAAAAGACATAACATAGTGCAACCTGAGTGAAATCAACCTGGTCGAACACCAGAAATTCAAAATTACATGAAAGTACAAAATGAACCAATCAGAAGACAGCAATTCTGAGATTTAAAAAAATTTGTGTAGATTCTACTCATCATTTGCAACAATAAATATATTCATAAGTGAATCTCTAAAATCCTTAGTTTCTGAGGAAAAAAATAATTAAGTTGGTAATTTAACAAAAAAATTTGAAAAATCACAATATTCTATTACTTATTACTCGTAATCCCTTTGACCTATGCCTCTAAAAATTTTTTTGTATATTTTGGGTATCAAATGGAACCTCTTCATGGATTTTCAGCAAATTCTATTTTTTTGTCAGTCGAGTTGACATGAAACGTCCCATATATATATATATATATATATATATATACATTCTAAAATCATATAACATTTTACTTATAGTATTTAACTAATTAAGTTTTACTTTGTATGCGACTTTAGTAATCTTTATAACATCACCTTTTCTCAATAAACTTATATGATTTATTCTTTTTTCTTTTTAATAAAAAATTTTATCAATGAAATTATAAACAAATATATGTACAAAATCTTATAAGAGAATTTACATTATAAATATTCAGTGCGACCCGCATTGAAATGTTTTTTGTGAAAAACTGTGAATGACTGTCAATAATTATCATTGACCATAACTATTATTAAATATTAGTGACTTTTTATGACAATTATTAACTATTATAAACAGTTATTAACAGCTATTCACAGTATTTTTTCAGAATTATTAATAGTTATTTATTTAATTCAATATTAGACGTTAAGAGAATATAAAATATCGATTTTTTTTTTAATTTTCAGAAATATCTCTATATCAGGTTTTTTATTTGTAAAAGTGGAAAACTGTAATATAGAGATATTTTTAAAACTTTTAAATTAAGAATTAAAAATTTAAGCCTACCCAAACCTAAAAGAGTTTGTACAGCTTCACAAAGAAAAAGCTACATATACACTGCTAAAAATATATAAAAATTTTACATTATAATGAAATTGAACATTCAGTTAGGAATTCACATATTATTTTAATCATTTTAACGTTGACTGTTTTTAAAATAACTCTTATGTCTTGATGTGTTTGGATCTTGTTTTTGTTTAGCTTAAAGAGCATTTTTGAACGTTGTAGCTGGTGTAGTGGGCAGTGCCATAACAAATGATCTGTGTCCTGAATAGTGTGTCCACATGTGCACGAAGGGGAGTTAACTATATTTTTTCTGGCTAATAAAGCTGCGGAGCTGTAGTGATTCGCTCTTAGTCTATTAATCATGACTATATTCCTTCTTGTTAGGTTATTGTTTTTGAACTATGTATGCTTGGACTCATTGATAAAATTTTCGAAGTAATAGATGCCTTTACATGTACCTATTTCTTGAATAGTGTTTTTGGTGATTTCATTAGCCAGTTTTTTCCAGATTGCTTTGAAGTCTTGATGGGGCACTTGGAAGTCACTAGGTGGAGATTTGGTGGCAGTTTTGGCATGTTGATCGGCCAATTCATTTCCGAGAATACCTACGTGCGCAGGTATCCATACAATTTTGAACGGTGTGTCTATAGAACTATTATTTCAGATTTTCCATATTTTATATTTAGCTGAAACTATTAAAGGATGACTAAATGAGGCTGGTTTACTACTTACTAGGAGAGTATCAGACCTCCGGATCACGGATTTTGCTCAAACGTTGGGGTAAGTTTTCAGATGTCAAAATATGAAAGGAAATAAAATTTTAGATTCCAATGCTCAATATTTCCCTAGTTACCGACAATTAAAGAAAGTCACTAAAAAAGTTACTAGATTTTCAAACGCATATAGTTCCTTAGCATTGATAGCTAGGAGCTTGAAACTTTTTTTAAATGAAAGCTGAGCTCAAATCCTTTCAAAATAGCACCTATAGAATCTCAAAATATTATTTTTTCCCAAAGTTATAGCGTAATAAACATTGGACCTGATTTTTCTTTTTAAAACATTAATTAATAACAAAAGCTGAAATTGGGTCTAATGTTTATTACGCTATAACTTTGGGAAAAAATAATATTTTGACATGCTATAACTACTATTTTGAAAGGATTTGAGCTCAACTTCATTTATAAAAGTTTCAAGCTCCTAGCTAACAATGCTAAGGAACTATATGCGTTTGAAAATCTAGTAACTTTTTTAGTGACTTTCTTTAATTGTCGGTAACTAGGGAAATATTGAGCGTTGGGATCTAAAATTTAGTTTCCTTTCATATTTTGACATCCAAAAACTTATCCTAACTTTGTTTTTGTTAGCTAGGTCAAGTGCAGTATTAATAGCTGCAGCTTCGGCTGTGAAAATGGAGCAATGATTGTTAACACTGGTTGCACTGACTATTTTAGAGACATCGGTAACACAGGCGTATCCAACAGAAGGAGAGTTTGCTATTTTGCTACCATCAGTAAAAAGTCTATTTGCCTCTGTATCTGCCAGACAAATCTCCAAGGTATGATCAGGGTTGTTGCTATTTTGAAGAATTTTACCTATTTCGGAATTGACATCAGGACGGTAGTGTATTACATGATAATCAAAGGAATAGAAATCCTCCTGCTTCCTGGTATATAATATTTTGTTAGTGAAGGAGACGACCCTGTTGACGCACTCGGTTATTAGTCTTTTTCTCTTAAGTTTACTATTTTTATGTTGTTTAAAGAAATTTTTGATCGTTTTGTGCGCTGAATTATCTTCATTGAAAAGGGCCTTAGTTAGTAAAATTTTAGTTTTTAATATTTTGTTTTTGTAGTTGAAATTTTATAGGGAAACTTTATTAAAATTCTAATGATTTAAATTAATGTATTGATAAAATGTTTCGTTTTAATGTAAAATATTTAGTATAATGTAGCGTTTGTACAAATATAGTATATGCATAATAGTAGGAAACTTCCTCTCTTGAAACTATAATGCGCATAAAAGATATTAAAATGTGCAAAAAATAAAGTTTTAGTATACTACTAAGAGACGGTCGGAACCTTTTGCCGGTTAATGGCGCTGTAAGTGAGAGAGAAATATAAAATATTTTTTATACACAGATTACGATTCGCTGAGAAAATTATGTACTTATAATGTTGTAAATGACTCTAGACATATATATGTAGAATACATATTGATTCTAATCTTGCTTAAAACGTCTAAAATATTTTTGTAAAGCAGAAAATGCTGCGCGTGGTAGAGCTGATGTAAACATGTGTATTTTTATTGGGTGACAGAGGAAGTAATAATAAAAAATAATAAATACATATAATCACGTCAGCTTTATCTTGGGCTGCATTTTTCGCTTTACAACAATATTTCAGACTTTTCATACAAGATTGGGATCAATAATTATTCTAAATATATATGGTTAAAGTTATTGACGACATTTTAGGTATATTATTGTCTCAGTGGATTGTAAATCGCTGTGTAAAAAATATTTTATGTATTTCTTTCACCTGGCCGCAGCGACGCCAAGTGGCGAATAGTTCCGACCGCCTCTTAAGGATCGATAGATTTATCTCCTAGATTTATTATATCCAAGAATATGATTTATTCAAGAAACGTGAAATTGTTGTTTTATGTTTTTTACGATGGATAATATGCTATTTTTATCTGTAAATAAGTCAAATATTCCTAGTTTACAATGAGACAAGCTATGAAACACTTTTCTTTTATATATTCAGTAACCTAATTTTAATTATGATATTTAATTTATATACTCCTTGACAAATGACTGAATAAATAATCCCTAATTTAATACTAAAATTCATTCATGCTTATATAATTCTACTTACTTGTAAAATTTCAGGATAATTATAAGAATTATGATTTGTGCATCGTATATCGTTCGTCATGTTCATTTGTGAACATGAATGTAATATTTGCATTTCATCTGGAAATAAATTCCTCATTTCTAGTACTTTTTTTTTTATGTCCAGATCGATATTGAGTTGGGCTGATACGAATAACCACTTCCTGTAAGAATAAGATAAAATAATCAAGCTTTATATGTTAATGAAAAGTCAATTCATTTAATTAATAAATTGCACAAAAAAACTTTTGCATATAAAACTTTCTCAAATGTTGTATGTGAATTTAATTTTATTATTACTGAAATGATTTTAATATCCTTCTTGAAAAAATATTAAACTCAAAATGAGATGATATTTCCCTCAGCAGAAATGAAACTGGGAACCAGTCTTTTATGCACTCGATACACTCTCAAGCATGTACGTTGACTAAGTTCCAAACGTAATAAGAAGCTTTTATATCCAGACATGATCGGGTTTCAGCTTCAACTCGAACTGTAAAAGCTAAATAAAATAACTGAAAAGAGTTTGACATCAGACTTGCTATATTTTTAATTACTAAATCGAGTATTAATTGACAACTAAATAAACTGTTTCTGAATATATATAACAAATTTTGTATTTTATTTGTGCTTGAAAGAATTCGAAATTTATTTTGGTGCGTGTATAATCCACACACATTTTCATTGCTGAGTTATTTTCATCTTCAAGATTATTGATGTGAACATATCATCTATTTAAATTATAAAACATTTGCAAGGATGTACGTGAAATATATTCGGAACAAATAAACCACCGTCATATTCAGACTTGATTGGGTTTTAGCTTCAACTCAAAATGAAAAAGTTTAATTAAATAATTGAACAACGTTGATCATCAAACTTGTTTAAAATTTTTGAAATCTATTAACAAAAATTATTATTAGTACTGTAGAAATACAATTTTTTAGAAAAACAAATATAATTAGAATAAACTATACATGACATCTAAAACTTAAAAATTATTAATAACTAATTTCAATTTTAAAATCTTATTATTTTAAATGACCGGGGGGGGGGCAGATGAGCATGTATCATTTCACACCAGTCTTTGCTCGAAGCAGTTTTGGTATAATGCGTAGCGAACGTGCCTTTCCTTTTAGGTGCGCAGATTCAACTCTCGATTAGGACCACATTTAAAAAATTTTTTTTATTATTTAATATTTTTTATTCTTTTTATTATTTATACTTTTCATATTTTCTAATTTTTCAATAATATTAAAATTAATTTTTGAGTATATGATCTTTTTTTTTAAAAAAAGTTTTTTGAAATAAATTATTTTTCATACGTAGCAATTAAAAATAATTATAAATAAATAATAGTCATGATTACACAGGCCCACAAAAAAAAATTGTCGATTCTGGGATGGAGAATATACTTTTCTTTTAAATTTTTCCTGCTGAATCCGAACCTGGCGTCAAAAGTAGGGGGTTGGCTGCATATTTTGAACATAACCTCAAAAAACTGTCAAAAAACCGTGTTTTTGTGAAAAAGTATAAGAAGAAAAAATAAAAATTGTTTCCAGCACATCAAAAACACTTTGATTTCATGCATTTTAGCCTGCTGAATCCCAATTTGTTATGGTAAAAGAGAGTCGACCACCAAATTTTGAACACAACCTCAAAACACTGTTTAAAAAGCAGTGTTTCTGGGGTAAAACGTGAGAAGAACAAAACACATTGTTTCCAGCACATTAAAAACCCTTTATTCTTATGTATTTTGGCCCGTTGAATCTAAATTTGCTATGGGAAAAGAGATTTGACCGACTAATTTTGAAGATGACCTCATAAAACTACTCAAAAAACAATTTGAACAAGAGCTAAATTGACTTACGCTTGCGTATACGCTTGTCGTCGAACAACCTATATGAAGGATTCCTACGCCTCTTTTTCTTATTAGGTTGTACTTCTCTTTTTAGCATCCAGCAATAATCCACCATTACGTTTACGCTACATTTTCCTTGCCATCTACGTTCAAATTCCTTCATATCCTAATGGAATCTTTCACCATGCTCTTCACTTTAGTCACCTAGGACTGGTAGAAATTCATCATAGTGCGAATCTAGAAAATGGAGTTTTAAATTCATTAAGCGACCTGATTTTTTGAAATTTCGTACTATAATTTCTACGGTGCTCTTGTAGTTTTCATCTTTATTGTTACCAAGAAATGTTGTTGCAACATCTTTAAAACTCAATCAGGCTGCCTTCTCGGTATCATTCATACTTTTGACGAATTCTTCGTCCCTGAACATTTTGCGAATCTGAGGTCCATTAAATATACCTTCCTTCAATTTAACCAGAGTTATATTCGTAAAGATGGTTTCTAAGTATTTGAAGCATTGCTCTTCTTTATCGAAAGCTTTAACAAATTGTTTCATCAGCCCTAATTTAATATGTAAAGGACGTAAAGAAATTTTGCTAGGATCGACAAGAAAACGATCGATGACATTGCTGAAACCTGGAGTAAGTGGTCTCGCTGGCCACACTTTTGTATTATAGTGTTCCGCTCTATCTCGACTGTCAAATATGTATAAATAACATGAGTGCTTGGTAAAATCTTATTGTTGACCTAGTATCATGGACAATATTTTCAGGTCTCGTTAGACACACTACGGCATCATTCTCACGTTCTAGCGTTCCCCTGCAGGACAGCGCGCCTCGCTGGCTTCATTACCACGGAAGATTGGAAGCGAATCATTCTACACATCCCTTTTAGATAGTTGTCATCGTCCTAGTATCTTACGTGAAAGCAGGATTAAAAGAGCTACATTAAAAGTTCAGTTAGTAAAAGTTTAAGTTGCTCAGTGAGGGAAATAATGTACATGAGATAAAGCTTAGCAGATAAAGCAGATCAGTTGAAGGCGCGTCAGAAAATGCGGAAAGCAAGTTGTCCACCTTCATCCTCAGCACCTGCTGCCTACTGCGGACCTGCTCCAGCCTAGCCTTATTATTGCTGAAACGCTTCTCAAACGTTGCATTAATGGTGTCCACACGTCACTCAAGCGCTGAGAAAATATTGCATTAAGCATAGAAGAGAGTGAGCCAAATCGCGGCCAAAAACAATATGGATTGGCAGCCACCGAAAATGAGGTGCACATTAATATAGATTTATTATCCTGGTCTCGAACAGCTGTGAATGTAGTGCAGGAGCTATGGAAAGTCTTATCACAGCTTCCACAAATCTCAGGTTTGGATGTGTAAGAGAAAGCTTTTAAACAGGAACTGCAGTGAGTTAATGGCGGCATAGTTTATGGAGTGTGACAGAAATTACGAGTGTAAAAGCACCTTAATAAGTAAATAGAATTAGTATTTTAGAAGAAAGAAATACATAAAAAATAATAGATGATAATAAAATAGTAAGTGGTTAAACGACGTAATAAAATGTTGATTTGTGTGATAAGGTTGTTATACAGTAATGTGAGGTAAATGATTAATAGTGGATAAACGCCTTAAATTATTATAGATACTGCAAAGAATCAGGCAAGTAAAGTAAAGAATTAAGTAAGTCATGTAAGTGTAAAAACAGCATAATCTCAAATTTGAAATTCGCGCGACTTAAGAGTCGGCCGTATAGCTCTGTCCTCGTCTAATCAAAATTTTCGGTATACAATAAAATTATGATTTCTAAGAATAGATCAATCATGAAGAGAAATATCTAATCCATTTTCTTTTGTAGCCTCAATAATAGAATCTTTCATATTTCTGGAAAAAAAAGATTCAAATAATTCTCTCGGAGTACTTGATAAAATTTTCTTTCGGTCATTATCAGTCAATAAGATTTCATCAACTAGAGGTTCATGATATATTTTTTCACTATTTATCCAATCATATGTATGATTTTCTTCTAATTTTTTTCAAGACACAGTATAATTTTTCGCTAATTAACGGTAGCATTGTGTATTAATATTGCTTTGAAATTCATTACGATCTTCATTTGAACTTATTGCGTCACCAAAATCAGTGATTCCAGATTCATCTGAAAAATCTGAATCTGGAACATAAACCATATAAATATAAGTTTCATATTTATCAACCAGAAATTGATCATTATACTGATTATAATTAGTTCTAGATCTTCGATGTTTTCTTTTAGGCATACTTACAGTACCACTCAAAAGTTCGGAAACATTCTTATTGAAACCAGTCGAACTTTAGAAGATAATAACTCCAAAATGGCTAGACCAATTCAAAAAAAAAAAAGATTTTGAAAGATCTCGATAAATACTATCGATTTATGTCAGACGTATTGCCATTTTTAATTATAAAAAATATAAAAATTTGACGTATTAAAAAAAAAATTTTTTTCAATTTTTTTTCAATTAATTATCTGCACTTTTTGGGAAATTATCTGCATTATAATTTTTGGAAAATTAATAGATGAAAAAATATGCAAAGCATTTTAAAAAAGAGCAAATATCTTAAAAGTTTGATATCCAGCAACTTTCTTCTAAGTTTCGTATGTGCGGAGTAATAAACGTTTCAAAAATAAACTCGGACAAAATCAACTTTTTTTTATAAGGATTTTTTTCAATCAAACATCTGTAATTTTTTGGGAAATTAATGGATCAAAAAAATACGTAAAGCATTTTAAAGAAGAGCAAGTTTTCTAAAAGTTTGACTTCCAGAAACTTTCTTCTACATTTCGTATATGCGGAGCAATAAACGTTCCAAAAATGAACTTGGACAAAATTAACTTTTACTTATAATATTTATTGAAGTGAGGTGTATAGCTAATTATACAAGTGCTTTTTCATTGGATTGATTTAGTTTATTTTTTTTATTACTGTACTAATTTAACATTTTAGAAAAAGTGAACATTTTATACAGTTAACATAAATAATAGTTTCTACCGACTTATAACATTTTTTTTTTAAATCAACAATGTCATAGTTAAATTCTCTTCAAAAATTTTGATAATTAATTAGATCAATTTTTACATAATTTTTTTAGTTTAAGAAGACGCTGTATCTCTCTATCCTTTTCTAATTGAAAAATGTAATTTTTAAGGATAGAGAGATACAGCGCCCCCTGAACACGTCAGAAACAATAAACAAATATGTCAGGAAATTTTGTGTATGTGTGTACAAGTATATATATATATTTGTGTATGTCTATATATTTACGAAACATTAACGTTTGAATTCAAAGGATTACATACTGATCTCTCTTTGTAAAAGTTGATTTTGTACACGCTCATTTTTCGAACGTTTATAACTTTTAACGTTCTCTTATCTATTTAAACCCGAAATTACGCCAAATACCAATTATTAACCGAATTATTTTATGGGATGAATTGTTAATAGCTAGCGCACCTTGCCTAGCTATTGCGAATTCTTTAGCGTCCCCGTTGCTGAAGTATCTCCTCTGGATTTTAACCTAAAAAGAGCATACATAAACGTAGAGTCGTTAATAAGCTAGCGCGCCTTGCCTAGCTTATGCAGACTCTTTTGTGTGTCCCTTGTTAATTATTTTTTAGTAGCAGAGAGGGAGAGCCACCGTGTACTCTCAGCGGTACTAACACATGCAAGCGCGTATACGTACATACGCGTGCTTGCATGTTCAACCACTTTGGTCTTTTTTGGTGTTTGCGCGCGCATGTTCTAGTATTGTACGGTTTCAGGGCCGTACATACTCGGGCGCTCACAAACTCTGCACATACGAAATGTCAGAGAAAGTTGCTGGACATCGAACTTTTAGGAAATTCGCTCTTCTTTAAAATGCTTTGCGTATTTTTTCGATCCATTAATTTCCCAAAAAGTTGCAGATGATTAATAGAAAAAAAAAATATAAAAAAAAAATAATTTTTTTTAATACGTCAAAATATATTTTTTTTAATAAAAAATGGCAATACACCTGACATAAATCGATAGTATTTTTCGAGATCTTTCGAAATTTTTCTATTTTTTTCAATTGGTCAAGCCATTTTAGAGTTATGACCTTTTAAAGTTCAACTTGATGCAATAAAAATGTTTTCGAACTTTTGAGCGGTATTGTATAATATGAAAGATTGTAAAACAAAATTTATTTCTTTATTTTTTAAGTGGTTTAATTATTAAAATCTTAACACAATGATTGCATACATCAACTTTAAAAATATTATTTTATCAGAAGTTAAGACAAACATAAAAACCCTAAATTATCAATACTTACCAAACAATAAAGATGTTAAATTTATTAGTTCATATAAATAAAATTATTATATAGACCACAGATCTCAACAATGTAATTTTATCAAACGCTTAGACAAATTTAAAGAACATAAATTTATAATACTTGTGAAATCATAAGAATACAAAAGTTTTCTAATTCTTTACTCATGTATTTGATATCTAATCAGAAAAGCATAAAATAAATTTTACAACTGATTTTAAAACGAATCGAATAGAATTTTTTAGGTTTAAATATCAAACTCTTGGACTTATTATCCACCATATTAAATCTACCATTTTGAATTTTAACAATCTAAAATGTATTTGAATTCAGCTAACCTGAAAACACCCTGATAATTTTTCAAGCTCATTTTGTCCCGTTATATGAAAGATTATTGTTAATAAGTAGCAGAAAGTCACCATTTTCTTTTTTAATATTTGCCTTAACATTTAAAAATTGTCTAGGAATACAAGAGAAGATATATAATGACAGTAATATTTGATTTATTGCCAAAAATACATTAATATCTGCAAAAAATCAATAAAATTGAGAATTTTCTACTTTTGCCGCCGTTTTTGGTCCGCCATTTTGAAGAAAAACTTTTTTCAATTATCTGGCTGGTGTAGATTGAAAGAGCAGACCTCTATAACACGCTTTTTCACAGCTTTGGTCATTCTAAAAAAAATTCTGTATTTTTTATACAATGTTTTATGGAAAAAAAAGTCGAAAATATCACGATATTTTTTATTAAAATCAATAAGAAATCATAAAAATATTAATTTTATCAAAATGTTAAGGGTTACATTGTAAACAGGAACCCTAAAAACATAATGTTCACTAGGTTCAGAATTCTTTTTGCTCCGGTTCTATTAAAATTTTTGAGCACAAAATTGGAGGGAAATTTTATGTTATTTGGGCGTTGGGTTAATTAAACATACTGTTTTCTTCTGAATTGTCTGTCTTTTGAGATAATATTGATGCATGGCTGAATTACTTACAACAGTTGTCAGGATGAATGGGTTTGTTATATCTACGTATTATGATATTATAATGTACATGAGATAAAGCTAAAATTATGATAATTATAATATTAATAGACTATTCTATATAACGGTGGGTGGACTACACCCTTAATGCGGTGACACGGGATATAGCTGAAGGCCTACGATTCTCTAATGCGCGACAGATGCACATGGGTAGAGTAATCTTAGCTTGCCTTTTTCCGGCGGCGGCAATAGGTGGGAAGCACCCTTAAAGCTAACTTAATGTTACGGTTATAATGGTGGAAAAACACCTTGAAGCCACTACGAACTTAGCTTAGACAAAGTGTCTTATATACAGGTCGGTGCGGCGGCTTGGCGGTATATAACGGTTCGGTGTAAATCAACCTTAATATCAAATGTTCATTAATAATGAATTAATCAAGTTACTATTTACAAAAACGGCCGGTACGGCAGTTCGGCGGTATAAACTAATACAATCTTATGATACGTTAAACTAATCTATTATATACAGCGCGGTCGATATGGCGGTACAGCGGTACGGCGGTACGGCGGTGCGGAAGTGCAATGGCGGTTCTCTTGGTCGCATTTTATCTAAGCCAGCGAGCGCACTCGGCAAAGATTAATTGCGGCTCTACTTGCTTCTAATGGTTTGATACATTAGAGCGAGCGAGAGAGTAGCTTTTCTTATAAGGCGTGGGAACCCTATATAAGAAAGCCAGTACTGTATACTGCTTTCTCTCTCTAGGCCAGCAAGCGCACTCGGCTAAGAGAGAGGGAGAGCACAGTACCCAATGCCTCGACTCTTCGCTGAGCCTTAGCTCTTATATCTCCTCGAGCTCGCTGTTCCTCTTGCGGGAGCAGCAAAAACTGACGGCACCTGGCGGTTAAGCCTGTTACTATTGTGCCTCGCGGGAGATTTGAATATCCTGTCTGCACGATTATGAATAATCGTTGCAATATATACTAGGGGGATACCTTCCTGCTTGCTCCGCTCTCTAACTTCCAATATTTAATTTAATTTACGTCAAGAAAGATTTATATATGTTAAAATATATGTAACCTGGTCCAGAGACACTTTGTTATGATTTAAGAAATAGTAAATTCAAAAGAATTTTTTCGAATGTGTTTTGTAATTTAATTATTTTTAAATATAATGGTTTCTCAAAATGCAAAGGAAAAAATAGATCAAAAAACTATTATTATAATAAAAAAATTGATGAACAACAAATAAAAGTTGATAACTCAATGTTAGTACAATATAATTGAACATTACTTAAAAAATACAATCGTCGTATAAATGTAGAATATTATGCATCAATAATAAGTATACCATCTAAAGTACTAAAATCTCATTATTGTCTATAACATTAATAAATTATTTATCATTCACTTGAATCATTAAATCTATAAATTTTTTCATTATAAATATATTTCTATATAATTCTATATTTTTAAATACCGAGGTATATATATAGACGTACGACGCGATTAATAATTCTAAAAACTATTCTTTGTACTATAATTTTTATAATTTTAATAAATTAGAATTAAAGTGTATGCATCAATAAATATTTTATAAAAAGTAACAACTTCTATTTAATTAAACTTTAAATTAACTACCCTTACCAGTATATGGAATCATAAACTTATACTATCGGTACTTATATATCTCTTGAAATCAAATCGTATTATCATGCCATTCGAAAATATATTTAGATCAGACCCATTTCAATAGAAAAATTTTGTCTTTATTATTGAAAGAATATGCGCTTAACCAAATAATCAATTCAAATTATTACTATTACTACTATTATATTAAAGTGAAGAATTATGACTTTTTTTTCTTACGTTATAATACCTTTTGTATTATTGTCACATACATACATACACATAAACACGTACACTTTTAACATGCACATACACACACATACACACAAACACATACACACATACACATGCACACTTACACATACACACATACACAATATCCGTCACTTCGTCTCCGTCTCTCCAACTACATGTCTGCGTCTCCGTTTCTCCGTCTCCGTTTCTCCGACTCCGTCTCTCTGTCTCTCCATCTTCTCTCCATCTCTCTCTTTCTCTGGGTAAGTAGATCAACACTACTGTTCGTTCACTCCTGCTATTTTAGCCTCTGGTTACTGCATATTTTGCCCACGGGCTTTTTGTTTCAGAGATTCTGCACGCACAAATTGTAGAGAATCTTCGTAGATATTAATCAACATCTCAAAGATTTCTTCTGCAATCATAATCGTCGATTTTCATTGTGCTGGTGGTTTAAGGTTAGGTGGCTTACCATTTCAGAGGTTATACACGGTTGTTCTCTTGTCCTTCTCTTGTGAATGGCAGCTGAGAGGCGCGCCCTACCTTACCAGCAGTTGCTACCAGTGACAACACTTCTTTATCTTATGCTCGCACCACAGCAGATTGCTCGCTCTATAACTACAGCCCATTGGATGTGTGCTTCGTTCGTGTGAATATAAAAAGAGCTTGAAGTTGGAAGTTCAGCCGTTTTGATAATATTCTACTTGGTCGAGGAGGGACTGAGAAACGATTAATATTATTACCTAAACACTGTAAAATTGCTTGGGTTTCTAATACAGGGCGCTGAAGTACCCCTAAGTAGTACGTATCAACGACAGTGGAAACATACACATCGATCACATCATCGATCATCGGTGTCACCAATTGTCTACTTCTCATCAGTGCGAATTTTTCTGAAGTCAGCATAGTTTCCTACATTACCAACTCTAGCAGCGAAATACTCGGCTTCACTTCAGGACCAATTCATTATAAGTTAAACTTTATTTCAACTGCGAATTTATTTCTGATTTGTACTGCGCACTGTCATCTGTCCTTGCAACTGTGATTTGCCTGGTAAGTGCTATTTGTTATGCCAATTTTCAGCGTTCGTCATTGATGGGTCGAGTGTGTGCGTGCTGTGGGTTATCTTTGGACAGATCTTCATCCACTATACTTTGCTCTCGGTGCAGCTCTATTTTTCACGTATATTGCTGTTCAAATCGTTGGTTTGTGTCGTCTACTCGTATCATCTGTGATAACTGCATAGATATCTCTGTTCGTAACGAAGCAGGCCTGCAGGGGCCTATTGTGCAGTCGATTAGTGACAGTACCATCGTTGCTGTTCCTTTGTGTGCTGTTTTTGAGTCTAAAACGCAATCATCTTGTCCCTCGATTAGTCAGGTCTCGACTAAGCGTGTGGCTTCTCCACTCTCTCCATTCACTGAGCCACTGCTAAGGCGGCGTTGCGCTGAGGCGTCAACATCATCAGTCTCACACACTGTTTCTAAAACGGTTGGAGTTTCTCTCTCTCCTGAATTACTATCCGCTTATCCTCCTTTAAACGTTGCTCCTACTCCCAAAGATATGTCTAACTTGAGTGAAATTCTAGAGGCGTTGAAAGTGCAACAGTTGGAAGTCAATGCCCAACAAACAGCTATACTTAAGAAACAGGCCAATGAACATCATGAGGAGATTAAAAACGAATTGGCTTTGATTCATGAGGAGCAGCATGATTTTCGTGCTCTGCTTAAGCAGCATGAGGCTGAAATCAATGCCATCAAGTTGGACCTGGCTCTTATTCACAACACTACTCAAACAGATGAGTGTGAGATTCTTATTTCAGGCATTCCTTTGTCGGTTGCTATTCCTGATTGTAATGTACTAAACACTGTTTTCAGTGCAACTGGCTTCCAATTTAGTCAGGCATTTGTTGTTAGCACCCGCCAGTGGTCACCACCTGCTAGGCCTACTAATTCCGAAAATTCTGATGCTTGATGAAATGGATGTCGATCAGGCGCAGGCTGCAGATACTGTGAATAATTCTAAATCCTCTTTTTTTATTGTACTGTCTCGTAAGTTTGTGTTTCAATGTATTTCTGCTAGCGTCAGAGACTCAGTCATGGCTGCAGCTGTAAATCTGCGCTTTAAATCTTGTCTTCAGCTTTTTGGTGTGGGTGGTGAAAAAGACAATGTATTTCTGAGAGCATTGTGGCCCAAGGAAACTTTTTAATTGCTCAAGTCTGCTCATACAATATCTCGTGAGAAAAACATCCCTAAGCCATTCGTCAGGTCTCTAACAGTTTATATGAAGAGTTCTGCGAAGGCCAAACCTCGTGCCATCCATACTGTGGCTGATCTTGCTTTTTTAAAAAATCTTCAAAAAAACTGACGGTGTCTAAGATTTCATGTGACTAATTGTAGTTCTAATTTTAATGCCTCCTTTTTGAGAAACAGTCTCAATACTGATCGTGGTTCTAACGCAGTGATTACTGCTCCTATGTTAACTAAGCGCAAGGACAATCTACTTGCTGCACATATTAATGTGAACAAACTAAGGTCACACTTCAATTTAGTTGAGGCACAATATCTCGACAAAGGCTACGATCTTTTAGCTCTATCTGAAACTTTTCTGTCAGCACTTGTTGATGATGCCATTTTATCAATTGCTGGTTATAATCTATTTCGATTGGATAGGGTTGATAAGGAGGAGGGTGGTGTTGCGGCATACATTCGTGAGGACTACAAGGTTACAGTCCTACATCATTCTGACCCTACTTCTAATAAGGAGCCTGAGTACTTGATGCTGGATATTGAGGTGTTCAATGAAAGGCTTCTTTTTGCCGTCCTCTATGCCCGTCCCAAGACTACTTACCCTGCAGATTTCTTTAATGTTTTGTCTAGCCTCAACAGCAAATACAGAAATATTCTTATCACAGGTGATTTTAATGCAAATTCAATCGTTACTAATCATGTGTCAACGTTTCTCAGGGGCAGCGTCGAGTCGCTATCTCTTCATATCATTCCTTTGGAGCCGACACATCATGTCATTTCTGAGAGTTATATTTCACATACTTAGCTGGACTTATTCATTGTTAGGGATGCTGATTCGGTGCTGTCCTACTCAAAATCTAAGGCGCCATTTATAGCGGGTCACGACTTGATTGAGCTGGAGCCTAAGGTCTCCAAACTTCTCAGCTCTCCGAAGAAGTTTTATGCTCGCAGGCTGGGTTCTGTGAATACTGAATCTCTTAACACTTTTCTTACGAAATCCCTTGAGGCTAGCTCAGATGAGACCAATTGTTTTGTTCTGAGTAGTTTAAGTAATTCTGTATAATCTTTTTCTTCTCTTGCTGTTTCTAGCTATACCAGTTTAAGTTCTAATCTTGATATACAGGTTAATGTTTTGTCTAAATCTATTATAGATGCCTTTGACAAGTATGCTCCTCTTAAGCTGAATGTTATACGACCTCGTAGCAAGCCATGGGTTTCTCATGTATTCAGGCTTATGATGAAAAAGCGTGACCAAGCTTATCGTTGGGCTACGAGAACTAGGTGCGACGAGGACATTCGGAGATATAGGTCTCTGAGAATCGAAATTTCTAACAGTTTAGACACTGCAAAAATCAATTACATTTCGTCTCAATTGAATGCCGCTACTGATGCCAAGGGAAAGTGGTCTTCACTTCACAAGCTTAGTTTGGCTATGAGGTCGCTGCCTTTCCCTCTGCAGTACCTTCCTTCAGAGACTTTGCTAAAGCACTACTCTTCTGTTGCTAGTGGCTGCCATTCGTTGACTCAGATAGATATCGATGGGATATTGAGCATACCTCTATCAAGCTATCGGCCAATTTTTGATTTCCACATGGTTGATGCCAACAAAATTAATGGCTTTATAGTTTCTGCTTCTTCCAAGTCTTCAGGGTGTGATGGTATTTCTGTGAATATGCTTAAGATTGCTACGCCCTCTATTCTTGAACCATTGACGAAGCTTGTGAATGGCTCCCTCGCCTTTTCTTGTTTTCCAACAACTTGAAAAAGAGCTTTCATATTACCATTGACAAAGTCTAAATCTGTTTCTTCACCAGATCAGACCCGACCTATTGATGGACTTTGCGAGATTTCCAAGGTTCTTGAGAGGGTTGTTCACGAGCAGCTTTCACGGATTCTTGAGACAAATAATCTATTGAACGAGCACCAGTCTGGCTTCAGACAGGGACATAACACCCAGACAGCTCTTCTCAATATTCTGGAAGATGTTAGGCTGGCCATTGATAGGAGAAAGGTCACTGCTCTTCTTCTCTTTGACTTCTCCAAGGCTTTTGATATGGTGTCTCACAAACTGCTTCTCCTTAAACTGCGTGGTTTCAACTGTTCTGACGGTGTCATAAAGTGGTACGCCTCTCATCTTCTAAGTAGATAAGAGTCCATAGAGGAGCTGGATCGTGATGCTACGCAATTCTGGATGAGTATTAATTCTGGTGTTCCACAGGGTAGTGTCTTGGGCCCATTGTTATTTTCTATATTTATTAATGATCTGCCTGAAGTTTTGAAGTATTCAAAATACATGTTGTACGCAGATAATCTACAAATTTATCGTTCGTTTTTTGTTTGTAACATGGAGGAGGAAATTCCCATTATCAATCGTGATATTGGGGCCATTGTCGAGTGGGCATCAGTCAATGGTCTCAAACTCAATGCCCTTAAAACTCAAGTTATCATTCTCGGTAGTGAGTAGTTCATTTATAGGCTTAATGCATTTCAAGTGTCACCCATCGTAGTGAGGGAAGAGCCTATTCCTTTCTGTAAAGAAGTTAAAAGCCTGGACTTATGGTTAAATCAGACTCTCAACTGGGAGAGGCAAGTAAATGCTATTGTTAGTAGAGTGTATGGAGTGCTCCATTCGCTAAGGTTTAATAGGCGCTCGCTTTCGAAGAAGCTCAGAAAGAGCATTGTGGAATCGCTGATTTTTCCCCACTTCGACTATGCCTGTGTAGTCTATAACGATCTTTTCAATTATCAAAACTAAAAACTTCATAGGGCCCTTAATGCCTGTGTGAGGTTCGTTTATGGTAACATAGCTTTCCGCAACCGTGTGACTCCCTATAGGCTTGACCTTGGCTGGTTCTCTGTTCTATCGAGGAGAAAGTATTTCACAATTTCATTGGCATATTCTGTCATTTCTAGTCGCAGCCCGACTTTCTTGGCAAATCGGTTCGTCAGAGTTGACACTGGCTCTGACATACTTTCTTCTATACGTAGGCTACCTAAAGTTCTCCTCTGTCTACCCGTTCGTACTAGTGTCTTGCAGAACTCATTTACACATCTCGCTTCTAATTTCATTAACGAGCTAGGTTCTGCAGCTGTAACTTCAATATCCTATGAGGTGGGTTCTATAAGGGCGGTTAAAAAGAATGCATTTAACTGGTTGATCGATGGAGAGTGTGGGGATTGGCATAGGGAAGCAGCTGCTCTAGACTGAGCCCTAGTTGCTGTGGGATTACCAGCTGGCGTACGCAATTTAATTTAATTTTACTAAAATCAATTTTTTTGTTTAATCTTGGATTTTACATAAGCTTTTCTGAATTATTTTTCATTGTTTTTCAATTCAGAAATTTTTGTTGTTCATTGTTTTAATTATATTAGTTTATTATGTTAATTCTTTGTATTGTACTTGTTGAATCATACGGGATACTGCCCCATGAATAGTAAAATTTTTGTCAAATCAAATTAAATCAAATCTCCGTCTCTTCGAATCCGTCTCTCCATCACCGTCTCTCCGTCATCGTCTCTCGGTTCTCTGTCCCTGTTCTCTGTCTCCGTTCTCTATCTCCGTCTCTCTGTCTCTTCGTCTCCGTTTCTCTGTTTTCGTCTCTACTTCTTGGTTTTTCCGTCTTCGTTTCTCAGTCTCCGTTTCTCCGTCTGCGTCTCCGTCTCTCCGTAATTACATTACTACTTATACATATATTATTATTTCATTATATTAAAATATAGAATTAATTATACCTTTTGCATTATTGTCACACATATACGTACACATACACACGTGCACCTTTAACATACATACATACACATACATACATATACACACACATACACATACACACATATACACAATATCCGTCACTACGTTTCCGTCACCGTCACTCCGTTTCCGTTATATATTATTTATTATTATTTCATTATATTGAAGTGAAGAATTCAGACTTTTTTTTACGTGAATATCATTATCGTCACATACATACATACACACACACACAAACACACACACACGCACACACACACACACACACACACGCACACACACACACACACACAAACACACTCACACACATATGTACACATACACATACATATACGTACACACATATACACATACACAATACTCGGTCTCCGTCATTGTTCCTGCGTCTCCGTCTCTCCAACTCCATGTCTCCGTTTCTCCGTCTCCGTATCTCCGTCACTGTCTCTTCATCTCCATCTGGCCGTCACCGTCACTCCATTTTCATATATTATTATTTCATTATATTAAAATATAGAATTAATTATATCTTTCGCATTATATGTGACATATATACGTACACATACACACGTGCAACTTTAACATACACACATACACACATACACATACATACACATACACACACATACACATATACACAATATCCGTCACTACGTCTCCGTCATCGTCTCTCCGACTCTCCGCCTCCATTTCTCCGTCTTTCTGTCTCCGTATCTTCGTCTCTATGCCTCCGTCTCTCCGTCACCGTTTCTCTGTCTTCATTTCTCCGCCTCCATTTCTCTGTCTCCATCTCTTCGTAATTACATTACTACTTATATATATATATATATATATATATATATATATATATATATATATATCTTCCTATATTATATAGTTAGATTGAAAAATTCAGCCTCAGCAGCCCCACTCCCCCCCCCCCCCCAGGTTTCCCCACATGTTTTTTCAAGGACCCTCAGAAAATAACGTAAAACTGTTTGAAATTTTACGATATTTTATAACTACCCACCCCCTCTATATCTCCCCCACGCCCCCTTATGCATTATTATATGTTAATTAATATAATGTAGTATATCTAATAAAAACGAAATTTAGGAGATTTAGGTTGGAGTATTGGATATAAAAAAAAATTTAATAATACAAACAACGATTATCTTAATATTACAATATTATTTATATAGAATAAATTACAGACAAAATGTTATGAATTTCAGTCCTATATTATACTGTGGACGATTAACTCAACAATGTATAATACATTCTTATGTAATGGTTGAAAGTAATACAATGAACTTTTTCCGTAATAATCAAAAACAATTACGAATAGATTGTTATCAAGGTTTATTAGATCATGTAACAAATAGTGCTTTAAATGTTTCAACAAATTTTGAAAATAAAGAAAGAATTGAAAATATTCTTATTTTACCATCGACATATATAAGAAGTCCAAAATATATGCAACAATATTATCAAGATGCAATGGCAATAATGAGAACTGTAGGAAAACCTGATTTATTTATAACAATGACGTGTAACCCAAAATGGAAAGAACTCAAAGAAATTCTAAAAATTTTGCTGAAGGAACAACTCCCAATGATATACCAAATATTACAGTGAGATTATTTTATACAAAATTTAAAATGCTATTAAATGATATAGTAAAAAATGAAATTTTTGGTCCTGTTCTAGCTTATGTATTTTCCATAGAATTTCAAAAAAGAGGATTACCTCATGCTCATATCATTATCACATTACACCATGATCATAAAATATTTACTCCAGAATCTATTGATAAATATATTTCAGCTGAATACCTTCATCGGAAAATACATATTTATAAAAATTAGTACTTAAACATATGCTACACGGACCACATACTGATAAATCTCCCTGTTATAATAAAAATAAAAATATGTGTCAAAATTTTTCCTAAACCATTTATTGAATGTACCAAAATTAGAGAAAATAAATATCCACAGTATAAACGAAAAAATAATATTTGTGAAAATCATATCTATAATCTTAAAAGTACAAAAAAAATTATACAAGTTGATAATTCAATGGTAATTCCTTACAACAGTTTTTTATTAGCAAAATATACTGCTTATATTAATACTGAACTTTGTGTATCAATACAAAGTATTAAATATATTTATGATTATATTTATAAAGGAGTAGATAAAGCATATTGTAAAATAAAGCAAAGTAAAATTGAAGAAAATAATAAAGATGATGTCTATGATGAAATAACTTGATATATAGATGTTAGATATTTAAGCCCAATGGAAGCAGCATGGAGATCACAAGAATTACCATTATGCGGTAGAAGTCATTCCGTAATAAGATTAAGTATTCACACAGAAAATGAACAAAGAATGATTTTCGATGAAAATAATATACATTCAGCATGAAATAAATACCAAACAACATTAACTGCATGGTTCAATTTAAATAAAAAAGATGATTTTGCTAAAAAAATTAAATATGTTAATATACCACAATATTATATTTTCAATAATAATACAAAATCTTGGATAAAACGATCAAAGAATAGAAAAAACATAGCTATTGGTAGATTAAATGTAGTATTTCCAAAAGATAGTGAACGTTTTTTTCAAAATTAATATTAAACAGAATAAAAGGTGCAACATCTAATATCGATTTACAAACTCATGAAAATATAACTGATGTTACTTATAAGGAAACAGCTTTAGCAATGAATTTAATTGAACATGAAGATCAAATCTATTATATTTTTGAAAAAGCATGTCAAGTTATGTTACCAATTCAATTAAGGCCGTTACACTCAAAAAGATACAAGATACAGATACAGTGACAGATACAAAATTACATTGGCTAGTATGTCTATATATGTGCAAAACAAATGCGTTGTCTCTTGTATTTTTTTATATATAGATATACTAGCCAATGTAATTTTGTATCTGTCACTGTATCTGTATCTTGTATCTTTTTGAGTGTAATGGTCTTTACGTAAATTTTTTGCATGTTTTTTATTATGTGAAAATATTCAAGGTAAAATTATTTAGGACAAATATAAAAAATTTTTTACAGAAGATTTTAAAGAAAACAAAAAAAATAAAGCTTTATCACATATTAATGAAATATTAAATTTAGAAGATATGTCATGTGAAAATTTTGGTTCATCAGAACCAAGTAAAACGTATGTTGAAGAAAACGAAGAAATTAATAATGAAACTATAGATTTTAGTAGAGAAAAATTTAATAAAATGTATAAACAGTTAAATGATGATCAAAAAAATATTTTTGAACAAATAATAAATAATAAACAAAATATATTTTTCATACATGGACCGAGAGGTTCTGGAAAAACCTTTTTATACAAAACATTAATATATTATTATATAAGCGAAAAAAAAATTTTTTATCTATGGCTTGAACAGGTATAGCTTCAATTTTATTACCTAAAGGTTTAACGAGTTATAAAACTTTCAGATTACCATTAGATTTAAATAACATTGAGAGTGCATTTTTAAAATTTAATTTAGATAAAAAAAAATTAAGACAAACAGATATAATTATATGGGACGAAGCATCAATAATTCCCAAAAAAGCTTTAGAAATTGTTGACAAAACATTAAAGGATGTTTGTCGTAATGATAAAAGTTTTAGTACAAAAATAATGATTTTAGGTAGAGATTTTAGACAAATTCTACCAGTATTAAAATATGGAAGAAGAAATACGATTATTGAAGAGACTATAAAGTATTCAAATCTTTGGCCTTTATTTCATATTTTTAAATTGAAAAAAAACGTAAGATCTAATGATGACAATTTATCTTGATTTTTATTAAATATCAGAGAAGGAAAAGTTGATCCATTTATTATTCCAAAAGAATGGAAAACTAATAACGTTTGTGATAAAATTTATAAAAACATTAATAAATATATATAGTTTAATATTTCAAAATTATTTTATTTTATATATATACAAATTAAAATCATTAAAATAATATAATGATTTAATGATCTCAAGTAGTTATAGGGGCACCATGGACCGTCACAACAAACCCCCACTACACCACCTCAAAGGTTACTGACCACTAGGTCAATGACTAGGTCTGAGAAGGCGAAGTAGGGGTTGTTGAGACAGAACATTGGTGCCCCAAGAAATAAATGCACGCTCACACACACACACACACACACACACACACACACACACACACACACACACACACACACACACACACACACACACACGCACACACACCCATACGCACATACGCACACGCACACACACTCACACACACACATACTCACACGCATACGCACACACGCACACGCACGCACACACACACACACACACACACACACAAATAAATACACAATATTTGAAATTTAAAAATTTTATACCAGCTGATCACTGTTGGAAGCACATCCCGACGTAGACTAACATTGTAGAACATTCTTTCTGCCCGGAGTTTCGATGGAGACTGACAGTGAAGCCGAATCTTCACCCTTAATAGCCTAACTCCCCGCACCGAAAATAAAAATATTACATAACATTCCCACATAACGAATAGCAACTTGATACTCTTTTGCAGGAAAATATTAATAAGTGTATTTTGAGAAGCATATTTTAAAAGAAAGTTAAAATAATCATAATTAATGAAAAATCACATACCATTCTCACGCTAAGATTGTTAATCTGACTCTTTTGCAATCAATTTTATGAAAAAGACGTATGTTAGGGTGCTGACGTTATAAATTTTAAAATTTCAACGTAAGAAATCTCTCTCCCCAAGACGTATGTACGGGTGCTATTTTATAAAACTTAAAATTTTAGCAATGAGAAATGTCTCTCTCTCTCTCTCTCTCTCTCTATCTTTCTTTCTCTTTTTACCCTATTTCATTTTTATAAAATAAATAAAAAATATGCATATATATAAGCCTCTCTCTCTCTCTCTCTCTCTCTTTCTATCTTTTCTAATATGTATGTCTATACATACATACAAACATAATACATACACGTGTAAACAAAAATCTGTATAAAATATATACATTCTTATATATATATATATATACAAATCATATGCAGATGATATGCAAATGATGGACAAATAAGCCATGCATTAAAATTAGTTATTATATTTTAAATATAATATATATTTATTATCATTACATTACATTACCAAGGTATCGAATCAATAAATATAGAGAAAGTGATACAAAAATGATAAAAAAGTATCAGGAGCTCAAAACATAATAAGAAGTATAACTATTCTACCTCTTGCGATTAGTTGTTCTTGACATCCATTGTTCATACGCCCAAGTTGCGTATATAACTAAGAACAACTGTGTATATATATATATATATATATATATATATATATATCTATATACACACATACATACATATGTAAATCATATGTAAATATAAATATTTATCAAAAACGAATATATTATATTGAAAGATATTTATTATTTAAAAATTATTATTCATAAATTATCAATCATCACGCAATAAATATCCACAATTCATGATAAATATAAGAGAAAGTATCAGGGTATTATAAAAGCTATTCTTCCTCTTGTGATTAGTTATTTTTGACATTCATTGTTAATACGCCCAAGTTGCGTATATAACTAAGAACAACTATATATATATATATATATACCGCGTGACCGTGCAAGAGTGGTCACTAATTTTTTAATATGATAAACTATTAATTTATTATCAAGCACGATAGTTTTATAGGTTTTTGAGGTCAAGGAATCCATTGGTAAGGTCATTTTCATCGTGAAATTAATATTTCGAAAAATAAAAAATTTATTTTTTGAAAAAACTGATGAATGTTGGTTTGAATTAAAAATTCTAAGAGTTTATTAAATTTCACGATCATAAGACCTTTATTCCATTGTATTTAATATTTTTAAGTATTTTAAAATAATTATTGAATATTGGTGTTTTGAGAATTATTGACGTTCCTTGAAAAAAATACGGAATAGAATGTTTCAAACTAAGCAGCAACTTCGTAGTGAATTACATTTGACATTTGAATTTATTGCTTGAGAAGCGGGTTATGTTTTTTTATTTCTATTTTAATGTTTACAAATGCCAGTTTCTAGTTTTAAATAATAGATGGCGATATTAGTTTTGTTATAACTTTTATCAATTAATATTTATTTACTGCAGTAAAAGAAATAAATATTAATAATATGTAATTATAAAATAGAATTAACCAAAATTCTTTAATTAATTTGAACGACATATTTGATTTTATAAAAATATGTTATTTAATCTCTATTAATAAACATATATGTTGCGTTTCAATAAGTTTATTCAATGAAAATGATGTGACAATCATAACTTTTGAAAATAATTTATGAATACCATCATTTTTATTATTTTAACAGAATAAGGAAATAGTTTATGATTATTGTTAATATGTATAATAAATCTACGAAGGTATTTGAAATAATATTTTTTTTGCTAAGGATGCGTCTGTAGTTTTTTCATTGTATTTGATTATAATTTTTTTATAAAGTATTATAATGTGAATCCACTCAATTATTATTTTTATAAAAATATTATAGTTCTTTACTACATATTATAATTGCATAATTATAGTTGATTATGATTCTTCTTATAATACTCTGTTTTCAATATTGATTACAATCATTAATGCAGTATTGTAATGGTAAATAAAGTTCATAAAAATTATGATAATAATGCTATATTCTTTTTATACTTTTGATTACCCTGTTGAAAAAAACCACATGGTTTTACAACGTGGTTTAACTATGTGGTCATTCATGACTAAATGCTCTTTTTTTAATACATGGCTTTTCTTATGATATTTAATAATTATAAATAAGAATAATAATAAATTAGCATAAGAATTCTATTCGAGTAATTAGGCGGGAAAAAAGTTCTTTACTCCAAAATAAAAAAGTTCAAAATAAAAACTTCTTCTTCTCTCAAAATAAGCGGGCAAAAAGTACTTTTCTCTCACAAATTCAGAGGGCAAAAAGTTCTTTACTTCCGCCACATTTAATTTCTCTAAAAATAAGCGTGCGAAAATTACTTATTCCTCGCAAATTGAATTTCTCTTAAATTAAGCGGGAAAAAAGTAATTTTTTTTTTCAAATTCAGAGGGCGAAAAGTTCTTTACTCACGTCAAATTTAATTTCTTTAAAAATAAGCGAGCAATAAGTACTTTTCTCCCACAAATAACATTTCTCTAAAATTAAGCGGGTGAAAAGTATTTACCTCTCGCGAATTGAATTTCTCTTAAATTAAGCAGAAAAAAAGTAATTTTTTCTCGCTAATTCAGAGGGCGAAAAATTCTTTACTCCCGCCAAATTTAATTTCTCTAAAAATAAGCAGGCGAATAGCACTTTTCTCCCGTAAAATAAATTTCTCTTGAACTAAGCAGAAAACTTCGCAGTGAATTACATTTGACATAATTGCCTGAGAAGCGGGTTATGTTTGTTTATTTCTATTTTAATGTTTACAAATATCAGTTTCCAGTTTTAAATAATAGATGGCGATATAAGTTTTGTTATAACTATTATCAATGAATATTTTTTTACTGAAATAAAAGAAATAATATCAATAATATGTAATTATAAAATAGAATTAACTAAAATTCTGTATTTAACGATATATTTGATTTTATAAAAATATGTTATTTAATCTCTATAATAAACATATTTGTTGCGTTTCAATAAGTTTATTTAATGAAAATGATGATAAGACAATTAAAACTTGTAAGAATAACGTATAAATACCCCCATTTTTATAATTTTAACAGAATAAGATAATAAATAATTCATGATAGGTATTTAAAATAATATTTTGATTTTTTGCTAAAGATGCGTATATGCTTTTAATAATTATTAGTTATTTTAGTTCTAAAATTATAATCACTATAAAAATATAATTGTTTGTTATATTTGATTATAATTATAATTTCATTATTATTGTTGCAAATTATTGTTTGTTATGATTACAATTGAGATATTGTAATTTTTACTATATTCGATAATACACTGTTGAAAATAATCATGTTTAAATAATAGTATTATGCCATAAAATTGCATAATGATATTATTTTATCAACCCACATTGCACAAAGGCTAACGAGAAGTTTCCAGGAAGCTTCTGGAAAAGTTTCGGAAACTTCTAGGAAGCTTCCGTAAAAGCTTCCTGAAAGCGTCAAATGTTCCATGCACTTTGCTTTCAGAAAGATTCCATGTAAGATTCTAGAAAGCTTCTATGAAGAAAAATGGGAAGCTTCCATGGATGCCAGCATGAAAGCCTTTATGAATATTACAAGAAGCTTTCAGGAAAGATTGCAGTAGGTTCGAAAAATACTTCATGCAAGCTTCCACGTTAAAGTGTAAGAAGCTTTGATGCGATCTTCCATGAAAGCTTTTGTGGAAGTTTTCTGGAAGCGTTAAATGTCCCGAGCACTTTGGTTTCAGAAAGATACAATAAAAGATTGTAGGAAGCTTTCATGGAAAAAAATTTTTAACAAAAAAAAACCGACTTCAAAAAATGCACTGAAAAGTAACAAATAATTTATTATCTTTAGAAATCATACAAATAATTTGTAAAATACAATTTTAGAAGTCAGCATCTACTTTCTCAATGAATGTAAACGTTATTTTTTAACAATAAATGTAAACGTTATTTTTGAACAATGAATGTGAACGTTATTTTTGAAAAAATGGACTAAGTCGTTCTGCTTACGCACCACAGATTTAGAATTAGACGCCGACTTCTAAAATTGTATTTTACCAATTATTTGTATGATTTCTAAAGATAATAAATTATTTGTTACTTTTTAGTGCATTTTTTGAAGTCGGTTTTTTTTTGTTAAAAATTTTTTATTTGTCATTTTTAAGTGCAATGTTTTTAAAATCTTATTTTTTGTAAAAAATGTTGTTTTTATTCGATACTTTTAAAGTCGGTTTTTATTTATTAAAAATTTTTTAAATTGTTTGTTTTTGTTAAAAAGTTTTTATTTTCTATCTTCTAATGAATCCCCTTACTAAAAACGCAAATAAAGGTAGACCCACTAATTACATTAAACTTTCATTATTAATTCATAACGCATGCATTAGTACACCACCAAGCAATATATAGCAGGAAAAAGAAAGAAGGCTCAACAGCACAGTGTCGTTATGTGTGCATGTATACATATTCAAGCTCAGGTAACAGAGAGAAAGAGAGAGAGAGGGAGGGAGAGAGAGAGAGAGAGAGAGAGAAATAGAGAAAACAAAACTTCTAGTTTTCTTAATTTGATAATTGGGTTATACAAACCGAATATTGGCCCAATAATTATAGGACACGTATGGGACCTTCCTGCAGACATTCTCTATCAGATAAGAAAAAGTTTTTTCGAATCGGTTAAGAAATGACGCAGTTATGAGGTAACAGACAAAAAAAAAAAAAAAAAAAAAAAAAAAAATTCAGTCGAATTGAGAACCTCCTCCCTTTTGAAGTCGGTTAAAAAACGGTATGATTACATAGAAGATTCCGATTTAATCTTTTTGAAACTTTTAATTAGCTCACATAAAACTTACAAGGAATCTTCCATCCTAATTTCTGAAAATTGTTAATGATTCATAGAAACAAAAGATAAAGTAACATAATTTTTAAAAAGTTACATAATGTCGTTTATAATGTCGTTAAGTGATTTTGATACGCGTTTTTTTTAAACAAGAAAAACACGCACTTTCTTATCTTTAACATAGAATTTTATTGACTAATATTCTCAAGTAATTTATTTTTTCAGCTGATCTTTTCAAATATTGAATTGGTTAAAAAATCATCAGAAAAAATCCCATTTTTAAAAGGCATGTACTTAAATGTCATAACGTTGATTCCAATAAATAGGTATAAAATTAAATATAGTGTCTAAAGGTCGAACTAAAAAGAAAGAAAAGTTACCTAAACATTATGGAACGTACCTCGCAACTTCACGTGACGAATAAAGTTTTATAATAAAATCATATAATTTTCAAAACATTCCTGTTGAAAATAATGACGTCTTTCCAGTACGTCTTTGAAAGATATCTTCGAAGACGTCTTTGAAGACGTTTTTGGTCGTGTCTTAGATTGGAACAAAATAAGACGTCATTTTTTTAATGTTCCGGAAATATAGTAACCAAATGACGTCTTTTTTCTAAGTAAAATAATTTCAAAGACGTATTTTTCCAATAAATACTCATAGTAAAAGACGTAAATTAAAAAAAAAAAAATTCTTTTTTTAATACGAATGACGTCCTCCCTGTTGAAAATAATGACGTCTTTCTAAGACGTCTTTGAAGACGTCTTTGGTCGTGTCTTAGATTGGAACCAAAAAAGACGTCATTTTTCCAATGTTTAGTAAAGTTATTCAACAAATGACGTCTTTTTATTATTTCAAAGACGTATTTTTTTTAATAAAAATGACGTCTTTTCTTACGAATTTTTATTCTAAAAATACGTTTTCGAAATTATAAAAAGACGTATTTGTTAAATAGCTTTTCTAAACATTGGAAGAATGACGTCTTTTTTGTTCCAATTTAAGACACAACCGAAGACGTCTTCAAAAACGTCATTTTCTCCAAATTTAGGAAAAAATATCGTAATTTTTCATGAATCATGTCATTGAAAAATGACTTTACATGATAATCATTTTCAATTTAAAGGAAAAAACAAAAACGAGGTAAACCTCGTAGTTTCAACTCTTAGAAAAACGAAGAGCATTTGCGATTAAGCTGAGATCATTCTGGCCTTATATATCTGCGTCTTTGAAATTTGTATAAGGGATCGCAAAACTTGAAAATCGCCACCTGGTGAGTTAAAATTAAATTGACGCAAGCAACCATCAATTCGATTGTAAGTCACTAGGTGGCGATTTTCAAGTTTTGCGATCCCTTATATAAAATTCAAAGATATATAAGGCCAGAATGATCTCAGCTTAATCGCAAATGCTCTTCGTTTTTCTAAGAGTTGAAACTACGAGGTTTATCTCGTTTTTGTTCTTTCCTATAAATGGAAAATAATTATCATGTAAAGTCATTTTTCAATGACATAATTCCTGAAAAATGACGTTTTTTTTCCTAAATTCGAAGAAAATGACGTCTTTGAAAGACGTCTCTAGTTGTGTCTGAAATTGGAACAAAAAAGATGTCATTTTTCCAATGTTTAGAAAAGCTATTTAACAAATAACGTCATTTTACATTTTCAAAGACGTATTTTTTTTTATAAAAATACGTCTTTTTATTACTTCAAAGACGTGTTTTTTAAATAAAAATTTGTAAGAAAAGACGTCATTTTTATTAAAAAAATACGTCTTTGAAATAATAAAGAGACGTCATTTGTTGAATAACTTTTCTAAACATTGGAAAAATGATGTTTTTTTTTGTTCCAATCTAAGACACGACCAAAGACGTCTTCAAAAACGTCTTTCAAAGATGTCTTTCAGAGACGTCTTAGAAAGACGTCATTAGTTTCAACAGGGAGGACGTCATTCGTTTTAAAAGAAGAATTTTTTTTTGAAAATTTACGTCTTTTACTATTAGTATTTATTGGAAAAATACGTCTTTGAAATTATTTTACTTAGAAAAAAGACGTCATTTGGTTACTATATTTCCGGAACATTAAAAAAATGACGTCTTATTTTGTTCCAATCTAAGACACGACCAAAGACGTCTTCCAAGACATCTTTCAAAGACGAACTGGAAAGACGTCATTATTTTTAACAGGGATAACATAATAAATTGACACAATCAATTATGTAATTAATTATGTGACGGTATTACATAATATTATTATCTGACATTGCTACTTGATTTTTTTTGCTGAGTAATTATTAGTACAAAATTATAATCGCATATTATAGTTTATGATAATTATAACAATACTTTTGATCTTTTATCACAGTTGTAAAATATTTAAATATGATAATTGATTATATTTTCGGTTATAATTATACTCGCTAATTGCTCTTTATTTCAACTATATTTTTAATACTACTGATTTTAATTGTTAATACAGTATTGTAATTTCAAATAAAGTTTATAAATATGATGATAATGATACTGATAATTGATTATAGTACTGTGGTAATAATGATGATTATGCAGTAATTATTATAACCTATAATGATACTATAGTAACTACATTTATGTAGTAATTTCTACAAGAGATTATATAATTTTGTAGTAATTACTATCAAAGATTATAATACTATAGTAGTGACTATAGTTATATAGTCATTGCTATAAAAGATTATATTACTATAGTAGTCACTATAGTTATGTAGCAATTAACTTAAAAGATTATATTACTATAATAGTCGCTATGGTTATGTAGTCATTACTATATCTGATTATAATAATGTAGTGATAACTATAGTCATGTAGTTATTACTATGACTGAATATTATACCAAAGTAATGACTATCATGATGTAGTAGTAACTATAATAAATTGTAATATTATAATAATAATTCTAGAACTTATAGTAGTAAGTACTATAATTAATTGTAGTACTGTGGTAATATTGATGATTATGCAGTGATTATTATAACTTATAATGGTACTATAGTAACTGCATTTATGTAGTAATTTCTAGAAGAGGTTATATATTTTTGTATTAATTACCATCAAAGATTATAATACTATAGTAGTGACTATAGTTATATAGTCATTACTATGGAAGATTATATTACTATAGTAGTAACTATAGTAATGTAGCAATTACCTTATAAGATTATATTACTATAGTAGCAACTATGGTTATGTAGTCATTACTATATCTGATTATAATAATGTAGTGATAACTATAGTAATGTAGTTATTACTATGACTGAATATTATACCAAAGTAATGACTATCATGATGTAGTAGTAACTATAATAGATTGTAATATTATAATAATAATTCTAGAACTTATAGTAGTAAGTACTATAATTAATTGTAATACTGTGGTAATATTGATGATTATGCAGTGATTATTATAACTTATAATAATACTATAGTAACTACATTTATGTAGTAATTTCTACAAGAGGTAATATATTTTTGTAGTAATTACTATCAAAAATTATAATACTATAATAGTGCCTATAGTTATATAGTCATTACTATGGAAGATTATATTACTATAGTAGTAACTATAGTAATGTAGCAATTACCTTAAAAGATTATATTACTATAGTAGCAACTATGGTTATGTAGTCATTACTATATCTGATTATAATAATTTAGTGATAACTATAGTAATGTAGTTATTACTATGACTGAATATTATACCAAAGTAATGACTATCATGATGTAGTAGTAACTATAATAGATTGTAATATTATAATAATAATTCTAGAACTTATAGTAGTAAGTACTATAATTAATTGTAATACTGTGGTAATATTGATGATTATGCAGTGATTATTATAACTTATAATAATACTATAGTAACTACATTCATGTAGTAATTTCTACAAGAGGTAATATATTTTTGTAGTAATTACTATCAAAAATTATAATACTATAATAGTGACTATAGTTATATAGTCATTACTATGGAAGATTATATTACTATAGTAGCAACTATGGTTATGTAGTCATTACTATATCTTATTGTAATAATGTAATGATAACTATAGTAATGTAGTTATTACTATGACTTAATATTATACCGAAGTAATAACTATCATGATGTAGTAATAACTATAATAGATTGTAATATTATAATAATAATTCTAGGACTTATAGTAGTAAGTACTATAATTAATTGTAGTACTGTGGTAATATTGATGATTATGCAGTAATGATTATAACTTATAATAATACTATAGTAACTACATTTATGTAGTAATTACTATTGAAGATTATATATTTTTGTAATAATTACTAATGATGATTATAATACTATAGTAGTAACTATAGTTATGTAGCAATCACCTTACAAGATTATATTACTATAGTAGTCACTATGGTTATGTAGTCATTACTATAACTGATTATAATAATGTAGTGATAACTATAGTCATGTAGTTATTACTATGATTAAATATTATACTAAAGGAAGTTGGCCCGGGGAGCCCCCCTGGGCAAATGTCATCTTCCAGGGTCCATGTCCCGCTCCCGGGCGTTTTTGTCGCATCAATGCTCGAAGCAGCAATGCTATAACGAAGACGGCAAATAGGAAGCACTGACTGGCGGATGAAGCAGGTATAGTGGTAAGTGCTGATGCCAACAACTACTCAAACACTTTTTACACACTACACAAACAAATACACTTCTACTCGTACACGGCACACACTTAACATCGAAAGGCTAAAGTGAGTGGATTGGGGGCCCTATAAACGGGTTTCTCCCTACTGAGCGTATGTGCGTGAATGCTGCCGCTGGGGGCTCTATAAACGGGTCTCGCCCAGCAAGTTGAATGGGATAAAGAGGCTGTGAAAGGCGTATGTATGGAAATGAGCAGGCAGGATGGGGGCAGTTTGCAGTCCTTATCCTGGCTACTAAATGGACGGCGGGGACTTTATAAACAAGATCTCCCTGAAGCGTAAGGACAGGGGACCCTATAGACGGGTAACTCTCCCTTGAATGACTGAGGGTCCTCAGTGTGAATCGTAGAGTGGATGGGCCAATGAACACTTACACAAACAAAGCAGAAATGCCTCGGGGTCTAGTGACGGCCGTAGGTAGGCTGACTCAGGATGGGAATCGTGTCGCTGCTGGAGGATACAGGGGAAAAACCGTGTGGATGCTGCGGGCCGCCGGATAGTACAGGGGCCCGGTCAGAGCTAGCCACTTTGTACTGGCTGCCCTATCAACCGGCGAAAAATCCATCTCCTTGTTGCCTGGTGCCGGGTGGCACCCGGACTGGGCGCCGACAATGGGGAATGGGGGCTCCTCCAAGGTCACCGGCGGCGGGGCGATCCTTAAAGGGGAGGCTGACAGACGGTGCACGAACTGGACCTTACCGGGAATAGATTCTTGACCACAAACACATATTATACGAGAAGAGACGGAGGAGAAAAAATTTAAACCAAAAATGCTGATGTCAACGAAAGAATTAGAGCTTTCAGCATCCATCAGCGCTCCGGGCACCCCAGGCCCACATACCTCAGAGGCGGCCGACTTGGCCTCAGGGGTGTGTTTTACCAAACCAAGCAGGGAAAGGGAAGGGCAGGATCGAGTGCCTCCTGACATCATTAAGGGGCAGATTAAGAGGATCTTGGAGTCAGTAGCCAAGATGGAATTGGTGAAAGCAAAAGTTAGGACGGTGAGCACTGGAATCTCGGATGAATGGCCTGTCATCAAGGATGCATGTGAGGTGGTAATCGCCGAGTGTAAGCGGATGACTGCACAGCGGACGACTGCGGTGACGGCTGCTGCTGAGGCCCAGAAGCGGAAGAGGGAGCTGACCGGTGCCAGTCCTGAACAGTCGGCGGCCTTCCAAAAGGTCGGCGAGGGCTCCAGATGGAAAAAGGTCGGAGCCAAACGCAAGAACAGGACTGCAAGTACGGCACCTAAGGACGGTACAAAAGAACTGAACGACGAGAGGACTCAGAAGGACGCGACGAAACGGGAGAAGAAGACCGGTCGCGGACAGTCCAGATGGAAGCAGGGTGCACGCAACGACGTCGGCGCCATCTTGGTTGGACTATCCGCCAACATGACGTACGCTGATGCTCTGCGCAGGCTCAAACAGAACGTCAAGACTGACGAGACCAAGGTTCAGGTACAGGGCGTTCGCAAGACGAAAGACGACGGCCTCCTGATCAGGTTGCGATGCAAGACGGAGGACAGGCTGCAATTCGAACAGCAGATCAAACAGGCACTGGGAAATGACGGTACAGTACGGGACTTGACGCCGGAGGTGCAGATCGAGATTCTTGATCTTGACTGCATCACAGAGGCACAAGACGTTACTGACGCAATAAGACGGGAGACAGGGACAGTGAGGGATCTGAAGCCGCATTTTTTTTGTCCCAATAAACAGAATGTTTGCAAGGCCGTCTGTGGTGTGGAGGAGAGTGAAGCTCGAATCCTGCTGCAGAAGGGCCGCATCAAAATATGGTGGATGAACTGCCGCGTACGGACGAGACTAATGGTGCCGAGGTGCTACAGATGCTCCGGCTTCGGACACACACGACGAGACTGCAAGGGCACTGACAGAAGCAGATTGTGTCATAGGTGCGGACGGACGGCACATACCAGCGGAGGGTACAACGAGAAAAACCCGACCTGCTATCTCTGCACGGAGGCAAGGCTCACAGGATTCGCTCATGTGCCGGGTTCCGGAACATGCGCCGTCTTCCGGGCTGAGCTCGAAAAGCGGAAAAAGCAGACCACGACATAACTGTGACGCTACAAGTTAATCTGAACAGATGCGAAGCGGCTCAGCTTTTGCTGGACCAAATCGCGACAGAACGAAACGCAGACGTACTTATAATTAGTAAACAGTACCGCGACTCACACCAACAGACACAGCTTTCGAACGCGTCAGGCTCGTCGGCCATCTGGGTAAGAGGCGCGCGCTCAAGGGGTCCTTTAATTTCCGGCGCGGGAGAGGACTACGTGTGGGCGAGGGTGGGAGATGTTACTTACGTGAGTATATATCTCTCACCAAACTGTACGGCTGGAGAGTTCGAAGGCAAAATCGCGGCTCTAGAGGACTGCCTCAGAGATATATCGGGGAATTTAGTTGTTGCCGGTGACTTTAATTCCAGGGCGATCAAGTGGGGCATAACGACCACAAACAGACGCGGACGGCTAGTGTTAGAGATAGCTGCAAGTCTGGAACTGACAGTAGTAAACAGAGGACAGGCTTTTACGTATAGACGACCGGGTCACGGTAACTCAATACCCGACGTGACGTTGACGACGGAAGACCTGGAGACGCGGATAAGGGGATGGCGGGTGCTCGAGGACTACATGGCCAGCGATCACCAGTGCATCGCCTTTGAAGTTACGGAACGGACAGATACGTCACGAAACGTTTTGGTCAGACCCTCGCGGTGGAACCTTAACAAACAGGACAGGGCCCTGTTTCGGAGGACGCTACTGGAAACTTTTGCGCCTTCTGAAAACACCCCGACGGACCTGACTGACGAACAGAGGACGGAGTTGATTGTGGACAGGACGATGACCGCTATAGTTCGCCTCTGTGAGGCTACTATGCCACGCATCGTACCTCGACATGATAAACCAGCAGCATACTGGTGGACGGACGGAATAAGTTCCTTTCGACGGACGTGCATAAAACACAGACGAGAACTGTACAGAGCACGTAAAAGAGGACAGGCAGATGCAACGAGGCTTGCACAGACGTACAAAGGCGCCAAAAAGACCTTGACGAACGCCATAAAATACAGTAAGAGGCGATGCTGGAGACGGTTGTGTGAAGAGGTAGACCGCGACCCCTGGGGTATGGGCTACAAGCTGGTTACCCAGAAACTGGGGGCTCGTGGCCCTCCAGAACACAAAGACGGACAGTCGATGGCGACGATAATGGACGGGCTGTTTCCAAACCATCCACTTACGGAGGGGCCAGTCGACTACCGAAGCCAAGCAGTTCCGGAGTTCACGGAGGCAGAATTGCTGGAAGCTACTGCCTCTCTGAGACCTGGAAAAGCGCCAGGACCGGACGGCATTCCAGGAGAGATTCTCCAGCAGGTCACCTTAGGCAGGCTACGTCTGCTCCTGGACATGTATAACGAATGTTTACGGACGGGGATCTTCAGCACGCATTGGAAAAAGGCCAGCCTGGTTCTCCTCTATAAAGGAAAGGGAGAGCCAAATGCGCCTAATTCCTACAGGCCATTGTGCCTCTTAGACACGGCAGGAAATACTTTAGAACTTTTACTGAAAAACAGACTGACGAAAGCGGTGGATAGGGCGGGAGAACTCTCGGACAACCAGTATGGTTTCCGCAAAGGTCGATCGACGGTGGATGCTGTGTGGGAAGTCCTTGAGCCTTCTAGAAGGACAGCACTGATGGACCACAGACAAAGACCCGTGGTACTGCTTGGCACGCTGGACGCAAGGAACGCCTTCAACAGCGCCAAGTTCTCCGATATCTTCGAGGATTACTTGCGTAACAGATGCTTAACGTACGAGACGACAGAAGGACAGATCAATATTTGCGGGGGTTGCACAGGGTTCGATACTTGGACCAGACATATGGAACGTGGACTACGACAGTTTGCTAAGGCTGGAGATGCTTGAGGGCGCGTCGCTTGTCGCTTACGCCGATGACGTGGCGGTGGTGATCGTCCAAAGGACTACAGAATTAGCACAACTGACACTGAACAGAGTCATGAGATGGGTCGGCAGGTGGATGACAGAACACGGACTGTCACTGGCACTGAACAAGTCGGAACTGATGTTTCTGACAGGAAAACGTATACTCACGCTTATTCCAATGACGGTTGGTACGGAAAGGACGGAGACGGCAGGTAGCCTAAAATACCTAGGAGTCACTCTGGGTACCAGGCTCACTTTTTGGCCGCATATTTAGAGGGTGGCCGACAAAGCGACTAAACTGACGTTCTCGCTGGGCCACCTTATGGCAAACACGTACGGACCGAAACAGAGTAAAAGACTGTTGCTCATGACGACGACCCACTCGATCATGTTGTACGGGGCGGAGATGTGGGCAGATGCGCTTCGCGTTCGAAAGTACCGGAAGCGACTGACGGACGTACAGAGACGGGGAGCGCTTCGGATAGCTTGCGCCTACCGGACAGTCTCTGCGGAGGCCGTAATGGTGGTTGCAAGCGTAGTCCCCATAGATCTCCTCGCGCTAGAGCGCAAGCGGATCTATGAAAGAAGCGCTGAAACAGGACAGACGGAAGCGGCAGTTCGGGAAAAAGACCTGACTATGACGCTATGGAGTGAACGGTGGACGAGAGACGGAATGGGGGCGTGGACTAGACGTCTGATCAGGGACCTAAGACGGTGGACGCAACGGACTTTTGGGGAGGTGGACTTCTACCTTACCCAATTCTTGACCGGACACGGCTACTTCAGGTGGTACCTGCACCAGAGAGGCAAGGTGCGGCATGCGGGCTGTACTTTTTGCAGACACGACAGGGACGACGCTGAGCATACATTCTTCGAATGCTCGCGATGGGACTCCGACAGACGAACGTTACAGGAACGGACTGAAGACTTAACACCAGACAACATTGTAGACTGGATGCTGGAGGACGTTCAAAACTGGGCAGTGGTGGTGACCTTCGTCACGGTCGTTCTCAAAGGGAAAAAAAAGAAATGATGTTTAGTGTGAATGGATGAGAATTACAAATACGCAGGGAGACAAATGTCTTTGGGCCTTGCGACCCCACGTACCCGAGCCGAGCAAATGACATGGTGAATGTGTGGATGCAGGAGAGGATAAGAAAACGCAAATACGCAGGGGAACTGCACAGTCCTTGGGCCTAGCGATCCCACGTACCCGAGCTGAGTGAATGGTATACTGAATGTGTGGATGAAAGTGAACGCGTAAATGTGCAAATACGCAGGGGGACTGAAAAGTCTTTGGGCCCAGCGACCCCACGTACCCGAGCCGAGTGAATGGCAAACGGAATGAATGGATGAAGGCGAGGATGAAGATGTGCAAACACGCAGGGGGACTAAAAAGTCCTTGAGCCCAGCGACCCCACATACCCGAGCTAAGTGTGAATGGAGAAGTGCAAGGTAGAATGACAGGCGAATGTATGCATGTTTGGGCGTATGAATTGACACGGCCTAGTGCCTGAACGGACGGACGAAATGAGCGACAATGGACAAGACCGCAGCGTGAAGTAATGCTAACGTAGTCCCACGCTGCGGCTCTGAACGGTGGACGTTACGGATCCCTGCCCGTATAAGTGAGGCATTATTTTGCTTCTCTTCCGCGGCCAGGGTGAAGGGGGTTTAGACGGTCTCTGCCTGTGGATGCCTCGGGGGCGAATGCGAACCGACGAGGCTTCTTTCTCCCTTCAAGCTGACGCAGCGTCAGAATCCCGTCACACCAGTGCGCACTGCGGTTGGGGTGATCCAGCTGCAGCCCACGTCGCTGTAGGTCTAATAGCAGATTTACCCGTTTTTTGACCACCAAAAAAAAAAAAAATATTATGCTAAAGTTAAGACTATAATTATGTAGTAATTACTATAATAGATTGTAATATTATAATACTGATTTTAAAATTTATAGTGGTAAGTACTATCATTTCTACAAGAGATTATATATTTTTTTAGGAATTACAATCAAAGATCATAATACTATAGTGTTGACTGTAGTTATATAGTCATTACTATGAAAGATTATATTACTATAGTAGTAACTATAGTTATGTAGCAACTACCTTTAAAGATTATATTACTATAGTAGCAACTATGATTATGTAGTCATTACTATATCTAATTATAATAATATAGTGATAACTATAATAATGTACTTATTTTTTTTTTTTTTTTTTTTTTTTTTGGTGGTCAAAAAACGGGTTAATCTGCTATCAGACCTGCAGCGACGCATGCTGCAGCTGGGTTACCCCAACCGCAGTGCGCGTCATTGGTGTGACGAGATTCTGACGCTGCGTCAGCTTGGAGGAAGAAGAAGCCTGGTAGGTTCATGGTAGGGCATTCGCCCCCGAGGCATCCAGACGCAGAGACCGTCTTAACCCCCTTCACCCTGGCCGCGGAAAAAAAGCAAGAAAATGCCTCACTTACACGGGCAGGGATCCGTAACGTCCACCGTTCAGAGCCGCAGCGTGGGACTGCGTTAGCATTACTTCACGCTGCGGTCTTCTTTATTGTCGCCCGTCTCGTATGTCCGTCCAAGCACTAGGCCGTGTCCATTCATACGTCCAAACATGCATACATTAGCCTATCATCCTACTTTGCACTTCTCCATTAGCACTTAGCTCGGGTACGTGGGGTCGCTGGGCCTAAAGGCTTTTCAGTCCCCCTGCGTATTAGCACATTTCACGCTCTCTTTCATCTACACATTCAGTACATCATTCACTCAGTTCGAGTACGTGGGGTCGCGGGGCCCAAGGACTTTTCAGCCTTCCTGCGTGTTTGCACATTAACGCGCTCACTTTCATCCACACATTCAGTATACCATTTACTCAGCTCGGGTACGTTGGATCGCTAGGCCCAAGGACTGTGCAGTCCCCCTGCGTATTTGCGTTTTCTTATCCTCTCCTGCATCCACACATTCGCTATGTCATTTGCTCGGCTCGGGTACGTGGGGTCGCTAGGCCCAAAGACATTTGTCTCCCTGTGTATTTGTAATTCTCATCCATTCACACTAAACATCATTTCTCTTTTTTCCCTTTGAGGACGACCGTGACAAAGGTCACCACCGCTGCCCAGTTTTGAACGTCCTTCAGCATCCAGTCTACAATGTTGTCTGGTGTTAAGTCTCCAGTCCGTTCCTGTAACGTTCGTTTGTCGGAGTTCCATCGCGAGCATTCGAAGAATGTATGCTCAGCGTCGTCCCTGTCGTGTCTGCAAAAGGTACAGCCCGCATGCTGCACCTTGCCTCTCTGGTGCAGGTACCGTCTGAAGTAGCCGTGTCCGGTCAAGAATTGGGTAAGGTAGAAGTCCACCTTCCCAAAAGTCCGTTGCGTCCACCGTCTTAGGTCCCTGATCAGACGTCTAGTCCACGCCCCCGTTCCGTCTCTCGTCCACCGTTCACTCTATAGCGTCATAATCAGGTCTCTTTCCCGAACTGCCGCTTCTGTCCGTCCTGTTTCAGCGCTTTTTTTATAGATCCGCTTGCGCTTTAGCGCAATTCTGAAGTCTTTCATGCCGTGTCTAAGAGGCACAATGGCCTGTAGGAATTTGGCGCATTTGGCTCTCCCTTTCCTTTATAGAGGAGAACCAGCCTGGCCTTTTTCCATGACGTAATGAAAATTTCCGTCCGTAAGCATTCGTTGTACATGTCCAGGAAAAGACACGGTCTGCCTAAAGCGACCTGCTGGAGGATCTCTCCTGGAATGCCGTCCGGTCCTGGCGCTTTCCCGGGTCTCAGAGAGGTGGTAGCTTCCAGCACTTCCGCCTCTGTGAACTCCGGAACTGCTTGGCTTCAATAGTCGACCGGCCCCTCCGGAACCGGATGGTTTGGAAACAGCCCGTCCACTAACGTCGCCAACGACTGTCCGTCTTTGTGTTCTGGAGGACCAAGTGCCCCCAGTTCGTGGGTAACTAACTTGTAGCCCATACCCCTGGGGTCGCGGTCCACCTTTTCACACAATCGTCTCCAGCATAGCCTCTTACTGTTTTTTATGGCGTTCATCAGGGTCTTTCTGGCGTCTTTGTACATCTGTGCGAGCGTTGTTACGTCAGCCTGTCCTCTTTTTCGTGCCCTGTACAGTCCTCGTCTGTGTCTTATGCATGTCCGCCGTAGGGAACTTATCTCATCCGTCTACCAGTATGCTGCCGGTTTATTATGTCAGAGTACGATGCGCGGCATAGTAGCCTCACAGAGGCAAAGTATAGCGGTCATCGTTCCATCCTCATTCAGCTCCGTCCTCTGTTCGTCAGTCAGGTCCGTCGGGATACTTTCCGAAGGCGCAACCGTTTCCAGTAGCACCCTCCGAAACAGAGCCCTGTCCTGTTTGTTGAGGTTCCACCACGAGGGTCTCACCGTAACGTTTCGTGTCGTACCTGTCCGTTTTGTCACTTTAAAGGCGATGCACTGGTGATCGCTGGCCGTATATTCCTCGAGCACCCGCCATCCCCTTACCCGCGTCTCCAGGTCTTCTGTTGTCAACGTCAGGTCGGGTATCAAGTATCCGAAACCCGGTCGTCTGTACGTAAAAACCTGTCCTCTGTTTGCTACTGTCAGTTCCAGCCTTGCGGCTATCTCCAACACTAGTCATCCGCGTCTGTCTGTAGTTGTCATGCCCCACTCGATCGCCCTGGATTTAAGGTCACCGGCAACCACAAGATGCCCTGATAAATCTCTGAGGCCGTCCTCCAAAGCCGCGATTTTATTTTTCAATTCCCTAGCCGTACAGTTTGGTGAGAGATATATACTAACGTAAGTAACATCTCCCACCCTCGCCCACACGTAGTCCTCTCCCGCGCCAGAAACCAAAGGACCCTTTGAGCGCGCGCCTCTAACCCAGATCGCTGACGAGCCTGACGCGTTCGAAAGCCATGTCTGTTGGCGTAAGTCGCGGTACTGTTCACTAATTATAAGTACGTCTGCGTTCCGTTCTGTCGCAATTTGGTCCAGCAAAAGCTGAGCCGCTTCGCATCTGTTCAGATATACTTGTAGCGTCACCGTAATGTCGTGGTCTGCCTTTTCCGCTTTTCAAACTCAACCCGGAAGACGGCGCATGTTCCGGAACCCGGCACATGAGCGCATCCTTTGAGCCTCGCCTCCGTGCAGAGATAGCAGGTCAGGTTTTTTTCGTTGCACCCTCTCGTCGTGTGTGTCCAAAGCCGGAGCATCTGTAGCACCTCGGCACCATTAGTCTCGTCCGTACGCGGCAGTTCATCCACCATATTTTGATGCGGTCCTTCTGCAGCAGAATTTGAGCTTCACTCTCCTCCACACCACAGACGGCCTTGCAAACATTCTGTTTATTGGGACAAAAAAAATGCGGCTTCAGATCCCTCACTGTCCCTGTCTCCCGTCTTATTGCGTCAGTAACGTCTTGTGCCTCTGTGATGCAGTCAAGATCAAGAATCTCGATCTGCACCTCCGGCGTCAAGTTCCGTACTGTACCGTCATTTCCCAGTGCCTGTTTGATCTGCTGTTCGAATAGCAGTCTGTCCTCCGTCTTGCATCGCAACCTGATCAGGAGACCGTCGTCTTTCGTCTTGCGACCGCCCAGTATTAA
Organism: Anastatus disparis; assembly: GCA_017163975.1. NCBI lineage: Eukaryota > Metazoa > Arthropoda > Insecta > Hymenoptera > Eupelmidae > Anastatus > Anastatus disparis. Next base: position 1,770,460 of record JAFFSR010000297.1, read on the forward strand.
TAGTAATTATCACAAAAATATATAATCCTTAATAGTAATTACTACATAAATGTGGTTATTACTATAATATCATAATAAGTTATATTAATTACTGCATGATTATCATTATTAGTACAGTACTATAATTAATTGCAGTACTTACTACTATGATTACTAGAATTATTACTATAATAATACAATCCATTATAGTAATTACTACATAATGATAGTCATTACTTTGGTATAATATTCAGTCATAGTAATAACTACATGACTATTGTTATCACTACATTATTATAATCAGATATAGTAATGACTACATAATCATAGTGACTACTATAGTAATATAATCTTTTAAGGTAATTGGTACATAACTATAGTGACTACTATAGTAATATAATCTTTTATAGTAATAACTATATAACTATAGTTACTACTATAGTATTATAATCTTTGATAGTAATTACTAAAAAACATATAATCTCTTGTAGAAATTACTACATAAATGTAGTTACTATAGTATCATTATAAGTTATAATAATCACTGCATAATCATCATTATTACCTTAGTACTATAATTAATTATCAGTATCATTATCATCATATTAATAAACTTTATTTGAAATAACAATACTGTATTAACGATTAAAATCAATAGTATTAAAAATATAGTTGAAATAAAGAGTAATTATAATTTTGTACTAATAATTACTCAGCAAAAAAAATCAAGCAGCAATGTCACATAATAATATTATGTAATACCGTCACATAATTGATTGTGTCAATTTATTATGTTATGTTTTGAAAATTATATGATTTTATTATAAAACTTTGTTCGTCACGTTAAGTCGCGAGGTACGTTCCATAATGTTTGGGTAACTTTTCTTTCTTTTTAGTTCGACTTTTAGACACTATATTTAATGTTATACTTATTTATTGGAATCAACGTTATGACATTTAAGTACATACCTTTTAAAAATGGTATTTTTTTTGATGATTTTTTAACCAATTCAATATTTGAAAAGATCAGCTGAAAAAATAAATTACTTGAGAATATTAGTCAATAAAATTCTATGTTAAAGATAAGAAAGTGCGTGTTTTTCTTGTTTAAAAAAAACGCGTATCAAAATCACTTAACGACATTATAAACGACATTATGTAACTTTTTAAAAATTATGTTACTTTATCTTTTGTTTCTATGAATCATTAACAATTTTCAGAAATTAGGATGGAAGATTCCTTGTAAGTTTCATGTAAACTAATTAAATGTTTCAAAAAGATTAAATCGAAATCTTCTATGTAATCTTACCGTTTTTTCCATGGGAGCTTCCTACAATTTTTCATTGTATCTTTCTGAAACCAAAGTTTACGGGACATTTAAGGCTTCCAGGAAACTTTCACAAAAGCTTTTATGGAAGATCGCATCAAAGCTTCTTACACTTTAACGTGGAAGCTTGCATGAAGTATTTTTCGAACCTACTGCAATCTTTCCTGAAAGCTTCTTGTAATATTCATAAAGGCTTTTATGCTGGCTTCCATGGATGCTTCCCATTTTTCTTTATAGAAGCTTTCTAGAATCTTACATGGAATCTTTCTGAATGCAAAGTGCACGGAACATTTGACGCATTCAGAAAGCTTTTACGTAAGCTTCCTAGAAGTTTCCGAAACTTTTCCAAAAGCTTCCTGGAAACTTCTCGTAAGCCTTTGTGCTATGTGGGTTGATAAAATAATATCATTATGCGATTTTATTGCATAAAAATATTATTTAAACATGATTATTTTCAACAGTGTATCATCGAATATAGTAAAAATTACAATATCTCAATTGTAATCATAACAAACAATAATTTGCAACAATAATAATGAAATTATAACTATGTAATGTAATTTTTCCTGCTTAATTTAAGAGAAATTCAATTCGCGAGAGGTGAATACTTTTCGCCCGCTTAATTTTAGAGAAATGTTATTTGCGGGAGAAAAGTACTTATTGCACGCTTATTTTTAAAGAAATTAAATTTGACGTGAGTAAAGAACTTTTCGCCCTCTGAATTTGAGAAAAAAAAACTACTTTTTTCCCGCTTAATTTAAGAGAAATTCAATTTGCGAGGAATAAGTACTTTTCGCACGCTTATTTTCAGAGAAATTAAATGTGGCGGAAGTAAAGAACTTTTTTCCCTCTGAATTTGTGAGAGAAAAGTACTTTTTGCCCGCTTATTTTGAGAGAAGAAGAAGTTTTTATTTTGAACTTTTTTATTTTGGAGTAAAGAACTTTTTTCCCGCCTAATTACTCGAATAGGATTCTTGTCCTAATTTATTATTATTCTTATTTATAATTATTAAATATCATAAGAAAAGCCATGTATTAAAAAAAGAGCATTTAGTCATGAATGACCACATAGTTCAACCACGTTGTAAAACCATGTGGTTTTTTTTCAACAGGGTAATCAAAAGTATAAAAAGAATATAGCATTATTATCATAATTTTTGTGAACTTTATTTACCATTACAATACTGCATTCATGATTGTAATCAATATTGAAAACAGAGTATTATAAGAAGAATCATAATCAACTATAATTATGCGATTATAATATGTAGTAAAGAACTTTAATATTTTTATAAAAATAATAATTAAGTGGATTCACATTATAATACTTTATAAAAAAATTATAATTAAATACAGTGAAAAAACTACAGACGTATTCTTAGCAAAAAAAATATTATTTCAAATACCTTCGTAGATTTATTATACATATTAACAATGATCATAAACTATTTCCATATTCTGTTAAAATAATAAAAATGATGGTATTTATAAATTATTTTCAAAAGTTATGATTGTCACATCATTTTCATTGATTAAACTTATTGAAACGCAACATATATGTTTATTAATAGAGATTAAATAACATATTTTTATAAAATCAAATATGTCGTTTAAATTAATTAAAGAATTTTGGTTGATTCTATTTTATAATTACATATTATTGATATTTATTTCTTTTACTGCAGTAAATAAATATTAATCGATAATAGTTATAACAAAACTCATGTCACCATCTATTATTTAAAACTAGAAACTGGCATTTGTAAACATTAAAATAGAAATAAACCAGCGTTGGGGTTCGATTATTTTTATGTACCACTATGCTATGTAGTGATAAATTGCGAGGTAACCTGTAAACTCGCACGTGGATTTAAATGTAAACAAATAATAAGATTCAGAAGAAGCAAGAATCATCTAAAGTTAATTGGTATGTTAAGTGTAAAAAATTTAAGTTAAGTTTATTTAATAAATATTAAAATAAAATATAATTATTTTAATCATAGAAAAAACCATTATGAATTAAGAGCAGCACTTGGATGAGTAAGGTAATAATAAATAATAATAATAGTAATAATAAATAGTAAATAATAATAATTAATAATAATAATTAATAGTAATAATAAACAATAACCTTAAAAAGAAGAGCTTTTGAATTTATGAAATTAAACTTTCAAAACTTAAAAAATCTACTTTATTATGATTCTAGTGCTATCATCTGAAAACCTGGAAGATACTTGAAATGCGGTGGCACAATTGATTTTTTATTTCTCTGAGAAAAAGAAGAAGCTAACTTTGATTATAAATTAATTGAAGCAGGTATATTATTATAATATAATCTCTTTATTTCTCCTTAACCTAATTTACATTTGTTGTTGTATGAACGTGACTAAAGTACATAGAAAATACATACAAAATACTTAAAAATATCAACAAAATAAAACCTTTTTTTTCTTTTTGATCCTAAATAACAAAATTTGACTTTTTATTAATATCTTTTTCACACTGATACAATGTCTAAAATAACTTGTTTCTTAAATATTAATCACTGAATTTTAACTGAACGATTGGTAATACTTTTATTAAGATAATAATAAACTTACATACGTGAACTGAAGCTAGTATATTTTATTCAGATTTAGTTTTTAAAACATCTAATTTAATAGCTATGCGAATATTAAAAAATAATTTTTGTCTATAGGTAACAAAGACGCTATTGTTTTTCTTGTTTGCCTTAAATTCTAGGACTACTATTACGTAAAAGAGAGGATGCAAATCACATTTATGGCTCTTCACCTTAAGACATACAGATTTATGTAATTTTAATGTACAGGTATTGTTTGTTTTAAAATTAATTTCCTTTGCCACGGAAATCATTAGAATTATTTGAAAATTTATTTTGAAAACTTTAACTTTTCGTTTATGTATCTTGAGGGTAATTTTTTTCAGTCAGTCAGCATAAGATAAACTTACACTAGTAGAATTTCCGTAACTTAATAAAATTTTAATCATTATATTCATTAATACAAAATAATGCTAATTAATACTAAAACTAAAATTAATTCTTATATTATAGGAAAAATGAATTTGGAGAAATAGCTGAGCAGCCAAAATTATAATAAGGAAAAAGCAACAATAACTAGAAAACTGTAATAATGCATACATCAAATTAAAAAAATAAGTGGATTATGTATTTAATAGCTTTAAATGTATTGAATGGTGCGTTATTTTTGTGAGATTTATACCAAGGTGCTGTATAGTATAAGTTTCGTATCTTCAAGAGTAAATAAATCAATTAAATTAATTTGCAGTGCAATTTAATTTTTGAATGATATCAAATTATAAACAATTTCTTTTGATTATAAATACATTGTGACAACCTTGGGGATCAGGAGGTTGCACTAAATTTATAAAAATATATAAGCTATAATTAATTAAGTAACAAATAATAAGAGAAACTTTATTTAAGAAATATGTACAGTAATCGTACGCTCGCTCAAAATGGACGCCAGCCGCGTATAGCGTACGCGACGCCGCTTGCACTAATTAAATAACTATCAGCACGACGAAAAGCAGATCTTAACAAAAATGTAAGCTAAAAGGGACACGAGCAATAAACACACAAGAAAATAACGAATTAGAAAAGCACGAAGGGAATATATGCAATAAAACGCGCACGCGATCGCCCGGCACACACGTCGTAATAGACAGAAAGAAATTATATAATTTTATTTAGCAATCGTGATATTATTTTAATTCACAATAAAAGAAATAGAATAGTAAAACTATCTATTTTCGCTCACTCAAGCTCACGATATTCGCACACACAAAAAATACTAATACGCAATATCGCAAGTCGCTCACGAGTCGTAATGACTCTATATCGGACGCCGGCGACAGAAGGAATAATAATGGTATTCCTTCTCGTCTATGCTCAGCTTCATCTCTCTTGCTGTACGCTGCGCGCGCCGCAAGAGAGAGACAAACGATCCTAAACGGACCCAAGCTCAGCTACTCGAGTCAAGCTGCTCGCTAGCTATCTCAGTGCACATTATACGTGCTTTATAAATTCGCACGTGTGTGCCAACGATTTTGGGTTATGCTCTTAAATATTTGACTCGCGTGGTCTGCTTTCCGTCTTGCCCGTAGCTAGATGCTCCCTTCTGTCGGCTATATGCGCCACAAATATACATAAAAGTAATATGGCCAATCTGCCATGTTACAACATAGTGTAGACTCGTAAAAAAGTCATTTACATCTATATTATGTAATATTATAATTTATGTAAAAACTATTGTTGAAGAATGTTAAAATAAAAACGGTTATGTTAAATTTTATTCAAAATTAATAATGAATTGATAATAATAATAATTAATAATAATAATTAATGAATGTATATTGTATATTTGTTGAAAATCAAGTTATACCATTTTAGAAATTACATTTTGTATGTATAAAAATTTCAATAACATTAGTTTCTAATAAAATTAAAAAAACTGTTATAAAAAGTCTTATTTATCTCTTTAATAGAAGAGATTTGTATATAAATAAATACATCAAGATATTTCATTGGTCTATGACACTGGAACTTTTTTTTAAAAGTCCCAGTGCAGTCTTAGATAAGCATACTACTCAGTCCTTCAAAAGATTACATATAGCCTCAAGTAACTGAAAATTAATTTAAAATGAGCAGTAATAAAGAAGAACACAATTTCACTATTCAATCATGTAATTTTGCATTTCTATACACTTAACACACCACAATTTAAATTAAATATTTTTGCAATGCTTTCTCATAGAACTTATTGAGTTAAAGTAATTTGATTTTATTATTTAAAATATGATTTCAATGTAAAAAACAATTTCTATAAAAAAAAAATTGAGAATGGAAAGAGTGATAGTGAGTGTGGAAGGACAGAGAGAAAGTGAGAAAGTAAGAAAAGAGTTAGTGAGAGCGTTAAATCAGAAATCAGAATTAATTAATTAATAATGACATAGATTTAAGGAGATATAAAACGGACACTACACCTATACTCATAAATATTAACTTTCTTCCAATTTTATTGATGAATTTCCAGAAAAGAAATGCATTAATTTGTAGTATGTGCCATGATGATTATTTAGTCAAATTTTCAAATAAATTAATTTATTAATTTTCAAGATATTTGGATTTCTGGTACAAAATGATCGAAAAATTTTAATAAATCATATTGTAACCCAACATTCTCAATAACTAATGAAACTTATTTGAAAATTTAACTCAATTATCTTCATGGTACATATTATAAGTTAAAGCATTTCTTTACTGAAAATTTTGAATAAAATAAAAGGATAGCCAATATTTATGATTACAAGCCATTTTACATCTCCTGAAAAAATATTTACATACATACAGCGTTTTAGTGCTGTCAAATTTTTTCGAAAAGATTACGCGAGTATCTGGAATTGATGTATTTTCACATTAGCTGAATAATGAGCTTCACAAAATAAATTTGAGCAAATAATAATATTTATTTATAATAATTAAATCAAAGTTCCCAATCTAAGTTATTTCAATGATTTTTAAACCGTAAAATTTTAATTTATTGGCGATTTATAAAAATGTCTAAATATCTAATTATTATTTTTAATTAATGAAGCATTTTTATAAGAAAGTTCGTATTCTTTATTAGATATTCATTGGAAATTAAACATCAGCAATTGACAAGCATATTTTTTTTTCATTACCTACAAATCACTTACAGTGACATTTTATTATTGACATTTTATTTTCTCTATCTTTTCGATAAGATATTTCTTAAAGCATATTGCATGAAAAAAACTGCAAAAGTCAATTTATAGCTAACTTTCGATTAAACATACTTAGATGCTTTTTGGAGTGTATGCAAAAAAAATAAAATAGTAATGTGTAATATAATTTGCTATTGCAAATACTGATGAAGAAGCTTATTCTAAAAGAATTTTACTCTTAACTATTAATTTTAAATAAAATTTAACATAACCGTTTTTATTTTAACATTCTTCAACAATAGTTTTTACATAAATTATAATATTACATAATATAGATGTAAATGACTTTTTTACGAGTCTACACTATGTATTTATAATCAAAAGAAATTGTTTATAATTTGATATCATTCAAAAATTAAATTGCACTGCAAATTAATTTAATTGATTTATTTACTCTTGAAGATACGAAACTTATACTATACAGCACCTTGGTATAAATCTCACAAAAATAACGCACCATTCAATACATTTAAAGCTATTAAATACATAATCCACTTATTTTTTTAATTTGATGTATGCATTATTACAGTTTTCTAGTTATTGTTGCTTTTTCCTTATTATAATTTTGGCTGCTCAGCTATTTCTCCAAATTCATTTTTCCTATAATATAAGAATTAATTTTAGTTTTAGTATTAATTAGCATTATTTTGTATTAATGAATATAATGATTAAAATTTTATTAAGTTACGGAAATTCTACTAGTGTAAGTTTATCTTATGCTGACTGACTGAAAAAAATTACCCTCAAGATACATAAACGAAAAGTTAAAGTTTTCAAAATAAATTTTCAAATAATTCTAATGATTTCCGTGGCAAAGGAAATTAATTTTAAAACAAACAATACCTGTACATTAAAATTACATAAATCTGTATGTCTTAAGGTGAAGAGCCATAAATGTGATTTGCATCCTCTCTTTTACGTAATAGTAGTCCTAGAATTTAAGGCAAACAAGAAAAACAATAGCGTCTTTGTTACCTATAGACAAAAATTATTTTTTAATATTCGCATAGCTATTAAATTAGATGTTTTAAAAACTAAATCTGAATAAAATATACTAGCTTCAGTTCACGTATGTAAGTTTATTATTATCTTAATAAAAGTATTACCAATCGTTCAGTTAAAATTCAGTGATTAATATTTAAGAAACAAGTTATTTTAGACATTGTATCAGTGTGAAAAAGATATTAATAAAAAGTCAAATTTTGTTATTTAGGATCAAAAGAAAAAAAAGGTTTTATTTTGTTGATATTTTTAAGTATTTTGTATGTATTTTCTATGTACTTTAGTCACGTTCATACAACAACAAATGTAAATTAGGTTAAGGAGAAATAAAGAGATTATAATATAATAATATACCTGCTTCAATTAATTTATAATCAAAGTTAGCTTCTTCTTTTTCTCAGAGAAATAAAAAATCAATTGTGCCACCGCATTTCAAGTATCTTCCAGGTTTTCAGATGATAGCACTAGAATCATAATAAAGTAGATTTTTTAATTTTTGAAAGTTTAATTTCATAAATTCAAAAGCTCTTCTTTTTAAGGTTATTGTTTATTATTACTATTAATTATTATTATTAATTATTATTATTTACTATTTATTATTACTATTATTATTATTTATTATTACCTTACTCATCCAAGTGCTGCTCTTAATTCATAATGGTTTTTTCTATGATTAAAATAATTATATTTTATTTTAATATTTATTAAATAAACTTAACTTAAATTTTTTACACTTAACATACCAATTAACTTTAGATGATTCTTGCTTCTTCTGAATCTTATTATTTGTTTACATTTAAATCCACGTGCGAGTTTACAGGTTACCTCGCAATTTATCACTAGTTTTGATCTAGTTATTTCAAATTTAAAAATTGCGCTATTCGAACTTAGCTATATCATCGACTTTTTGATTTGGTACACTCTGAACATAGCATAGTGGTACAAAAAAATAATCGAACCCCAACGCTGAAATAAACAAACATAACCCGCTTCTCAAGCAATAAATTTAAATGTCAAATGTAATTCACTACGAAGTTGCTGCTTAGTTTGAAACATTCTATTCCGTATTTTTTTCACGGAACGTCAATAATTCTCAAAACACCAATATTCAATAATTATTTTAAAATACTTAAAAATATTAAATACAATGGAATAAAGGTCTTATGATTATGAAATTTAATAAACTCTCAGAATTTTTAATTCAAACCAAGATTCATCAGTTTTTTCAAAAAATAAATTTTTTATTTTTCGAAATATTAATTTCGCGATGAAAATGACCTTACCAATGGATTCCTTGACCTCAAAAACCTATAAAACTATCGTGCTTGATAATAAATTAATAGTTTATCATACTAAAAAATTAGTGACCACTCTTGCGCGGTCACGCGGTATATAAATTTAATAAGACCTCAGGATATTAAACTGAATATGGTCTACAATGTCATAAAAGTATACATGGTAATGAGTAAGTACATTATTTACACAATGTTTATATGCAAATAACGTGCAATGCGTTACCCATATGCAAATAACATGCAAATGATAAATGCATTGAAATTCAAATTTTTATGTAAAAAAACAAGAGGTTATTACGAAAAATTAATAAAAAGTATCAGGATAGCAGAAAGTAGAAGAGCATAACATTCATATCTTTTACAATATCTATATATATATTATAATTTAAATAAGTGTTATGTAGTTATTCTACTTATACTAAATGTATGTAAATATATACATATATGCAAATGGGTATTAATTATATGCAGAATATATGTAAATATATACAAATTATTTCACTACGATTATGTAGGTTGGGCAATTAACACCTCTTTACGTAAAAAACACAATGGCTAGGTGAACGATATAGAACACGCCCAAGTGTGATCGCGTTACATGAAAAAATAACCGCCTACTCGTAAGCGAAATGATGGTGAATTATATGCATTCTGGTTTATACTTACATGCTCACCGGTCCACGATTCGCGCTAAACTGACATTATTTTACATGTGTTGGCGGATTTAAATATCAAATTAAGATGATTCTTGAAATATTAAATGTTGCGCACATACTACCCCTTCGTCACCCCTTATCACTACTTTTAAATTCATGTCTAAATCATACTATAAATACACGAAGATTGACAGGTCTGATTAACAGTTAAAGTTCAACGTTCCAGAGAAGAAGATCAACACGAAGCAAGATGGTGAAAAAAAATTTACTTAAAGTCTTGATAAATATTGTTAATATAGCATAAGTTCGGGAGCCGCAAATAAAATTATTTTGCAATAATTCATGGCGCAAAAGTCTAAATATTTGCGCCAATAATGAATTATTGAAAAAAATTATATTTATCTTAGGACTTTGCGCACTACGTACCTTAGCTTATATGTTTAAGCGAGGTATTTTTAACGATAATGAAATACTTGACATTGCTGGTCGTTGTATTAAAAGCAGAGGGATGCAAGATGCGTCACAAGTCAGGCTTCTCATGTTACATCACCGTATTATTAAAGGTAAGTTATTCATAATTTCTTTTACCGTTTAAAAGCTTCTATCTTTTTTCTTTACGATCGTAGAATTTCGCTATAAAATACTTTTTTGTTGTGAATAAAATAATAAATCTGAAAACATGATTTGCAAGAAAATATCAGTTTCAGATCAATAATCAATAACCAATAAACTTTTCGTTTATGATCACAGAATTTCGCGGGATAAGACTTTTTTGTTAAAAATAGTGCAACTAAGCAGATTTCACATAAATTTTACAGACCTGCAAAATACGATGAAGGACAGTAGTGGGGATGAACTGTTGATAAGGCTTCCGACCGAAGAAGAAGATGTATCTGATTCAAGAGATCTTGTGCTACTACCACCTCCCGAAGAGGTAAAAGAAGTCATAAATGTCTCTGAAGCTACCCCAAACTTTGCGGTGGAGGGGGTAAATAATAATACAGCAGCGCCAACACCTTTTGAACCAATACCTGGTTGCTCTTGGTGGGGTGATGATGAGAGACAGTCATCAATGGCGATCAATAATAACGAGCAGAATACACTTAATACGATGATTTCATCTGAATAACCAGGTACAGAGAGAATACAGGTTGATTTAAGGAGATGTAAAATGGACACTACACCTATACTCATAAATATTTACTATCTTTTTATTTTATTGCATATTTTTAAGAAAATAAATGCTTTAGTTTGTAATATGTACCATAAAGATTATTTAATTAAATTTTAAAATAAATTCATTTATTAATTTCTCAGAATTTTAGATTTCTTGTACAAAATCTATAAATTTTAATATGGTCAATGTCCCAATCGCTACTCACGAAACTATTACTAACCGCTCAATGTTATTTAGATACCAAAAAATTTTTAACAATAAGTGGCTAGTAATAGGTTCGTGAGTAGCGATTGGGACATTGACCATATATAAATATTGGAACACTAAAATTTTTAAAACTAATGAATGAATTTATTTGAAAATTTAACTGAATGATCTTTATGGTAAATACTACAAGCTGAAGCATTTCTTTTCCTCAAGTTTTGCAATATAATGAAAAAATAAGCCAAATTCATGAATGCAGGGGTGGTGTCCGTTTTACATCTCCTTAAACGTAAATTTATAAAGTATACATTTTCACGTAATTTTGGTATATCATATTGTAGACAAATATCTTCAACAGGGAGATGGTACTACTACTACTCAGAAGGACATTACGATTCATGAAGAATCATCGCGATATTACCGACAATTTAAGTTACAAGGTAGACAATTAAGAGTGTCAATATTGCTTCCACCACCTAATGCGAATGTGTATACGTGGTTTGAGGCAGCAATAAATGATTTATATCGTCATGTGTGTGAAAATGCGCGACCTTCAGATTATATCGGTATAACTATGAACTCTGACTGATTTGTTCACGGTTCGTTATGGATTTCTTTTAGACTGGTTCGTGATTTTTCACCGACAGATCTACTCGAGTTATTAGCTTCTGTAGCACAGAGTAATGACAATTTTGAAATCGATGATGTTTTAAACGTGAAAGTCAGCATTGCTTTTAAACCAGAGGGAACCGGTCGGGTATCACTCACTAGCAAATCAGTTTTCAAGAAATCCATTCTAAATATTCAAAATACCGACAATCTTTGCCTTCCACGCTCGCTAGTCGCTGCTCATGTATATGCTATACGTGGTCAGATGCGCAGTGGTATTCACCATGACAGGTGGAATAGAATAAGACACCACACAGCACAATATCAGAAAGTGCAAGCGTTGAAACTTGTCAAAGCTGCGAGAGTTACGATACCCGAAACAGGTTGTGGTATCGAAGAAATAAAATTATTGCAAGAATATTATGCGCTTTTCGGCGTTGCAATAGTTGTTTATTCTTTTCAAAACTTTGCTCGAGGCTATAAACCACTTTACGATGGTGCACGTTTTGTACACGATGTTGGTAATGTAGTTAGACATACCTTAAATATTATGTATTACGAAAATTCTAATCATTACCAGCCAATCTAAATTTACTCGCAGCAGCTGGCAGCCGTGGCTACTGCATACCTTATAATAAAAAGTTTAGTCATCAAAAAAATCATAATAGAGTCCCCCTTGCGATATAAATCAGGAAAAAATAAAATGTATTCAATGCACTAGAGATTTTTACGGTATTGTTTGTCTGGAAAATCATAAAATCTCAAAATCTTTCGATACTTTTCGGTCGGTATGCGAGAGCATAAAAATTTTGTCTTTTGTGCAGTAAAACAGTTTGAATGTGCGATAAAGATCCACATAATTGTAATACGATATTTTGCAAAATATGTAATCGTAAAATGCCGATAGAACACCTTTGTTACATGCAACCCTTTATCAGCAAAAAAGGATTTGCAACCAATAAAAAGAATATACTTTATTTATTTTATGATTTTGAGACTCAACAATCGGAAATTATCTCGGGTGCTGATGGTGAAAAAATAAGTTTGCATGTACCTAACTTGTGTGTTGTACAACAAGTATGTAATTATTGTTTGGATGATGAAAATATAACAAATTCTTGCGAAATGTGTGGTATACGCGAATACGTGTTTGAAATCGACCTTGTAAAACAGCTAGTTGATTTGGCCTTAGCAACAAGAAAAAGTTTCAAGCAAATTATTTGTTTAGCCCACAATGCACAGGGTTTTGATGCGCAATTTATTCTCAAGCATTTGACAGAACGTACAGATTTTAGAGATAAGCCAGATGTAATTTTAAACGGGTCAAAAATAATCATAATGGAAATTTCAACCGTTAAATTTATAGACAGCTTAAATTACTTATACATGAGTTTAGCTGCACTACCAAAAGCTTACGGTCTTGCTGATATCGAGAAAGGTACGTTTCCTCATTTATTTAACACACCAGGAAATCAAAATTACGTTGGAGAAATGCCACCTGTGTGGTCTTTTTCACCAGATTCGATGAAGGTCGATGAGCGACGAGAATTTATACAGTGGTATAATGAAAAAAAAATGAAAATCATATATTTAATTTTAAAAATGAGATTATAAAATAATGTAAACAAGATGTAAAAATTTTACGATTAGCATGTTTGGCCTTTCGCAGAACCTTCATAAAATGTGGTAATACAGATCCATTCGTAGAGTGCGCCACCATCGCATCATCTTGTATGCGTGTGTATAGAAAAAATGTTTTACAAAAAGACACTATAGGAATCATACCTCAGGGTGGTTATAGACAAGCAAACAAGCAGTCTATGAAGGCGATGCGGTGGCTGTGTTAGATGGAAAATGTGCTGAATCATCAAATTCGGTATACTGTCCGAGCTCGAGAAAAAAGACTTCCCGAGGGCCCTCTAGTGGATGGATACTGCGAACTTGAAAACGGTACGAAAATTGTTTCACAATTCCACGGGTGTTATTGGCATGGCTGTGTATGGTGTTACACAATGAACCGTAACTCACGCCTCGTAAACGGTGAAAATATAGACGAACGTTTCGAGAGAGCCGCGCGAATATCCGAAAAGATAAGAAGCCACGGTTATCAACTAATAGAAAAGTGGGAATGTGATTTTGATCATGAGTACTCACAGAACGAAAGTATGAAGACGTATATCAATAATAAAACACGAAATTGGCATGAACCGTTGAATCCTCGAGAAGCATTTTCCGGTGGTCGTACGGGTAATACAGTCAAAATTTATGATGCAAAAGAGGGTGAAAAAATAAAATACGTGGACGTGTGTTCATTATATCCATATATCTGTAAATACGGTCGATATCCCGTTGGTCATCCTTCTCTTTACGTAGGTGAAGATGAGTGTCGCTCTCTGGTGGGTCAAACAAATAATATAAGTCACGTTGAAGGTCTTATTAAATGCGAAGTATTGCCGCCGCGAAATATATATCATGCTGTGCTACCCGTTAAAATGCATAATAAGCTTTTGTTTCTGCTGTGTCGAACATGTGCCGAATCAATGTATACCGCAGATTGTGACCATGAAAATCCTGATGATCGAGTTTTTATCGGCACGTGGGTTGCTGACGAGTGGAAAAAAGCTGTTCAGATGGGTTATATCATCAGAAAAATATTTGAAATATGGTCTTACAAAATTGCTCAGTACAACAAAGCCACGGGTCAGGGTGGTCTATTTCCAACTTATATCGATAAATTTTTTGCTGAGAAAACTTACGCGGAATGTGCTGACGGTGATGGAAACGCGATTGCTCGATATATTGAGGGATTCGTGCAACATGAGGGTATGAAATTAGACAAAACTCGAATAAAATATAACGCTGGTCTGAGATCTGTAGCAAAACTCTGTTTAAATTCATTGTGGGATAAATTTGGTCAACGGGAGAATATGCCAAAGACTGAAGTGATAGATGATCTACAGAGATTGCTTGAATTACTCTGCAGTGTCGAGACCGAGGTCGACTCAATTTCACTGATCAACGAGGCGACAATTTATGTAAGTTGGCACAACAAAGAATCGGCTGTTGAGCCATCACCATTGTGTAACGTTGTCGTAGCCGCTTATACCACAGCCTTGGCGCGTTTAAAACTCTACGAAGAATTGCAACCGCTGGGTGAACGTGTATTGTATTACGATACCGACTCTATTGTGTATGTAAGTCGCGTGGGTGAGTACGATGCGAAAACAGGGCCGTTCTTGGGTGACTTGACCGACGAATTAGCCTGTTATGGTCTTGGCACAAGCATCACATCATTCGTCTCTGGAGGACACAAATTTTACGGATATAAATATTTGACACTAGATGGCGTTGAAGGATGTGTTTGCAAAATCAAGGGTATAAGACATAAATCGTCGGTGAGTCAGAAACTTTGATTCTATACGAGATCTTATTACTGGTAAAATACCGCCACTTTTTGCAAACTATAACGCTATTAGACGCACACGGTTTCACGATATTATAACACGGCCTTAATGTGAAATATGCGAGCCTGTGTACTCAAAGAGACGATTCGTGAATAACGAGATTAGCTATCCATACGGTTATAAGTCTAATTAAAAATAAATTGTTGTAAATATATTATCACTAAAGCGAATATATGATACAGAATAAAGAGAGAGAATTAAAACACAAACTATTTTGAAATAAATTTTTATATTTTATAAAAATGTAAAATGAAAAAATAAATTTATTTTCTATTAATTAAGTAGTCGTCAATTTTTTTTAAAAGCACAGGTTCCAGAATAATCCGCATCCTTTCCACCCTCATTCTGAATCTTTCTCTATCATGAGCCGCTTGCTCCCACTCTCCACGTCGCGCTGTACGACTCGCACAGTCCCACTCGCGTATCACATGAATTTCCGGCTTACCCTCTGTGAAATGCACTTGTTATTTTGATACATCGTTCACTGTACATTTTATTATTTTATTATTACGAACGCTTTATTCGAACTCTCAAAGGTCGTATTTGGCGATACTATACTCACTCGCGCACAAGACGATATATAGATGTTTTGCAAAAAATTGTGACGTGTTACAACGAGTCGTGGCACAGTGCCATAACAATGCCCCCTTCCAAAGTCAACTTATATAATGCTCACGTGGTACGTCAAAATTTGACGTTGCATTACAGCGAAAAACAGCCGTTTCGAGTAGCTAAATACAGCGTTGGCGATCTGGTTCGTGTCAGTCATGCCAAGACAGCCTTCAGAAAAGCATACAAGGGTGGCTGGACTCTGGAGCTGTTTAAAATTATAAGAGTCGACACAAGACAACAACCACCCGTCTATATTTTGACAGATCTTGATGGAGAAAAAATTGACGGATATTTTCACGAAGAACAGTTGAGCAGAGTGCGCAAAGATTTAGATCGCGAAGCGTTTGAGGTTGATGAGGTTTTGAAGAGCAAAGGTAGGGGGTCGGAAAAACAATATTTGGTCAGTTGGAGGGGGTACCCAGAAAAATTCAATTCTTGGATAGAAGCTAAAGATTTAAAAAATTTACAATGAACGATGAATTTTATATGGTTTTACCGAGCAACAGCAGCAAGTTTGTCTTTCCCCACAATGTCGCGACACATTTTACAACACAATTATCACAAAATTTTTATCTTCATGGCGAGTGTGTGTAGGACTCACGGAAATTCAGATACCTCTCACATTTCAGCATATATCAGTGGTAGAGCGTGAGGGGGTGATTTCTGTTAAAACATCCAAACGTGACGCGGCGAATGTTTTGCGAGAAACAGAGAAGGAGACTCAACAGAAGGCCGAGGTGTTTGCCCGCGTTAAACCTGGTGTTTATCGTGACATTGAAAGTCTCTTAGAAGAAATAAATAATCTCGAGAATGTGAAAAATCATTTATATTTTAAAATCCGCGCTGGTGGCTATGTACAGATTGAATGTCGATGTGGTGAAGATTGTACAACTTATATGCACACGTTTACCCTAACGGAAAAATTACTTAGAATTTTAGGTTTGAAAAATGTACCAATTTTCTCTTGCAAAGGTAATAAAGAACACTACATTGCCGGTAATCGTCCAGCAAATCTTGTGAACGGATCACCAACCGTGCTCATGGTTCGCAGCAACATTTTGCCAGCCTTATATAACAGGTGACATGCGCACGAGCTTACTACGTATAGTCTCGCTTCATTTGCGTGACTACGTTTACGGAGGTGTTGAAATTCAAAACTTTTCACCACCCATGTACCTACCACTGCTGTCTTCAGCGTTTCAGTCGATAGAAATAGATATAAGAGACGAACACCGATTTCCCATTCCATTCGACTACAATACGCTGACTGTAACGCTTCACTTTAAGCGCATCCGATAAAATGCCTGTGTTTGAAGATTTTTTCAATAACCAAATGATTTGTGGTGGGGGTAAGTGTGTTACAGCTGGTAAACCTTGTTTTGGTTATCACCAGTCGGGTGCAGGAGTAGGTAGTTTTTTGAAAGGTCTCTTCCGAGCAGCTATACCGAAGATCAAGCAAGGTGCAAAAGCAGTCGGTAAGGAGGCTCTCCGAGCGGGTAAAAATATCCTAGATGATGTCACTTTAGGTGGCAGACCGGTCAAAGAGGCGACCAAACAGCGCATTCGCGAGAGTGGTAAATATCTCAAAAGAAAAGCTGACGTTGTTCTGGACAAATTGCTCTTGGGTGAGTCAAACGTGAAAGAAGGGAAGGAATCAGAATATAAAAAGAAGAACGAGACATCATCAACTCAGTCGTCGAGTGCACCTGGCACTACAAATACCTCAGCGGCTAAACGCTCGAAAAGTGATAAAGTTGCAAAAAAGAAGAAGAAGCAGAATAAGAAAGCACGTGTAGCTAGAGATATTTTTGAAAATTAAAATTTCAAGATGGCGCTGTTGCATATAGAATATTTTCAGTCGATCAAGTCGGAATTATCACTTTTTGAATTACCTTCGACACAGACTGCAATTGAAGGCTCTTACTGGGTTCAGTACAAATCGATATCTTTACTTAACGACCAATCATTAATTGAATTTACCATCCCTGGCAACACTGAGTATCTAGACTTGGCTTTCACAATGTTAAGTGTGAGTGTAAGTGTAACATGCACTAGTGCTGAACCACTCAAAGATCCGAACGTTGGACCAATAAATAATCTTTTGCATTCGATGTTCAATCAAGTCGATGTGCTATTCAATCAGAAACCTGTTTCATCACCAAACAATGCTTATACATACAGAGCTTACATTGAAACATTACTAAATTATGGCCCAACAGCTAAAAAGTCTCATTTAACGAGTGGGTTGTGGTACGATGATACAGCAGGGAAAATGGACGATACCACAGGTGGTAATACAGGTCTCAGCCAGCGTAAAGCGCTTATGGTTGACAGAAAGATTGATTTACTCGGCCATTTACATTGTGATGTTTTTAATCAAGACAAATTATTACTAGGTGGTGTTGAAGTTAGAGTAAGGCTCGTGCGTTCTCGTAATGGTTTCTGTCTCATGGATCCCGCTGGTGCTTTCACAGTAAATATTACAGAGGCTACGCTTTTTGTGCGTCGAGTAAGATTGAATCCTTCATTCGTGCTAGCACACGAAAAACTATTATCACAGACTACTGCAAAATACCCACTGACACGTGTAGAAGTTAAGGCTGTTACGTTACATAATGGTGTGCATGGGGAAACAATCGACAATGTCATATTAGGTCAACTGCCAAAAAGAATTATACTCGGTTTTGTTGAGAATAAAGCTTACAACGGAGATAAAAGTCTTAACCCGTTTAATTTCAAGAATTTTAATATAAATTTTTTATGTCTGTACGTTGATGCAAGTGCCATCGAAACCCTTACAGCCAGATTTCAAAAAAAGCAAAATGTACGTTGATGCTTATCATATACTTTTTTTCGGCACTGGTATTCACTTTATGAATTCAGGCAACTCGATTACCCGTAAAGACTATCCAAACGGTTACTGCCTATTCGCTTTTGATTTGACACCTGATTTATCGCCGAGTGATGGTAGTCATTGGAATTTGATAAAAAATGGTAATGTACGAATTGATGTTAGATTCGACGACCCGCTTGAGGGCGCTGTAAATTGTATAATTTATGCTGAATACGACAATTTGCTCGACATTGACTCGTCGAGACAGGTCGTCGTGGATTATAGCGGTTAAGTAGTAGTGGTGGGGATATAGTTCTCGCTATTTAAGTGGAGCAAAGCCATCTTTATCATCTCAGTCGGCGAGCAACTTTAGTTGCAAACAGTATGGACGTGGTGATTGACGTGCAGTTTTTAAAGGACAACAAAAACCGTTTGATTCCAAAGGAGGTGGCTGTACTTGCTATTTATAAAAACTTTATCGCTCATTGGATTGTGGCGCCCCCTTGTAATTTAAGACGCTTACCTTAAAATGCTTTGGGTCAGAACAATTGGGTGACACTGAATCATCATGGTCTGGAGTGGTACGAAGGTGATATATCGATAAAAAGATTATACAAAAATTTGGAAGATATTTGCAAGCATTGTCGTGTGATTTTCGTGCGAGGTCAAGAAAAGCTTGAACTACTTTTCAAGCTCACCACCTGTAAGATTGAAAATTTAGAAAAACAAGATTGTCCAGCTTTTAGAAATTTGAATTTCAGCAGTGTACAGTGTATGCATCATTACATAAAATCAACGTATTCAAATTACGTGTGTGCTCTAAATAACGCTGCTAATCTGAAACACTGGCTACTGAAACTTAACCCCAGCAAAAATCGCTGATTGTGGAAGAATTTTTCGAAATTCTCCGCAATGAATTCAAAAGAGATTGTTCGATATCTGATGAGGATCAAGTTTCACGCAGTAGGCGTTTATCCAGCGGATCGGATTCCTCTGATGTGGGTGAAACCTTGTGCGCTTGTGCTTAATACGCAAAATTATAACCAGCGTGGTGCGCACTGGGTTGCCATATACGTTGATAAGTATGGCACAGGTGTGTACTTTGATAGTCTTGGTAAGCCGCCACAAATTCAACAACATTTACGACGTATTCAGCAAAATTGTAAAAAATTTAGATGGAATAATAAACGCTTACAAAGCGAATATTCCAATGTTTGTGGTCATTATTGTATCATGTTTCTGTATTATACGTCTACCGGATTGGGTTTCGAAAAATTCTTGGAAAATTTCTCGCAGAATTTGCAAAAAAATGATGCTATAGTAAAGAATTTTATAGAAAAATCTAGCTTTGCGTAATTTGATACTTGACTGTCTCTGATTGGTTGCACGCCACCTTTTTTACGACATCCCCACCAATTTTTACAGTATAAAAGAAGTGGTGTCCACTTGGTCTAGCCACAGTTGTGTGTGTATGTGATCGACGGTGACAGCAGTAACAAGCAAGAAAACCTAACCAAGATGGCTGGTCAAAAGAGAAGCCTGGAGCAGACATTTGGTAATGACTTGGCATATTTAATAAAACAAAATAGCAAGAAAAATTATTGGCAGTAAGTTCTGCCAATGGTCTACGGGCTGAACAGCTCTTTTGGAAAAATTATCCAGGTAGGCCTGGAGAATACAGGCGGCGAAGGCAAAAAGGAGTTTGCACCCGTGGTACGCTTCTGTGGAGCCAATTTTCAAGGTCTACCTCTGTCACTAGACTGTTGGGAGGCGTTGAAGCAGGAATTTGATAAAGTTGAAGATTTTTTCACTTGCTATAATGAGGAATCTATGTTGGATCAGCGGCTATCTATTCCAGGATACACTATCCGTTTTATGATTAGTTTTCACGAGAGAGCTTTTGAATTGGTACCCAATGACGCACAACCAGAAGGAGAGGAGTGTGGTGGACTGCCGAAAAAATATGGTCGATTTAATCGGTCACTAGTATTTAAACGTGTCACGTTTGAACGTTTAAAAGATTTATCAAAATGTATATATTATAGAATAAGATATTTAAATACTGTTGCAAAATCTGTAGATTATATATTACGAGAAATGGTTGCAAATATGAAAAATGTATTAGAAAAAAGTCAGGAATCTCAATATGTATACTTTACTTTTAGCGATATAAAAACCACAATGTCTAGTTTTAATGATAATTTTGTAAATGATCTCATCGAATTATTAAAAAAGAATAATCTAGTTTTAGGAAAAGAAGATTTGTTTATAATCATACATGAATTTATTATTTATCATATGTACACACTAGTCAATCGTATGAATGCTACGTTGTAATGTTTTATTATTAATAATAAATGTTGTTAAACTTTAAAACGTGAGTATTTCATTTACCTCGTTCATTACCAATTTCTCAACCTTCATACACACAGTAATATTACAAATTATATATTTCACGATTCAATATAAAATTTTTATTTTAGTATTTAAAAGTATTTAGTTGCAAATTGAAATCTTTTAAATTAATATTTTATGATTCAATATAAATTTTAATAATCAAAAAGTATCATGTTACATATTAAAATATTTAAAATTTTTAAATATTCAGTTGTTCGGGTACCATGCCTAACAAGCCCCTACTTCACCTTCTCAGAGGTCATTGACCCACCGGTCAGTAACCTTTGGGGTGGTGGAGTGGGGGTTTGTTTTGACGATCCATAGTGTCCCTATAACTACTATCTCATGAATATAAATAATGATTACGTCACTTACTTTTTAATATTAAAGTAGACACATTTTTTAATTTTAGTATAAAATGTTGATATATCTTAAAAATGCTATAAATCTTAAGACATAAATAAACATTATGATATATCAAATATAATACCAACAAAATTTTTATAAAATATAAGTATTTAAAAATTTTTGTATAGTTTTAAATTTATTGTAACTTTGATCATTAATATCATTTAATTAATAATAAGTTATTTTTTTACTTATATATTGTACAATATCACTATTTTTTTATTCATATTCAATACATAAAATAAATTATATTATAAATATATAACTAATCTATGTAATATGATCCATAAAATAAAGTGGGTTTTAGGGCTCCTGGCTAGGGTTTCCACTAATCAAAAAATCTAACGCGCCGTAACGTTACCTCCATATTTCACACAGTGAAAATATATTAGTTAAATTAAAATCTATATTTAAATATTAGAAAATTTATACAATCAAATTAAATATATGAATGTAATTCATCATAATAACTAGTTTGAAATGTAAGGTGGTGTGGAAAGTCGTTACTCAAGACTATATGTCTTGACTTTTATAACGATAAACAATCAAATATGAAATAACATTTTAAAAAATAAAATTAAATATAAGGTCAATAATCCAACTACGGATACCATCCCAACTATGATAATTTTGTATTCTTTGTATTACGAAAAAGGCAGTATTTATAATATATATAAAAAAAATCACTTTATTAATTAAAATATTTTCGCACGTTTCCACATTAATGCTGAGCAGAAAAAAAACAAGTTAAAAAAAAATATTAAAACAGCAGTCTTGTTTCAACTCACGAAATTCAAAATGGCGTTCTTATACACGTGAAAAATTAAACAATTCGTAGTAGGAAAATTTTTAATGCAATATTTAATTAATGAAAATTAATGATTAATTGATTAAAATGATATAATATTATAATTATTTATTAATTTAAATGTTTAATTACAATATTAATCTATTTTTTTAAATTGTATGTGATAAAGTGAATTTTTTTATTATTTTATTACTTACGTAACCTTAAATTACCCGCAGTTGGAACATTGATATTAAAAAAATTTGTATTATGTAATATAGTATTTTTAATTAATATATACTATATAACGTATTTATTAAATTTTACGTATTTATTAAAAACATTTATAATAAAATAATTTAAAATTAAACAAAAAATCATTAATTTTTTTTGTTATATATAAAACAAAACAAAGCTTAAGCTAATATAATGTTTTCTATATATATAAAGGGATAAATATTATAAATTAAAATATGCAAGTCATTTTACAATTATATTAATTAATTTATGCATTACTTAATTGTTTATTAAAAAAAATTATTCAATGTTTGAATATAAATTGAATTTTTATTCTAATTAAAATCTATATGATTACTCTTTAGCTTCAGTAGCTTAAGCAATAGCATTATCTACAAAAGTTAATTAATAAATGAACTGATGATGTTTTTTTTTTTTAAATACATGAACTGATATTTTTTTTCATTTTAATAAAAATATTAGTCTAGACCTAATTAAGAGTTATGATTTCAATTAATACGTATCAACTAATTGTTTATTAATAATAAAATTATACTATATTTGAATTTAAATTGAATTTTTATTCTAATTGACAAGGTAGCATTTGTTTAAAAAAATAATAGCTAAGTTCTAATCAATAGTTTTATGTGATGCATACTCTTTCATACCAAAGAAATTTGTCTTATCTTCTTTTCCCTTTTTTTTCATATAATATAGATAAAACGTAAATAATTCATTAATTAATTGTATTTTATTAAAAAAATTATTGAATGTTTTAATATAAATTGAATTTTTATTCTAATTAAATTCTACATGATTACCCTTTAGCTTCAGTAGCTTAGATAATAGCATTTATCTATAAAAGTTTATTAGTAAATGAACAGGTAATAGTTTTTTTAATTTAATGAAAATGTTAATCACGATTTAGTTAAATGTCCTGATATGAGTTAATATGTTACTTAAATAATCGTCTCTACATATGATTTGAGGAATAAGGAGGGTGAGCTAAGGAAGAGGTAAAACAACGTAAAATAACGTAAAATAATGTTAAAAAAACAGGGAAAAATTTGACGATTTCTGATGGATTACCTGAGGGGGAGTTATAATTACATAAAATAACGGGAAAAAGTTGAGGATTTTTTAAGGAGGAGTGAGGGAAGAGGAAATGAAGAGGTGAGGAGGAGAAAATGAAGAGGAAACGAAGAGAAGAGGAAATGAAAAAGAAAAGAAAAGAAAGAGACAAAAATAACGTAAAATAACGTAAAAAAAAGGAAAAAAATGAGGATTAAAATACGGTAAAGGAAAGAGAAAAAGAAGAGAAAAGGAGCAGCTTTCCTTAATTATAAAAGGAGGAATTTTCCTTACAGCTATATAATATATATACACATCCATAGGACCCTGGAAACACAGAAATAAAACTGGATTTACATTTCTATAGCTGCTATATTAAAATTACTGTCGTACACTGGAAGTTTAAAATTCATATTCTACCAATATTTTTTAATAGCATTCCTAGAAAAAATATATGCCAGCATCACTGAAGATGCAACGAAAAAAATTTTTTAGTGACTACTGAAAAAGCTATACTATTATTTGTCATACACTTTATTTTCATAGTTTTCTTCGTCACTGCTATGTGTAAATGACAGTTGTACAAATTACAAAGGAAATCATACTCGCTCTAACTTGTATAAAATTTAGAATTTCCAGTTTCATTTTTTTCTGTTTTTTTTCAATTTTGTGCTCGTTCTTTTATCTCTATTATTTTGTTAAGTTTACAATTTTTTGTTATGATTGGACCTATGATAGCACTGCTGGTCGTGCATGTAGGCTTATCAGTTGGGCATTTAATTAATAGATCTATATACTGCTATGAGTTTGCTCTGCCAAGGTAGTCGCTATCATAGGTTTCCAGAGGTTAGCCTTCTCGAGCCTTGATCAGGAAGTGCGCCATGGATAAGGATGTTGGATTCCTTATTGCTTCGAGTAGGTGCCAGTTTGTTCGCGTATTCCGGAACTAGTTATAAACTTGTTTAGCACTGGTTTCATTTCATTCTTATATGCAATACTTAATTATTATTTTTGTCAAATTAGTTTAAATGAAATAAAACATTTATACAGCTTATGCTTAACAGATCAAAGTGCACATTTTCGACTTGAATAAACATAAGATCTCTGTTTATTAGTTAGGGATACGCGTTAATCATGATCTTCTCACATCCCGGAGTAATCGTTATAATATTTTTTTAACATGAAAATTGGTTAATTCTTTGATGGTTTTGAGATATTTAAAATATAAACATTTTAAAAACCAGTATAAAATCGGATAAAAAAAGTTGTAAAAAATAAGATCCATTTCAAGAAATTAAAACCAACGAAACTCTCTGTTCCAGAGGTTAGGTGGATCTGCTTGTAGTTTGGTATAAATTTGGGGTGGGTGGATTAGCCCGCTAGTGGTTTGGTAGAGATGATCTTTAAAAGTATCGAGATAGGTAGGTAGAGGTTAGGTGAATCGGGTGGTGGGTCAGTTCTCCCGCTTGTGGTTTGGAAGGGACACTTTTAAGGGATTAGGTGGGTCTGTGGTAAGTGGGTTAGTCAACTTATGGTGTGGAATTCAATTATTTTACGAAGTATAAACGACTTAACTTCCTGTTGCCAGGATCAGATGTGTTAGCTTGCTTTCGGTAGGGGTGGGTAATTTTTATCCCTTGTTGGGGTGTGTTGTAAATCCAATATATAAATGCTGTCGCTTAATTTCAATTTCTCATATAATATATTTCAAAATTTTATATACTTTGATTTATTAAGGTGAAACAACTATTCTCGTGGCTTTATCTCATTTTTGCCCTGTTTTAAGGGTGTTTTTTTTGGCTCTAGCTCACTTTTTTGGGGGTGTACGATTTTTTTTAACTCGTATTTGGATTGAGTGACCAAAAACATAAAAATAATTGTGTCTGGTTTACCGGTCCGATACTTTTTTTGTGGGGCTGTGTTATTTGCTCTTCGTCGTCATTGTTGAATTGAGAGAGCACGCCTGA
Source organism: Anastatus disparis (assembly GCA_017163975.1). Lineage (NCBI taxonomy): Eukaryota > Metazoa > Arthropoda > Insecta > Hymenoptera > Eupelmidae > Anastatus > Anastatus disparis. The sequence goes on from JAFFSR010000297.1 coordinate 1,796,272, forward strand.
GATGGCGTAGTCACTCGCGTCTGTTGTAAAAATGTACGGACGCTGTGGATCTACAAATTTCAAGATTATATTTTCATCTAAAAGGTTTTTATTCTATTAAATGTTTGATAATGCTTGTCAAGCCATTCGTATTTTTTTTCTTTTTTTAATAAATCAATTAACGGCTCAGCGTTTTTACAAAAATCCGTTACAAACTTAATATAAAAATTCACGAAACCGAGAAAGCTTTGTAGCTCTTTAATGTTTCGTGGTTTTCGAAGGCGTTTTATTGATTTTATTTTGTTAGAATCGGGTTTTAATCCTTCAGCAGATATTATATGCCCAAAAAATTCCATTCGATCTGTTACAAACTTAGATTTTTTTAAATGTAAGTGTAACTTGTGCTTGAGTAAACACTTGAATAGCGTTCTCAAGTGCTCCAAGTATTCATCGAAAGTTTTTGACTTTACTAGTAAGTCGTCAACGAATACTAGTAAGAAATCATTTAAGCTTGAAACAGCTTCATCTAAGCCGCGTATTAAGATAGCACTGTTTGTTTTTATACCGTAACCTGCGACATTAAACTCATAAACATGATTGTCGCACTTGAAAGCGGTATTTTTTTTTTGTTTTCTTCCGCAAGCTCAATTTGCCAAAAGCTGTTGGTAAGATCGAGACTCGTCATGCATTTACTATTAATGCACCTTTGGAAAACCTCTTCAATACCAGGAGGAGCCTCGTAATCATCGCTTAATCGCTCATTTAATTTACGAGCGTCTACGCATAATCTAATCGAGTCATCCTTCTGTTTTATTACAACGATAAAATATATATGAGGGCTATTAGAGTGGCATATTATTCCAAGTTCTAATATTTTATTTAATTCAACTTTTACTTTATCATGATAATTTAAGAGAATTAAATATAAGAGATAAATTGCAACTTCCGTTCTTGTAATCCAAACAAATATTTATTTGATTCAAATAAAATTTGGTTCAATTGACTAAATATTTCATTGAATGACGAGTTATGTTCTATTGAAGCAAATAAATATTTATTTTAAGTGATCGTGTATTTGATTAAAATGATCTTTTTATTACGTGTAAAGAAACAAATCTTAAGAAAAAAACTTACCTATACATTGGTAAGCAATACATTATTACAATCCCTTTCATCTTAGCAATTTTAATATTCATAATAAATAAAATGAAGCTATATTTTTTATAATGAAAATAAAAAATAGGTTTTAAAAAAATATATTGAATAGACTAAATTAATAAGTCATTAAATTAATTTTTGGCCCTCAGGGCGCAAATTTCGGCCTTTGGATCAAAAAACAATGTGTGTACCACGGGCGCAAGGGGATTCGCGGCCCTCGTGCGAATTTAGCGCCCTCGCTTCGCTCTGGCGCTCATTCGCACTCTGGCCAGAATCCCCTATTTTGCGATCTTGGTACACAATGTACTATTAATTCATTTTTATTAAAAAAAATAATTGTGTCAAAAATTTTTTACATTAATCTGGTTAATGGCATGTAAAAAGTGTCAAACTTTTATTTAATAAGTACAAATTGTATAAACACTTTGAAAACGAATGAAATAACATCATATTGCTGTTGACAGTTTCAATCTTATAAATTTTTTTGATAAATTTCTGAAACATATGTAACATATTTAATGTAAGGAATAACTACATTTTCTAAACAAGCAATGGTTTCAGTTATTAAGTTGTCAGACATAATTATGCTTACGATTTTGCGTAATTTCAAATAAAGTAACCAAACTCGATCATTATTTGGTATCAAATCTCCAATCAGCAAATTCAAATTAGTAATTAAAGTAAACATTTCTGAAGAAGAAAGTATAATTTCTTCTTTAGAAATTGATTCAGGTTTCAAAGTTGTTACATTTGAGTCAGGACCATAATCAAAACTAGAGCTCTCTATTTCACGTGTACACGGGTACACGGACTACACGTGTATTTAATAAATCCGTACTTAAGGCGACTACGGAAGTTCGGTTCGATTTCATTTTGTAGTTTACAAATTACTCTTTCAATTTCTAAAATTTTTTGAATTTTTTTAATTTTCCGCCATTTATTATAATCCGTAGAATGGTGGAAACTTAAAAATTCTGAAAAATTTTACATATTGAAAGAGTAATTTGTAAACTCAAAAATAAAACCTAACCTAAAATCCGAAGTCGCCTTAATGTGCTAAGTGTTTCAATATGCGTGTATTTATTACGCGAATAATATAGTAAATACACGTGTCTTTTTAAATTATATAAATTTAATAAATAATCAATTAATAACTATTTGACAATTTAATAAACAATACAATAAATACATAGATAATAATATGACAGTTAACAGGAACATAACTATTGTTTTTGTGTCTTCATACAATCATTACATCATAATGTAATTAAATATATTTAAATTTTTTGTCGCATTTTTAATTGTCGACTTAATTTAATAAAGTATTATTAATTTATAGACACGCTTCTTTTTTACTAACATTATAAGATATAAGAAATAAATAAAACAATAATAAACAAACTATGAATAATAAATTAAGTAACAAACTACATAATAATAAACATAATAATATATAATAGAACATCGACGTTCTAAATATTTACAAATCAGAAGAATTTCATGTTAATAATTTACGATTTTGATATAAGAAAACTAACATGTCGACGTTTTCTTGAAGTAATGACGTTCTTTTCGATTTTACAATATTTCCAGCAGTTGAAAAACAACGTTCTGAACTGATGGAAGTCGCTGGAATACTTAAATATTTTTATACGAGTAGAGCAATCGATGGAAATTTTGATTTTCTGGATTTCCACCACTCGCATGGGCTTAAATCAAATTTAAGTTGCGGTTCAGCCAGATAAGCTTCCCATTGGCTGTCCATACTTTTATTTTCTGCACTTTTTTTGTATAAGAATTCTAATGCACTTCTCTTAACAGATTCATGCTCCTCCGTAATATCTTCATCAATCCTATACAAACTAATTAAATTCTCTCAATGATTTCGTATCGCTATTTCAACATCATTATTTTCATGTTCGAGATCTTTGTATCGTGGATCTAATAAGGAAGCAATTTGTCTAGTGGATACGTAATCAATATCTGTGTTCCATTGCAGATGAAAATGTTTTATTATATTTTCAGAGAAATTTTTTTTAAAGGCGACAATAATATTGCAATCACTATCAAGAGGCAGCATATATTCGTTTAATATCTTGCATAAAAGTGGTCGAACCATAAATATAGAAGCGTCTTCACTACAGAGAACTTTTGTGAGCATCTGCAGAGGTTCCACAGCGTTTGAAATATTTTCCATTAAAGAGATGTAAAACGGATACTACACCTGTACTCATAAATCTTGACTATCTTTTTATTTCATTGCAAAATTTTAAGAAAAGAAATGCATTAGCTTGTAGTATGTACCATGAAGATTATACATTTAAATTTTTAAATAAATTTATTCATTAGTTTTTCAGAATTTCAGATTTTTTGTACAAAATCTAAAAATTGTAATATATAATATTGGAACCCAAAATTCTGAAAAATTAAAGAATAAATTTATTTTAAAATTTAACTGAATAATCTTCATGATAAATACTACAAGCTAAAGCATTTCTTTTTCTCAAGTTTTGCAGTAAAATTAAAAGATAGGCCAAATTCACGAGTACAGGTGTAGTGTCCGTTTTACATCTCCTTAATATCCATTCTGTTTCCGATATTTCCAATTTTTGAGCCATTGATGCAGTTGTAACCATTCGATCTGCCAAAATATTCATAACTGGACTCCGATTTTTTGTAAGCCGTTCAAGCATTAAAAAGACAGAATTCCAACGAGTATTACATGACTGTAAAAGAGACAATACCGGTAAACCTAACTGCTTCTGCTTTTCTTCCAAAGCATATTTTGCAACATTTGAGTGTTTAAAATGGCCAACAGTTTTACTGGCTTTTGAAATTAAATTTTGTAGATCTTCAGAAGCAAGTAAATGATTTATAGCTAACTAAAGACTATGCGCCGTGTAAGTAACATCATATTTTTCTTGGATCCGATCTACTGAATGTACAACGTTTACAACATTTCTTGCGCTATCAGTCACTATTGTCGTTAATTTTTCATTTAAACTCCAATCCTGAAAGATATTTTCCATCTTATTAGCAAGATTTTCTGCAGTATGACGCTCTTCTATTTTAGTTGTCTGTAGTGTGAAAGATCAAGGAATTGAATCATCATCTATTAAATAAGCTGTCATAGTCATGTAAGATTCCTGTGCTGCTGAAGACCAACAATCAGATGTACACGATACACTGGACGCCTTGTTTATGTTATCTTTTATTGTTATTTTCACATTTTCCTTGAGAGCATGCAAGCGCATTTTAATAGCCTCTTCTTTTATTGGCTTATAATTTGATTCGACAACTGACATAAATTGAAGAAGACCTTCACTTGAAACGAAAGAAATTGGCATTTGGTTTAGAGCAATCATTTTGGCCAAGGCTTGATGTATTTCTTCTGTTTTGGATTTAGAAAAATTTGAATTACTTAAATTAGTTGCTTTCCTCTTTCGAATTCGGCGCTTTTTTTATGTTGATGCTTCTGATATATCTTCAGCATTTCGCGCATCATCATCAACTTCCATGTCATCGAACCTGCAAAAAATGATGCAAATAATTTTTCATAACATTATAATCATTGGCATTATTACTATTATGATAATTAGTATTATTATAATTATGTAAAAACAGAAGTAACAATTTTATCTTTCAAGTTTTATTTCATTTCATAGTATTTCATAGTAAGTAATTTATTTTCATAAAATTAATTTAAAAATCAAAAAGAATGAAAGAGAAAATTTTTTTAATTTTCTTAAATAAATCAAGTTAGACAGAAAGAGTATATATTAATAATTATTTACAAAAGAAAAGAATTTGGTGTGATTCACAGTAAATATTTACTTATCATAATAGAATTATTATTATTGTTTTTGTTAACACTTACTGTGCATAATATGTAGTTCATTAATAAAAGCAAAACAAAACCATTTCAATGGTTGAAGAATATTTTAAAGAAAAATAATAAAAGATTTAAGCATTTACGTACTCAGTATTATTAGTAGTTTGTGACATATCGGCTGCCATATTGGTGACACCATGTACTCCACGTAAAGTCGCATTAATGATCCCGTTGAACCACCGCGACAAGAAAATTCATTGCATACATCATCACTACACAAATCACAATAAGCAGCATCCTCATTTCGATGAGCGTATTGCCATACCCAACTTTTTAGTTTAATTTTCGTATTGCTTATAGTAAAATATAATTTCTTAAATTTATTTTGCGACTTGTTACAAGCAATGTATATAGAAAACTAAACCTTTTATTCTACTCAATACATTATTATACTATTAAAATATTTAATATAAATCTAATTATTGAAGCGTATCATTGTAAACATTACGTATAACTAGTATACTTGTTGTTATAATTCTATTTCTTATACTTATTATAAATTTTAAAATAAATTATTTATTAATTTATTAAAATTTACTAAGCTAAAAATTCTTAACCAAGTTTAAATTTATTAAAATTATAATGATTACATAAAAAAAATCTTTTTCAAGTAAAAATATTTTTAAAAAATTGTAATGAAACTAAATTATTTTTAAGTTTTTTAATTACCCGTATACACGTGTGTAACGTGTAATTAGGCTGTACACAGGTACCCATGAAAAAATATCGTGTACGACAGCTACACGTGTCACGGGTACCCGTGTATTTTAAAACACGTACAAAATCTAGAGCTCTAATCAAAACTATTAATTCTTGAATTTAAAGTATCTAAGCTTATACAATTTTTGGAAATCAAATGATTTAGAATTTCACCTAAATCGTACCTACATACTCCCTCCAATAGGTCATGCATTGGGTCAACTGATACGTTTTTCGTTACATGATAGTTAGGTATGCTATTAAAAATGCACAATTCTTTAACTCCAAAAGATTTTGTCTCACAATGGCTTTCATAATTTTGGGGATTTCTCAATAAATTAATGTTTTCTTTTTTCATTTTTTGTTGAATTTGTTTCGACGCAGTACCAATTCTGCAGCAATAATTTGCGTTAAAACTTGCATTAAAACCAAGAATGGTATTTAAACCTAAATTGTCTCCAACGATGAAAGCCAAGATGAAATGCACTCTTATCTCATTATTATTCAGATTAATAATAATTCCATTGTATTCCAAATATTGAAATGTCTTAATGATTTTATGAAAAATTTTTTTATTACCAAGAGATTTATGGTTGTTATAATTATGCAATTGTAGCAAAAAAATATTTTCTAACATACTCGAAAATTCGCATGGTATTCCTAAAATAGAACAATATACTGCGCCAAGTTTATTTACAGTTTTTTGTGATCCCAAAGGATTATTTATTTCTAAGTCATCAAAGTACAAAATGATCGGTAAAAAAATTTTATTTTCATATTTCAGTTCCATTTCTCGCTAAAAGTTACTTTTGAAAACTGATATATAATCATTGTTTTTGCAATTTTCTATATTTTTGAGAATAGAATAAAAAACATTAGGTAGCTCAAGAAACTTTTTTAAAACAAAGTCTAAAGGAATGATACATATTTTATTAGTATGAATAAAGTAACCTTTTATTTTTCGTTTACCGAATCGTAAATACGATTTAACAACAATTAATTTAGGTAAAAATAAACAATCAATTTTTTTTAGATATTCAAAAGTTTGATATTCAGTCTTAAAATTTTTAAATCCATTTTGAATTATATTTAACATTTGCGGTAAATCATGCGTATTACAAAATTTTTCTCTTAAAAATTAAAAACTATTAAATAAATAATCTTGGCACAGACTATTGACTATTTCGTGAGTGATCTTTCGACTTCGATTTCCGTAAGCATATAACTTAGTGATAAATTGTAAAGCCATTTGAAACACGATATTCTTCAAAGAGTTAATATTATATTCTTTAGTATTTATATTAGACAACTTTACAACAGTCTCGTTGCTTAATATTTTATTCTCGTTAATTATGTTACATTGAACTTCAACATTTTCAAATTCTTTTTTAAATGATATTTGTTTAAGTTTCTCTTGTGATAAATCTTCCTCCAGATGTTCTTTTTTTACGTGTCTGACAAGAGAGTACGATTATGGATATATTATGATTACAAGTATATTATGGAAAATTTTTACGCAACGTGTAAAGTTGCATTTGACTTCCGTATTCATAAGAAATTCGTGTTTTAATTCAATATGACTCATTAAAATATCGAATGTGTGAAAATTTCTACTACAATAGAAACAAGAAATCATTCTGTTTATTTTGGGTACATATGATACGCAATATATTTAAACGTTTGTAAAGTAAATATATTACTTATAACTAATTAAAATTTTGAAATAGACAATTAATTATTAACAATAAATATTTAGCAAATAAAATATTTATATTTGTTTTTTTTACTTTATTACTGATTTGTCTTTTTTGGTCAAATATTATGTTTTCTAATATTTCAAATTTGCAAATTTAATATACAAGAAATGAAAACCTCTTAATTTTTATAATAATATCAATGTAACTCACTAGGAGAGTGTCACACCTCTGGATCACGGATTTTGCTCAAACTTCGGGATAAGTTTTCAGATGATAAAATATGAAAAAAGCTAAAGTTATAGTCATAAACACTCAATATTTCCCTAGTTACAGGCAATTGAAAAAAATCACTAAAAAAGTTACTAGATTTTTAAACGCGTATAGTTCTTTAGCATTGATAGCTAGAAGCTTAAACCTTTTTTTTAAATTAAAGCTGAGCTCAAATCCTTTCGAAATAGTAGTTATAGCATGTAAAAATATTATTTTTTCCCAAATTATAGCGTAATAAAGATTGGACCTGAATGTTCATTTAAAAATATTGATTAATAATAAAAGCTAAAATTAGGTCCAATCTTTATTACGCTATAACTTTAGGAAAAAATAATATTTTGATATGTTGTAACTACTGTTTCGAAAGAATTTGAGCACAACTTTAATTTAAAAAAAGGTTTAGGCTCCTAGCTATGCTAAATAACTATATGCGTTTAAAAATCTAGTAACTTTTTTAGTGATTTTCTTCAATTGCCTGTAACTAGGGAAATATTGAGTGTTTATGACTATAACTTTAGCTTTTTTCATATTTTATCATCTGAAAACTTATCCCGCAGTTTGAGCAAAATCCGTGATCCGGAGGTGTGACACTCTCCTAGTCAGTTAAATTTGAAATATAAATTAATCAAACGATTACTTTATTTTAAAAATATAAAGTAAATATATCATATGATAAAATATTTTGACGTTTTCTTCCAAACGATAAGTAGCATCAGTTTTCAAAAGATTTTTAACCTTACTAATGATATTTGCCATATAAGTAATCTTAGGGTCTGACGGATAGTCAATATTATAAATCCCTTTTTGGATTAAAACCCAAATGTGTAAAGACTATCGAGGGTACTTTAGTTGGAATACATTAAATATTTTAAAACAAATATCTATGCCTTGTTATATATTTAGAAGTTTTTAGATTATTTCATCGATGCTAACATAAACTTCGCTAATATCATCTATATTCCCAATGACTATAGCGTGTGATTGAATTGATTGTTCAGTCTCAATTGCATGAATCTTTGCTTCTTCCCTTATTCTATTCAAATCGCCTGGAATCTATAAATAGATTCATATGTATTAAAATTTTAGTTTTTAAATAATTATGAATTTAATAAATCAAAAGTATATTTTATAAAAAATATTGTTTCTCTATACATTTGAAAATACAAATATTATTTCTATTTATATTCACAAACATTCATTAACAACAAAATATAAAAATGCTCAGAAAATAGTATGAAGTAAAATGACTTAAAGATGCAAACAATTATTCATGTTAATTTAAATTCTTAAAATTTAAAAAAATTATATTCGATTCAGACTGCGTTGTTAATGGATACTCGGAAAGAATCTAATAAAATTAAAACTCAATCTTTCCAAAATATCATAGTTATATGTGCACTTGGTGAAAGGGATGCTTTTGTGAACATCGTATATTCTACCGCAGGCATAAGTTAATTTCGTAATGAATCGTATGATTCGAAGTTTTCTTATGTTCATGATAGAATACGCAATAGTGCCATTTGAGCAGTACCAATTTTTCGCCAATGATAAAAAAAGAGTGACGAAGTTGCCATTTTTTAGTTAGGATGCAAATAAATATCTTTTTCACCAGGTGTATAATTACGTATAACACTTAACTAATAGAAAATTTAAATAATTACTAACATTGGCGAATTTAATAATACTGTTTTTGGTATTCGCAATCGATGGCTTATAACTCTTATTCTTACTAATTTTGTAAACTCCTTTAGTTGGAAATAAATGTACTAGTAGCATCATAACAATAGTTAAAGTTGAATCTGAAAATATATTGAATTTATCATATTTGAATTGATTCAGCAATATTGAATTATTCATTTCTAAACAATGTGATAGTTTATTAGTTATATATTAATTAAATTTTAAAATAATTCACATTTTTTTGTATGATTGTTAAAATAAAAATTTTTTAAATTATTTGATGACTATTTTCTTAATTTTGTTATAAATCAGTTAATATAAATTCAATTAATGTTAAAAGTTACAGAAAATATTTTTTCTTTTTTGTATCAATATATAATAACTAATTTGGCTAAACTATCACATTTTAAGACTTGTTGTAAGTAAGCTTAATGAAAAATGTTACCTGCAGTATTATTTTCATCATCTACTTTTTTCATGAGTTCTAGAGCAGTATTATCTTTAGCATTGATTGTAGTATATTTTTTTACAATGTTAAAAAAAGATTTCCAAATCTGAACATTAATTACAACATTTGATAGCTTAATCAAACTAAAATCTTTGTTTACTAGTTCATGAGCTTCAGGATTCTTTAAAATAGGCCATTAAAACTTCTGATCAAGGTACTAGATTAAGTTGTAGCCATTCAATGCTCTCTTGTACATCTTCATAAACACTTCTATTGGTTGTACTATCTAAAATTTTATAAGAAAATTAAATGGTATAGAAAAAAATACAAATATGGAAAACATTCGATAATTTCAAAAATCAGAATGAACATAAAAATAAACACTTTAATTTTACATTAATTATTATTGCTTATTTAAATTTTAAAGAATACATATAAATTTTTATAACAAAAATTAAAACAATAATTAGAAAATAAAAGTTTTAAGTGATTTTTTATAAACAAAATAATTTTTTACCTAATTTATCAGTTTCATCCACCTCTGCATTAAATTGTTTCATTTTCTTTTGTAAATTTTTTAAGGAACTTCGCCTATTTCGTCACCTAGTCAATAATTTACCAGATGCTGGTTCAGACTTATTATTTCTTGAGCTAGATTTTTTCACAGCTGGCGTATAATACGTACAAGCAGCTTCTGATTCTTTGAAAAATTCTTCTATCATATTAGCAATTTTGCTTGCTATGTTATTAGTCAAACTAAAATGTTTTAAAAAGATATAGTTTAAAATAGATTCACAATGTTTACATAAAGAAGTGTCTTGAAATTAAAATTTCAAATATCACAATTCATTTTTAAAAATTATATTTTTTATTAATTTTGAATTAGTAGCAAATCTAATGGCAATTAAATAAAAAAATACAGCAATATTAATTTTTTTTTTATTGAAACATGTTCTGTTAGTTATGTTTGAGTAACACTCTTTTGAAATTTATAGAAAAAAAATTCCTTTTATATATTTAATCTTAATCTATATTCAATAATCTTGAAATTTATTTAATTTATTAAGATCAAGTTATATTCATCGAGTTATATTTATTTATTATAATACCAAGAATAATTTCCAATCATATCGACATATATAATATTTTGAAATTATAAACTTATCATTTATGAATTACTAAAACAAGTGATAATATTTTTAAGCTTTTACTATGTAATATTAAAAAAAACTACATTTTTTATGATGCTTATCAAAATTTAATTACAAAGAATAATATAAAATATTTTTATGAAGCAATAATAATACCTGATATTTTCATTTTCAAGATCGATCAAAATAATTTTTGTTAATTTATTTCTTAAAGAATCATTCAGTTCCTTATGAGTACTATAGTACTGAAAAATCTCACGTGAGATCTCATGCCAAATTCTCATGTAACTATATTTATTAATAATTCCAAGTCCAATGATTACTAAAAATTTCTAAGTTCCTACTATCAAAATGAAATTTTTTAATTTAATATTTTTTTTCTGTTTCCAGACATTTTACAATAATTTAATTCATTAAAAACTAATACCTTCCTGCTAAATCTTACGTAAGATCTCATGTAAGATCTCATGTTAAAATTTCATGCGAACAAGTTATAAAAATTTGAAGCTTTTTAATTTATATAAAAATTTTCAAGTCCCTAGTATGAAAAATAATTTTTCGAAGTTCTTTTATTTGGTTTCTAGATAATTGAATACATTAAAAATTAGTTAACTAGTTCGATTCTGTACTTTACGTAGCAAAAACAAAGTCAGACTATTGTTTAAAATTTTTTAAACAAATGCCTTTGAAACTTATAATTTTTTTATTTTTGGTCATTTTAATTTGATTTAGCTTCACAAAAAATAACATTTTACCAACTTCAATTTTTGACTTTTCGTGGAAAAGACGAAGTCTTATTATTTTTTAAAATTTCTTTGTCTATGGTAGAAACAACTGTTTATAGAAGGCAATAATTTTTACATCTACATACATTCTAAAACAATCTAACTTGTAACAAAATAACGTTTTACTACTTGTAAAAAAATCTTACCTTAGATATTATACCAAAAAAAGTAGATAAGTGGGTCTCTTATACCCGTCACAGGCCAGGGAGTTTGTCCGATTGGCCTGAGAGAAGAAAAACGCCGTAAAAAGGACGAGAAACGCCCACAACGCGTGCAGTTTTGTCTCTTATACATTCCGTGCCTCTGTCATGTGTAAAAGACAATGCTACACGCGTCGTGCGCGCTTCTCGCGCATTTGCACGCTCTTTTTTGTTTTTCAGCGTTTTTCTTTCCTCAGGCTAACTGGAGAAGTTTTCATGCTTGATTCGGGTTTAAGAGACAAAGCTGTATATTGTGCACATTTCCCGCGCTTTTTCGCGCCCTTTTTATTTTACGGCGTCTTTTTTCTCTCAGATTAATCGGACAAACTCTCTTGCCTGTGTCAGGTATAAGACACCAACTTACCCACTTTTTTGGTACAATATTTCAAGGTAAGATTTTTTTACAAGTAGTAAAATGTTATTTTGTTACAAGTTAGATTGTTTTAGAATGTACATAGATGTAAAAATTATTGCCTTCTATGAACAGTTGTTTCTACTCCAGACAAAGAAATTTTAAAAAATAATAAGACTCGTCTATTTTACGAAAAGTCAAAATAGAAGTTTGTAAAATGTTATTTTTTGTGAAGCTAAATCAAATTAAAATGACCAAAAATAAAAAAAATTATAAGTTTTGAAGGCATTTGTTTCAAATATTTTGAACAATCGTCTGACTTTGAATCGAACTGGTTAACTAATTTTTAATGAATTAAATTATCTAGAAACCAAATGAATGAATTTTGAAAAATTGTTTTTCATATTTGAAAATGTTTATGTAAATTAGAAAACTTAAAATTTTTAATAACTTGTTTGCATAAAATTTAAACATGAGATCTTACATGAGCTTTCACGTGAGATTTAGCAGAAAGGTATTGGTTGTTAATGAACTAAATTATTGTAAAATGTCTAGAAACAAAAAAAAAATATATTAATTTTTCTTTGATAGTTGGAACTTAAAATTATTTAGTAACTATCGAACTTAGAATTTTCAAGAATATAGTTACATGAGAATTTGGCATGAGATCTCACGTGAGATTTTTCAGTAGGGATAAATTTCTATTATACGCTTCCCTTCGACATTGTTAACCATTGGTTGGATTGATTTCAAAGATTCTTCACCAAATGCATCATTTGGAAGATTAACTTTTGTGTTACCAAATGTATTTGTCGAAGATGGTACATCAGCATTATCAATTTTCTAAAAAAAGTTTATGCAAAGTTCATTTTATTCATATGCACTTATTAAAGATATTTGCATATCATTAAATATTTTATATTTAGGAATTATGGTATAAAGAAATAATAAACAAAATAAATTATAATATGATTTGTTAAAGATTTAAATTGCATTTATCTTTTTTAAGAGGAGGTCGAGTATATCTGTCTTTTTCTAATCAAAGAATTTATTTTTTTACAAAAACTTATAATTGTAGCAAAAAATAAAGAGATAGCCCCATCTTGTATCATAAAAAGCAATATTTTCTTTGATGAGGAAAAATTATTTTTATCGATTCGTTTTGAAGAAAACCTTGAAAAACTTAAAAAATAGAGGTTAGGATGGACAATTCAGTTTTTCAAAGTTTTCTTAAAAACGAAGCGATAAAAATAATTTTTCCTCATAAAAGAAAATATTGCTTTTTATTATACAAGATGGGGCTTTCTTCTTATTTTTCGCTACAATCATAAGGTTTCGCAGAAAAATTAATTTTTTAATTAGAAAAGGATAGAGATATACGACCTGCTCTTGAGAATAAATAAAAAATCTATTTCAGTTTGATCTTAAGGCACAAAATTTTTTAGATGAAATTTTCATTATTTTTTATTTAAAATATCTTTAGGTTATGTTTTATTTTTAAGTTTACAAATTACTCTTTCAATATGTAAAATTTTTCAGATTTTTTAATTTTCCACTATTCTACGGATTATAATAAATGGTGGTAAATTGAAAAATTCAAAAAAATTTTAGAAACTGAAAGAGTAATTAGTAAACTACAAAATGAAATCGAACCGAATTTCCGTAGTCGCCTTAAAGGGATGAATAAAACAAGCATTTGAGGTAACACGAAAAACGTTTAAAAACATTAAATTTCTTTACACAGACTGTAAAATAATAAAATGAAATTTATTCTCTTTCAAATTATTTTATTTTAAAAAAACTAAACAAAATTGCTTACTGGTTTTTTATTTAGAGGTTGATCGTTATCGTTAATACCATAATTCTATTGACAATAATCAAAAAATATGGCTCTTGAATCAATATCCTGAATCATTTCAGATATCAAATTTTTATTCAGTAATTTCAGCGCTTTTGCCGTTATTTTATTTCCTGTAATATATTTCAATAATTGAGTGATAAAAATTAATACGTTGATACAAGTAGTTATAGGGGCACCATGGACCGTCAAAACAAACCCCCACACCACCACACCACCACCCCAAAGGCTACTGACCACTAGGTCAATGACCTCTGAGAAGGCGAAGTAGGGGTTGTTGAGACGGAATATTGGTGCCCCAAGAAATAAATACACGCTTACACACGCACACGCACAAACACACATACTCACACGCACTCGCACGCACACGCACACACGCGCACACACACGTACATGCACACGCACACACACAAAATAAATACACAATATTTGAAATTTAAAAATTTTATACCAGCTGATCACTGTTGGAAGCACATCCCGACGTTGACTCACATTGTAGAAAAACCTTTCTGCCCGGAGTTTCAATGGAGACTGACAGTGAAGCCGAATCTTCACCCCTTAATAGCCTAACTCCCCCCCACCAAAAAATGAAAATATTACATACCAATCCCACACTACGAATATCAACTTGATACTTTTTGCAGGAAAATATTAATAAGTGTATTTTGAGAAGCATATTTTAAAATAAAGTTAAAATAATCATAATTTATCTAAAATCACATATCATTCTCACGCTAAAATTGTTAATCTGACTCTTTTGCAATCAATTTTATGAAAAAGACGTATGTTAGGGTGCTGACGTTATAAATTTAAAATTTCAACGTAAGAAATCTCTCTCCCCAAGACGTATGTACGGGTGCTGATTTTATAAAACTTAAAATTTTAGCGATTGAGAAATGTCTTTCTCTCTCTTTCTTTCTCTTTTTACCCTATTTCATTTTTATAAAATAAATAAAAAATATGCGTATATATAAGCCTCTCTCTCTTTCTTTTCCGCTCTCTCTCTCTCTCTCTCTCTCTCTCTCTCTCTCTCTCTCTCTCTCAATATATATAAATATTTATGTCGTCGTACCAGGTATTCGGCGTTGTACGTGCAAAGCTAGTTAAATGGGTATTAGGGTTACATACATTTCAATTCGTAGCACAACTATATTCAGTTTGCTATACTTCACATAAAGAAATATAGATAATTCCATACCTCACATAGTGACGTATGAAGTCATCTATACGTCACGCTATAAGGTAGTAATTAGCTATGAAGCGATCGTTGAAGTCGTAAAATTGGTTAGTTTAATCGGCGTGTTTTGTTTTTTCTTTTGACATTTTGTTCTTTAACAAATTTAAAAAATATGAAAAAAATTAAAGAAATTGATTAATTATAAAAAAAAATAAGTGCAAATAATGAAAAAAATTAGTACAAATAACAAATAAATCATAATTATAGTGAAAGTGAGACAGTGAAAAAAAAAATTTAATATAAAATTTGCGTGATATGCGTGGACAGCTTGTCAAATTTGTGACACATCAATGACGGTTCCGCAGACGATCCGCGTCTACACTGTTAACATACGTTTATTCAATTTCAAATAAAAAAAAAAAGGATTGCGAATTTGTACATTTGTAATTGTGTAGTCCCTCATACCTGCTACAACGACATAAAATCATCTACGTCATTTGGGAGTAAGAAGGATGAATACGGGGCGAATATGGTGCTCGAACAGTAGTCAATCTCGGGCGCGCTCCACGCGCGTCCTCGACTGTCTACTGTTCTCGAAACATACTCGCCCCGTATTCATCCTTCTTACTCTCAAATGACGTATATAACTAATATATATATATATATATATATATACATACATACATATGTAAATCATATGTAAATATAAATATTTATCAAAATCGAATATATTATATTGAAAGATATTTATTATTTAAAAATTATTATTCATAAATTATCAATCATCACGCAATAAATATCGACAATTCATGATAAATATAAGAAAAAGTATCAGGGTATTATAAAAGCTATTCTTCCTCTTGTGATTAGTTATTTTTGACATTCATTGTTAATACGCCCAAGTTGCGTATATAACTAAGAATAACTATATATATATATATATATATGCAAATTATAAATATATATGTATATATATATACATAGAAATTTGATAAGGCCTCAGGATATTAAACTGAATATGGTCTACAATGTCATAAAAGTATACATGGTAATGAGTAAGTACATTACTTACACAATGTTTATATGCAAATAACGTGCAATGCGTTATCCATATGCAAATAACATGGAAATGATAAATGCATTGAAATTCAAATTTTTTATGTCAAAAACAAGAGATTATTACGAAAAATTAATAAAAAGTATCAGGATAGCAGAAAGTAGAAGAGCATAACATTCATATCTTTTACAATAACTATATATATATATATATATATATATATATATATATATATATATATATATATATATATATATACTAGGATGGGTTCCCCCTGCTCGCGCTGATCGCCAACCCCCGTTTATATTTACATTATGTCAGCCAGTAATGAAATTTGTACTGACCAAAAGTATTAAAAAAATTAATATTAATTATATATTTGCTCAGACAGATTCCAACACCATCCGAAAAGGTACTGTCAATAATACCTTACAATTAATAATTTATAATATAAATTAAATAATAAAAAATGTATGGTATTATGGCGCGTTGGTTTTTTTTTGTTTTATTTTTAATAATTATATAAAATCAATTATAATAATTTTAAGTTATTTTAAGACATGTTAAAATTAATTAAAATTATTCCTTTTTCTTTATAAAATTATTCAAAATAAAACCATGGTTACCTTCGCCGATAGCCCTACACAACCATGAGAGTCTACATTCCTTCCTCCTTATACCATAGACTCTATTTACAATCCATCCTCCAACATCAGTATTACATATTTAAACAAAGTTCTAAAATCATTTTATAATTTGTACAATTTGTTATTATATTATTGTTATATAACAATTGTTCAATTAATATTTATCTCTTTTAAATCTTTGTTTAAGTATGTTTATTAGAATAATTATTATAACTTGATATTTTTCAATTAAATATTATTGTAACATGTCTTACAATAATATAGAACAGAAATTTTTTTTATTATAATTATTCTAAATTTAAAATTTAATACTTGATTGAATTTTATGTTTTTTAATATTATTATTATTAAAAATTTTCCAATTATTTCTTATATTTGAATATTAATTATTATTATTTTTTTATAACATTAAGTATCTTTAATTCATATACTCGAAATTAATATATATATATTTTTTTTTAATATTAGTTTTATTCAAAGTATATATTTTACAATAAATTTCAATATCATTATGATAATCATAATATTATTAATTAATATATTTCATAAATAAAACGATAAAATTAAATAATATAATTTTTCCTTATTTATTAATTATTTTAATTTTATTTTTAATATATCTTAATTTCATTTTCAAGTCTTGGATGTATAAAATATATGTCTATATTGTTTTCTAATATCCTTGGCTTTTTTGCTAGTATTAAAAAAGATATATTAAAATAATTTTTACAAAATTAATAGATTGTATTTTCATGTTTGTTTTTTTTTAAATTATCGATTATTTATTTATTAATAAATAATTTTCAATATTATTTATTAATTTAAAAAATCAATATAATATAATACATAAAGATATGAATTTTATTAATTTTTTTTTGTTTCATAAAATAATTTTTTATTTATTCTTTAAACATTTTATTATATTTAAATTCAATTAAAAATGTTTAAGTTATAATAGGATTTTATTTGATTTATTCAACGTTTAATTCCTGTATCATAATTATAATAATATTAATACAATTAATTACTAATCCATGTACGTTATAAATAAAATTATAAAGTAAGTATTTTATTAAATTTTATTTATTTTTTTTAAATATATCTTAATGCAATTAAGTCTTTTTGATGCATGAAATATATTTTAAATTACTGTTTTAATATATTTGATTAATTTTTTGTTATTATAAAAGAAATATTTATTATTTTTATTGATTTATTACTTAAATATATTTTATATTATATTTTATAATATAAAGAAAATTATATTAGCAATACGTAATACATATTTATAATATATTGTACTATGAGTTGTGATATAATATTCCATTATTGGATCACGTATTTCTAACTTATATTGAATAATTTTATTTGTCATATATTTATAATAATATGTTACGTTGTTCCAATTTTCAAAATGAAGTTTTTCATTTTCAATTCCGATATAATTATTAATTGCATTATTTAATCTAGATAAATCTGTATTTTCATTCAAATTTTCCATATATTCTTCGTACTGCTCTTGAAACCGTTCAAATTCGTTTATTTGGTTATTTAAATCATCTAATTCTTCTTGATGTTGTAAGTTTTCTACAACAATGTATTCATTTGAAACTGGATCCCATTCCATTTTATAATGATTCAATTATTATTAGTATTAATTAAATTATATTTTAAATAACTTTGTTATTATTTTTTTTTATAAAATTTATGAAGTTTGTTTTTATTTTCTTTTTTATTATTTTAAATTAACTTTTTTATATAGAAAATTTAAAGTATGTTTTTATTTTTTGTTTTATTACGTTATATCTGAAAAAAACAAATGTTTTATTAGTATGTAAGAAATATAAATATATTTTTAATATTAAAAAAAATTAAAGTTTTTTTTTTTTTGTTATTTTTTTAGTACTTCTTTCCATACTATATTGGTTAATTCATTTTTATTTTCTAATTCATTTTGAATATGTATTTTAGAAAGATTTTTACTTCTTGAAAGAGCAACATATAATTGTCCATGTGAAAATGAAGGTTTATTTATGAATATTCCTACGTTTTCAAAACTTTGACCTTGTGATTTATTTATAGTTGTAACAAAAGCTAATACAATAGAGAATTGTTTTCTATATAAAATAAATGGTAAAGACGATGATTCATTTGTGCTTAATGTAATACGCGGTATAAAAACTTTATTTCCTTTATTTTCGCTTGTAATTACTTCAGCTTCTATATTGTATTTAAATAATCTCGTTATCTTCAATCGTGTTCCATTGCATAATCCATCTTTTATACTTAAATTTCTAATTAGCATTATTATGGCATTTATTTTTAAATTAAGTTCATGTGGAAGTAATCCTTCTCTTATATTATTTAACATTTCTATTGGATAATTTAAATAAATATTATCACCTGTTTGATCAACACCCTTATATGTTGCATAATCAATACTATAATATGTCATTGTTTCATTATTAATTAAATTCAATATTTTATTATTTAAAATATTCTCATCTTCATTATGCGTACTTAAAATAACATTTTTCGAAAAACAATAATTATTGTTAATGTTTTGATAAATTTTATTGCAAACATTATTAGTTTTCCATTTTTCTGGTATAATAAATGTATCAACTTTTCCTTCTCCGATATCTAATAAAAATGATGAAAAATTTTCATCATTAGATCTTATATTTTTTTTTAATTTAAAAATATAAAACATGGGCCATAGGGTTGAATATTTTATAGTTTGTTCTATAATTGTATTTTTATTTCCATGTTTTAATACAGGTAAAATTTGACGAAAATCTCCACCTAAAATAATAATTTTTCCTTCAAAAATTTCATTATTATGACAGACATCTTTTAATCAGTTGTCAACTATTTCTAAAGCTTTTTTAGGAATCATTGATGCTTCGTCCCATAATTACATTTGCTTCTCTTAATTTTTTCTTATCTGAATCAAATTTTGAAAATGCACTTTCAATATTGTTTAAGTCTAACGGTAATCTAAAAGTTCGGTGACTGGTTAAACCTCTTGGTAGTAAAATTGAAGCAATACCTGTCCAAGCCATTGATAAGAATTTTTTTATTGTTATAAAATAATATATTAATGTTTTATATAAAAATGTTTTTCCAGAACCTCCTGGTCCATCTATGAAAAAAATTTTATGATTATTATTTATTATTTGTTCAAAAATATGTTTTTGATCGTTATTCAATTGTTTATACATTTTATCAAATTTTTTTTTACTAAAAATTATAATTTCATCATTAATTTCTTCGTTTTCCTCGATATAGTTTTCATTTGGTTTAGGTAAACCAAAATTTTCACATGACATTTTTTCTGAATTTAATATTTGATTAATATGGGATAAAGCTTTGTTTTCTTTATTTTCTTTAAAATCTTCAATAAAAAATGTTTATATTTTTCCCAAATAATGTTACCTTGAATATTTTCACATAATAAAAAACATGCAAAAAATTTACGTAATTGTACTCTGCCGTCCAAAGTGTAAAAGTGGTTTACTACATTGGAATCCCATTGGAGTTAAGGTTTTCTTACTTTGGACGGCAGTACTGGTAACATAACATGGCATGCTTCTTCAAAAATATAATAAATTTGTTTTTCGTGTTCTATTAAATTCATTGCAAGAGCAGTTTCTTTATAAGTGTTATAAATTACATTTTCATAAGTTCGTAAATCTTTAAAATTTTAGATAAGTATATTTTTTTATTATATTATAATTAGTTTATATTAAGTTTATTTTTTAATATTGTATTTTAAAATAATATATAATTAAAATTTAAAATACTTATAATTTAATATTTCTTTATAAATTAATTGATTATGATTTATTTTATTTTAGATTGATTTAAATATATATTAAAAACAATAAAATAGGTAAGAAAATCATGATAACTAGAGGTATAATTTTAAAATAAATATATTAAAAATATATTATAAACTTATATAAAATCGTTTTTTAAAGAATTAAATTTAATTAAATTGTTTATTTAAATATTAAAAAATTAATATCACACTCTTTATATAAAAAATTTATAATTTGTTATATAATTTATATTTAACTGTTTAAATATAAACAAACGAAAAGGATATAAATATATTCCTTAAAATATTGAAAATATTAGAGAAAAATAAAATAAAAATTATATAACTTTATTTATTTGTATAAAGAGTATAAAAGATAAAATTTTACGTTAACAATATAATCTTTATTTTTACTTTTTTATAAATAAATGAATTATTAATTATTATAATATTTATCTTTTTAATTAATAAAGAACTTACAATAACATTTTTACTTTTGACATTTAAAGAAATGTGAAAAAATTTTTTAAATTTATATTATTTTAAAAGTGGTCATGTAGGGTTACTGGCGAAAGGTACCACTTTTATTGTTTAATTTTTCTTTATAAACAAAAAAAAACCCAACGCGCCATTGACAATACCTCGTTAAACTGATAAAAAAAAATAAAAACTTCTACTTAAAACTTTCACAAGATAAACTCAAGACAACAAGAAAACAAATTCAAGCTAACCTGAAAGAAGAATCTTTTAGATGTAGGAAATTTTTTAATAAGTTTTTCTGACCAAGACAATCAAGACAAAGTAAAATGTGCTTTACTTTTAGGCAAATACAGCTTGGACCCAAAAAAAAGTAAGCTTAAATGTTGAAAGTAGAAGTTTTTTATTTTTTTTTGTCTCAGTATGGGTGGTGTAGAAAGTTGTCTAACGAACGTAGTTATTATTTGATAGTTAAAAAATAATTATATCAATAATCTATAATATTATTAACTATGTATTAAATATATATTCCATTATATAGCCTTAAGCAAGTATTTCATAAATATAATATTAAAAAACTTTTTTTTAATAGTTTATATTTCAAATAAATAATTGACGTTTAAAAATAAAATAAAGAATCAATATATTTAAGATAATTAAATACCAATATTTTTCATAACCAAATTTGGTCTTTAAAGTATTGGAGTCATCAAACAAGAAGGTTTTTAAAAAAAATATTGGTAAAATTTAAATATTTAATTAACGATATAAAAATAAACACTAAATGATTATGAATAGTGTATTAGAGACATGAGGGGTAGCAAGAGGGGTGACTTGTGTCGTGAGGGGGTGATTTGTGGACTGAAGGGTAGATTTGGGTAGGAGAGGGGTGACTGGGGTAGAGGGGGAAATCTTTTTTTTTTTTTTAAAAAGACATTTTAAGAGACATTTTTACGTTATTTTGAGAGGTGACTTTTGATTTTTTTGGAGGAGAAAAAAAAATGAGGGGTAGGAGTGATGGGGTAGCAGTGGAAAGAGTGATAGTAGTGGTATAGAGAATGAGTAACAAATGCATTGATAAAATAAGGTAAATTTAGCTTAATTATCTGAGGGGGGGTGAGTGACGTACGAGGGGTAGCAAGAGGGGTGACTTGGGTAGTAGAGGGGTGTCTTTTTTTTCTCAAAAAAGATCATTTCTAGACAGATTTTTACGTTATTTTGAGGGGTGAATCGTGATGTTTTAAGCATACAAAAGAGGGGAAGGAAAAATGAGGGGTAGATGAGGAGGTTTTTTTTTATATAACTATATAATATAGGGAGATATATATTATTATAATTTAAATAAAATGTTATGTAGTTATTTTACTTATACTAAATGTATGTAAATATACACATGTATGCAAATGAGTATTAATTATATGCAGGATATATGTAAATATATACAAATTAATTCACTACGATTATGTAGGTTGGGCGATTAACGCCTCTTTACTTAAGACACACACTAGCTAGGTGGACGTTATAGAATACGCCCAAGTGTGATCGAGTTACATGAAAAAATTTCCACCTACTCGTAAGCGAAATGATGGTGAATTATATGCATTCTGGTTTATACTTACATGCAAACAGGTCCACGATTTGCGCTAAACTGACATTATTTTACATGTGTTGGCGGATTTAAATATCAAATTAAGATAACTCTTGAAATATTAAATGATGCGCACATACTACCCCTTCGTCACCCCTCATCCCTACTTTTGAATTCATGTCTAAATCGTACTATGAATACGCGAAGATTGACAGATCTGATTAACAGTTGAAGTTCAACGTTCCAAAGAAGAAGATCAACACAAAGTAAGATGGTTGAAAAAAAATTTACTTAATGTCTTGATAAATATTGTAAATATAGCATTAGTTCGGGAGCCGCAAATAAAATTATTTTGCATTTATTCATGGTGCAAAAGTCTAAACATTTGCTCAAATAATGAATTATTGAAAAAAATTAAATTTATCTTAGGACTTTGCGGATTGCGTACCTTAGCTTATATATTCAAGCGAGGTATTTTTAATGATAATGAAATACTTGACATTGTTGGTCGTTCTATTAAAAGCAGAGGGATGCAAGATGCGTCACAAGTCAGATTTCTCATGTTACATCACCGTGTTATTAAAGGTAAGTTATTCATAGTTTCTGTTACTGTTTAAAAGCTTGTATCTTTTTTCTTTACGATCGTAGAATTTTGCTATAAAATACTTCTTTGTTGTGAATAAAATAATAAATCTGAAAACATGATTTGCAAGAAAATATCAGTTACGGATCAATAATCAATAACCGATAAACTTTTTGTTTATGATCACAGAATTTCGCGAGATAAGACTTTTTTGTTAAAAATAGTGCAACTAAGCAGATTTTACATAAATTTTACAGACCTGTAAAATACGATGGAGGACAGTAGTAGGGATGAACTGTTGATAAGGCTTCTGACCGAAAAAAAAGATGTGTCTGATTCGAGAGATCTCGTGCTACAACCATCTTCCGAAGAGGTAAGAAAAGACATAAATGTCTCTGAAACTACCCCAAACTTTGCGGTGGAGGGGGTAGATAATACAGCAGCGCCACCACCTTCTGAACCAATGCCTGGCTACTCTTAGTGGATCGATGATGAGAGACCGTCATCGATGGCAATCAATAATAACGAGCAGAATACACTTAATACGATTTTTTTCGTTCGAATCGCCAGGTACAGAGAATACAGGTTGATTTAAGGAGATGTAAAACGGACACCACCCCTGTTTTCATTAATTTGGCTTATTTTTTCATTATATTGCAAAACTTGAGGAAAAGAAATGCTTTAGCTTGTAGTATTTAACATAAAAATTATTCAGTTAAATTTTAAAATAAATTCATTTATTAGTTTCTCAGAATTTTAGATTTCTTGTAAAAAATCTAAGAATTTTAATATGGTCAATGTCCCAATCGCTACTCACGAACCTATTACTAACCGCTCAATGTTATTTAGATACCAAAAAATTTTTAACAATGAGTGGCTAGTAATAGGTTCGTGAGTAGCGATTGGGACATTGACCATATATAAATATTGGAACACTAAAATTTTTAAAAACTAATGAATGAATTTATTTGAAAATTTAACTGAATAATCTTCATGATAAATACTACAAGCTAAAGCATTTCTTTTCCTCAAGTTTTGCAATATAATGAAAAAATAAGCCAAATTCATGAATACAGGGGTGGTGTCCGTTTTACATCTCCTTAAGCGTCAATTTATAAATCACACGTTTTTACGTAATTTTGGTATATCACATTGTAGACAAATATTTTCAACAGAGTTATACAATTAAGAGTGTCAATATTGCCCCCACCACCTAATGCGAATGTGTATACGTGGTTTAAGGCAGCAATAAATGATTTATATCATCTTGTGTGTGAAAATGCGCGACCTTCAGATTATATCGGTATAACTATAAACTCTGACCGATCTGTTCACGGTTCTTTATGGATTTTTTTTAGACTGGTTCGTGATTTTTCACCGACAGATCTACTCGAGTTATTAGCTTGTGTAGCACAGAGTAATATTTTAAACGTGAAAGCCAGCATTGTTTCTAAACCAGAAGGACGCGGTCGGGTATCACTCACTAGCGAATCAGTTTTCAAGAAATCCATTCTAAATATTCGAAATACCGACAATCTTTGCCTTCCACGCTCGCTAGTCGCTGCCCATGCATCTGCTATACGTGGTCAGATGCGCAGTAGTATTCACCATGACAGGTGGAATAGAATCGAAAAGTGCAAGCGTTAAAACTTGTCAAAGCTGCAAGAGTTACGATACCCGAAACTGGTTGTGGTATCGAAGGAATAAAATTATTTCAAGAATATTATGCGCTTTTCGGAGTTGCAATAGTTGTTTACTCTTTTCAACACTTTGCTTGAGGCTATAAACCACTTTACGATGGTGCACGTTTTGTATACGATGTTGGTTATGTAGTTAAACATACCTTAAATATAATATATTACGAAAATTCTAATCATTACCAACCAATTTTAAATTTACTCGCAGCAGCTGGCAGCCGTGGCTACTGCATACCTTGTAATAAAAAGTTTAGTCATCAAAAAAATTATAAATTCCCACAAAAATATTGTAAATGTTTTCAGAGCCCCCCTTGCGATATAAATCAGGTAAAAATAAAATGTATTCAATGCACTAGAGATTTTTACGGTAATGTTTGTCTGGAAAATCATAAAATCTTAAAATCTTTCGATAATTTTCGGTCGGTATGCGAGAATATAAAAATTTGTCGTTTGTGCAGTAAAACAGTTCGAATGTGCGATAAAGACCCACATAATTGTAATACGATATTTTGCAAAATATGTAATAGTAAAATGCTGACAGAACACTTTTGTTACATGCAACCCTTTATCAACAAAAAAGGATTTGCAACCAATAAAAAGAATATACTTTATTTATTTTATGATTTTAAGACTCAACAATCGGAAATTATCTCGAGTGCTGATGGTGAAAAAATAAGTTTGCATGTACTAAATTTGTGTGTTGTACAACAAGTATGTAATTATTGTTTGGATAATAAAAATATAACAAATTCTAGCGAAATATGTGGTATACGAGAATACGTGTTTGAAATCGACCCTGTAAAACAGCTAGTTCATTTGGCCTTAGCAACAATAAACAGTTTCAAGCAAATTGTTTGTATAGCCCACAATGCACAGGGTTTTGATGCACAATTTACTCTCAAGCATTTGACAGAACGTACAGATCTTAGAGATAAGCCAAATGTAATTTTAAACGGATCAAAAATAATCATAATGGATATTTCAACCGTTAAAATTCATAGATAGCTTAAATTACTTACACATGAGTTTAGCTGCACTACCAAAAGCTTACGGTCTCGCTAATATCGAGAAAGGTACGTTTCCTCATTTGTTTAACACACCAGCAAAATCAAAATTACGTTGGAGAAATGTCACCTGTGTGGTCTTTTTCACCAGATTCGATGAAGGTCGATGAGCGACGAGAATTTATACAGTGGTATAATGAAAAAAAAAATGAAAATTATATATTTAATTTTAAAAATGAGATTATAAAATACTGTAGACAAGATGTAAAAATTTTACGATTAGCATGTTTGGCCTTTCGCAAAACCTTCATAGAATGTGGTAATACAGATCCATTCGTAGAATGCGCCACCATCGCATCATCTTGTATGCGTGTATATAGAAAAAATTTTTTACAAAAAGACACTATAGGAATCATACCTCAGGGTGGTTATAGACAAGCAAACAAGCAGTCTATGAAGGCGATGCGGTGGCTGTGTTGGATGGAAAATGTGCTGAATCATCAAATTCGGTATACTGTCCAAGCTCGAGAAAAGAGACTTCCCGAGATCCCTCTAGTGGATGGATACTGCGAACTTGAAAACGGTACGAAATTTTTTTTACGATTCCACGGGTGTTATTGGCATGGCTGTGTATGGTGTTACACAGTGAACCGTGACTCACGCCTCGTAAACGGTGAAAATATGGACGAACGTTTCGAGAGAACCGCGTGAATATCCGAAAAGATAAGAAGCCACGGTTATCAACTAATAGAAAAGTAAGAATGTGATTTTGATCATGAGTACTCACAGAACAAAAGTATGAAGATGTATATCGATAGTAAGACACGAAATTGGCATGAACCGTTGAATCCTCGAAAAGCATTTTTCGAAAGCAAATTTACTATGCAAAAGAGGGTGAGAAAATAAAATACGTAGACGTGTGTTCATTATATCCATATATCTGTAAATACGGTCGATATTCCGTTGGTTATCCTATTCTTTACGTGGGTGAAGATGAGTGTCGCTCTCTGGTGGGTCAAACAAATAATATAAGTCACGTTAAAGGTCTTATCAAATGCGAAGTATTGCTGCCGCAAAATATATATCATGCTGTACTACCCGTTGAAATGCATAATAAGCTTTTATTTCCACTGTGTCGAACGTGTGCCGAATCAATGTATATCGCAGATTGTGACCATGAAAATCCTGATGATCGAGTTTTTATCGGTACGTGGGTTGCTGACGAGTTGAAAAAAGCTGCTCAGATAGGCTATATCATCAGAAAAATATTTGAAATATGGTCTTATAAAATTACTCAGTACAACAAAGCCACGGGTCAGGGTGGTCTATTTCCAACTTATATCGATAAATTTTTCGCTGAGAAAACTTACGCGTCGGGTTACCCTTTGGAATGTGCTGACGGTGATGAAAACGCGATTGCTCGATATATTGAGGAATTTGTGCAACAAGAGGGCATTAAATTAGACAAAAACCGAATAAAATATAACGCTGGTCTGAGATCTGTAGCAAAACTCTGTTTAAATTCATTGTGGGGTAAATTTGGTCAACGAGAGAATATGCCAAAGACTGAAGTGATAGATGATCCACAGAGATTGTTTGAATTACTCTGCAGTGTCGGGACCGAGATCGACTCAATTTTACCGATTAATGAGACGACAATTTATGTAAGTTGGCACAACAAAGAATAGGCTGTTGAGTCATCACCATTATGTAACGTAGTCGTAGCCGCTTATACCACGGCCTTGGCGCGTTTAAAACTCTACGGAGAATTGCAACCGCTGGGTGAACGTGTTTTGTATTATGATACTGATTCTATTGTGTAAGTCGCGTGGGTAAGTACGATGCGAAAACAGGGCCGTTTTTGGGTGACTTGACCGACGAATTGGCCTGTTATGGTCTTGGCACAAGCATCACATCATTCGTCTCTGGAGGATCAAAATTTTATGGATATAAATATTTGACACCAGATGGCGTTGAAGGATGTGTTTGCAAAATCAAGGGTATAAAACTTAAATCGTCGGTGAGTCAGAAAATAAACTTTGATTCCATACGAGATCTTATTACTTGTAAATACCGCCACTTTTTGCAAACTATGACGCTATTAGACGCACACGGTTTCACAATGTTGGAACATGACCTGAATGTAAAATATGCGAGCCCGTGTACTCAAAAAGACGATTCGTGAATAACGAGATTAGCTATCCTACGGTTATAAAAATTTAATTAAAAATAAATTATTGTAAATATATTATCACTAAAGCGAATATATGATATAGGATAAAGAGAGAATTAAAAAACACAAACTATTTTGAAATAAATTTTTATATTTTATAAAAATGTAAAACGAAAAAATGAATTTATTTTCTATCAATTAAGTAGTCATCAATTTTTTTCAAAAGCACAGGTTGCAGAATAATCCGCATCCTTTCCACCCTCATTCTGAATCTTTCTCCATCACGAGCCGCTTGCTTCCACTCTCCACGTCGCGCTGTACGACTCGCATAGTCCCACACGCGTATCACATGAATTTCCGGCTTACCCTCTTTGAAAAGCACTTGTTTTGTTTGATTCATCGTTCACTGTAAATTTTGTAGACTCTCTTTTCTATAAAATTGTTGAGGATCAAAAATTTAAATCTGATTAATTCTTTAATAAAAATTTATTACCTTTTTCAATTTCTTGGTTATTACTCACGATAGCAGCACTTTTTCAAGACTAACCAGCACTGAACGTTTACCAACACTTTTAATTTTATACTATAAATGGTGGTGGTGGTGGCAGTGGTGGTGGGGGGTGGGGGTATTAACTTTAAGTAGAAGATTAATACTTATTTGGCTTTTTCAGCCATATAGCTAAAGAGCGGAATAATGCTGGCATCAGCCAGCTATATGGCTAATCAGCTAAACGATTGGTTCACGCCAGCACGATACTGCTCGCACATGCGCGCGCCACCGCCTCCGCCGCCGCCCCCACTCTTGCTCATCACTCTTAATGATCGTATATGTAGAGTGGTTCGAGGGTGTGATGAGGTTAGTAATAGAAGTTTAGCAGCAGCGGTAACATGGACGTTTGCAGGTGGGTGCATCCGTAGACTTTGATGATTTGTGGACCGAGCTCGTGTGGTAAAACAGTATTCGTGAAGAATTTTTTGTATCACATTGATCGCATGAGTGATACAAAATTCGAGCGTATACTCTTGTACTATACCGAGTGGCAGCCAATTTACAAGGAGTTGTCCGAGAGTATCGAATTTCACGAGGGTTTACCAAAGAGCGAAGACTATGCCAATGATCCACGAGCAAAACTCTTGATTCTCGACGATCTGATGAGAGAATCGTCCAACAGAGCTATAGTTAATCTCTTTACCAAAAGCAGTCATAACAATAACTTGAGCGTCATCTCTATCTCGCAAAATCTCTTTCATCAAGGTCGGCGAGAAATTTCTTTAAACTTTAATTACATCGTGGTATTTAAAAATCCACGCGATCAAGCGCAAATAAATCATCTGGCGCGCCAAGTCTGCCACGAGGAGCCTTGTTTTTTGCAAGAGGCATATCTCGATGCCACAGCACAACCACACGGCTATTTGTTCATAAATCTGAAACAGGGTACGCCTGAAACCATGAGATTGCGTACTTGTATATTTCCGTTCGACAAACATCAGTACGTTTATGTGCCTCGTTGCAAACTCATGAAAGCTGGTGATCGCTCGAATAATCTACCAGTCGTGCGATTGTAACGGAGCCAGTGAGACGTAGTCGTAGCAGACCAATTCCAGAAAAGTACTGGACTCAATCACATGTTTTGTGTAAAATCGAACTTTCTCAACTCTAGGCCATATTACGCGAAGCAAATTCCAAACTCATAACGTAAATTTGCGAGTGTGCTCTGAAAATTTTACGTAGAAATATTCCACTCAGCAAGTATTATGAGAAACAATTGCGAAAAGTCGCACCACTGTTACGAAAACTCGCTAAACCGGGTACTTTAGAGGTAAAAAGGAAATTGGTGATAAAATCAGCATATTTACTACGGCTAATTGTGAAACCTGTTTTATCGGCATGAAGTACGCAAAAAAAATGATTTTAGCACCGCAAGAGTGCTTGGAGCAACAGCGGCTGCAGCAGCAGAACGACGTACCAACTACCAATCATACAACTCCACCATCCAGTGTCCAGACACCTGGTACAGCCACGACACGCCTTGACGAGGAAATGAGTAAAATTTTACATTCTACGGGTGATGAGCGTCAAAAATCTTTGCAATATCAACAAATCTTGCAGCGTTACTTGCATCTAAAAGAGGAGAAGAACGATGAAAGTAGGGGTATAATACGTCCAAACGAGATTATTAAGAACGGAAACGACGATGGGTACAGACAATAATGACGACATCAACGACGAACAGCTTGTCCAGTCGGTACCGCAGAAATTTCGAAGCAATGCTAGACATCTAATATTAAATGGGATAGTCGTGGTATAATCAAGCTAGATGACACTGTTGTCGAGGGTGCTAATATGGTCGATTTAATGAACGAAGCTATGAGAAGTAGAAAAAGGCCGCCACCGCGCGGATACAAACAGTTTGCACGCGTCTTCCAAAAAGTTAGCATACCTCGAGAATTCATTGGTAACGATCAACTGTGGCCTACGATTGCATCTCATAGCCCTGATTCACCGCTGTCATCGTCGTCAGAAAACGAAGGTTATTATTCTTCAACAGCTACTGGTCAAACGAGTGTAAAGGAGAAAGAAGTTGAGAGTGCGAAATAGCGTAAAAAAGTTGGTAGCGAGTTGGCAGCTACGCAATTAACCCTTGTAAAGAAGAGTCGCCTCGAACAGCTAAAATGGGACCGTATGTGAAAGCATGGAAGGAAGTGATGAAGGGGGAGAAGGAGGAGGAGGAGGGGGAGAAAACTGGTACTTTTATAGACCGATTGATTTCAGTTGTACCCTTTAAAATGTATCTACCAGGCTACCAGTTTCTCAGCCCTGGCACGCATCTCGAAAAGCGTCTCAGACGTGGTCGGAGAGAAAAAAATCCTCTTGACAATGCCTGTCTAGAGCAAGATATTTCATATTCAAATAAAAAAATAACGAATCATATAAAAGCCGACAGACTGCTGGCTGAACGAGCATTTTCACGCATGCTCTCGGAGACTGCAGATGGTAATGAAAAGACTGCAGCTGGTATTACTGTTTTGTGCATGGTCTGCAAAATTGCGTTTGATAAATTTTTGAAACGCATTAAAAATACATTTAAAAGACAGCAAAAGAGAGAGAAAAAGCTAGTTTGTAAGAGGGGCAGGAGGAGGAGCAATGAAAAAGAAGGAGAAAAAGAAGAAGGAGGCTAAAAAGCCGGACGATCTTGAGCATTATTACTGTAATCTTTCTGCAATATCAGCGTACGCTGGTGCTCACCTACTGAAACACGCTAAACCCAAAAAATTTGATAACAAACTATTGCCAAATGGTTGGAGAGTCAGGTTGCACATACCTTACACAAGCTCGTGAGACATCGTTTTCCTCGTCGACATTACAACGTTTTTAGCCCCTTTGAAGTGTGGGAAGCTGACTTGGCAAAATTTAGGTCACTTAAAACCTACAATGATAGGTACAGATATATTCTCATTGTCATTGATGCACTTTCAAAGTTTACCTGGGCAGAGCCTCTTCTCGACAAAACCAGTCGAAGCGTCGCTGTAGCATTAGACAAAATTTTATCATGATGTAATGATAGACATCCTATTTATCTACAGACTGATAAAGGTGAAGAGTTTATCAGTCGAGAGGTGCTAAAAAAGGAACACATTACCCATCGAGTCGTCAGAGACCCTGATATAAAGGCAGCCATTGCCGAACGCTTAATTCAAACTCTTAAAGGTCGTATTTGGCGATACTTTACTCACTCGCGCACAAGACATTATATAGATATTTTGCAAAAAATTGTGACGTGTTACAACGAGTCGTGGCACAGTGCGATAAAAATGCTCCCTTCCAAAGTCAACTTATATAATGCTCACGTGGTACGTCAAAATTTGACGTTGCGGTACAGCGAAAAACAGCCGTTTCGAGTAGCGAAATACAGCGTTGGTGGGCTGGTTCGTGTCAATCATGCCAAGACAGCCTTCAGGAAAGCATACGAGGGTGGCTGGACTCTGGAGCTGTTTAAAATTATAAGAGTCGACACAAGACAACAACCACCCGTCTATATTTTGACAGATCTTGATGGAGAAAAAATTGACAGATATTTTTACGAAGAACAGTTGAGCAGAGTGCGCAAAGATTTAAATAGCGAAACTTTTGAGGTTGATGAGGTTTTGAAGAGCAAAGGTAGGGGGTCGAAAAAACAATGTTTGGTCAGTTGGAGGGGGTATCCAGATAAATTCAATTCTTGGATGGGAGCTAAAGATTTAAAAAATTTACAATGAACGATGAATTTTACATGGTTATACCGAGCAACAGCAGCAAGTTTGTCTTTCCCCACAATGTCGCGACACATTTTACAACAGAATTATCACAAAATTTTTATTTCACGGCGACTGGTGTGTAGGACTCACAGAAATTTAAATACCTCTTACATTTCAGTATATATCAGTGGTAGAACGTGAGGGGATGATTTCTGTTAAAACATCCAAACGTGACGTGGCGAATGTTTTGGGAGAAACAGAGGAGACTCAACAGAAGGCCGAGGTGTTTGCCCGCGTTAAACCTGGCGTTTGCCGTGACATTGAAAGTCTCTTAGAAGATATAAATAATCTTGAGAATGTGAAAAATCATTTATATTTTGAAATCCTCGCTGGTGGCTATGTACAGATTAAATGTTGATGAGGTAAAGATTGTACAACTTATATGCACACGTTTACCCAATCGGAAAAATTACTTAGAATTTTAGGTTTGGAAAATGTACCAATTTGCTCTCGCAAAGGTAATAAAGAACACTACATTGCCGGTAATCGTCCAGCAAATCTTGTGAACGGGTTGCCAACCGTGCTCATGGTTTACAGCAATATTTGCCAGCCTTATGTAACAGGTGACATGCGCACGAGCTTACTACGTATAGTCTCGCTTTATTTGCGTGACTACGTTTACGGAGGTGTTGAAATTCAAAACTTTTCACCACCCATGTACCTACCACTGCTGTCTTCAGCGTTTCAGTCGATAGAAATAGATATAAGAGACGAACACGAATTTCCCATTCCATTCGACTACGGTACGCTGACTGTAACGCTTCACTTTAAGCGCATCCGATAAAATGCCTGTGTTTGAAGATATTTTTAATAGCCAAATGATTGGTGGTGGGGATGAGTGTGTCACAGTTGGTAAACCTTGTTTTGCTTATCATCAGTCAGGTGCAGAAGTAGGTAGTTTTTTAAAAGGTCTCTTCCGAGCAGCTATACCGAAGATCTAACAAGGTGCAAAAATGGTAGGTAAGGAGGCTCTCCGAGCGGGTAAAAATATCCTAGATGATGTCACTCTAGGTGGCAGACCGGTCAAAGAGGCGACCAAACAGCGCATTTGCGAGAGGTAAAAATCTCAAGAGAAAAGCTGACGTTGTTTTGGACAAATTGCTCTTGGGTAAGTCAAGTGCGAAAGAGGGGGAGGAATCAGAATATAAAAAGAAGAACGAGACATCATCAACTCAGTCGTCAAGTGCTCCTGGCACTACAAACACCTCAGCGGCTAAACGCTCAAAAAGTGGTAAAGTTGCGAAAAAGAAGAAGAAAAATAAGAAAGCACGTGTAGCTAGAGATGTTTTTGAAAGTTAAAATTTCAAGATGGCGCTGTTGCATACGGAATCCTGTCAGTCGATTAAGTCGGAATTATCACTTTTTGAATTACTCTCGACACAGACTGCAATTGAAGGCTTTTACTGGGTTCAGTACAAACCGATATCTTCACTTAACGACCAATCACTAATTGAATTTACCATCCCTGGCAACACTGAGTATCTAGACTTGGCTCACACAATGTTAAGTGTGAGTGTAAGTGTAACATGCACTAGTGCTAAACCACCCAAAGATCCGAACGTTGGACCAATAAATAATCTTTTGCATTCGTTGTTCAATCAAGTCGACGTGCTATTTAATCAGAAACCTGTTTTACCACCAAAGAATGCTTATGCATACAGAGCTTACATTGAAACATTACTAAATTATGGCCCAACAGCTAAAAAGTCTCATTTAACGAGTGGATTGTGGTACGATGATACAGCAGGGAAAATGGACGATACCACAGGTGGTAATACAGGTCTCAGCCAGCGTAAAGCGCTTATGGTTGACAGAAAGATTGATTTACTCGGCCATTTACATTGTGATGTTTTTAATCAAGACAAATTATTACTGGGTGGTGTTGAAGTTAGAGTAAGGCTCGTGCGTTCTCGTGATGGTTTCTGTCTCATTGATCTCGCTGGTGCTTTTACAGTAAATATTACGAAGGCTACACTCTTTGCGCATCGAGTAAGATTAAATCCTTCACTCGTGCTAGCACACGAAAAACTATTATCGCAGACTACTGCAAAATACCCACTGACACGTGTAGAAGTTAAGGCTGTTACGTTACATAATGGTGTGCATGGAGAAACAATCGACCATGTCATATTAGGTCAACTGCCAAAAAAAATCATACTCGGTTTTGTTGAGAATAAAGCTTACAACGGAGATAAAAGTCTTAACCCACTTCATTTAAAAAATTTCAATATAAATTTTTTATGTCTGTGCGTTGATGGAATGCAAGTGCCATCGAAACCCTTACAGCCAGATTTAAAAAAAAGCGAAATGTACGTTGATGCTTATCATACACTTTTTTCCAGCACTGGTATTCACTATACGAATTCTGGCAACTCAATTACCCGTAAAGACTATCCAAACGGTTACTGCCTATTCGCTTTTGATTTGACACCTGATTTATCGGCGAGTGATGGTAGTCATTGAAATTGGATAAAAAATGGTAATGTACGAATTGTTGTTAGATTCGACGACCCGCTAGAGGGCACTGCAAATTGTATAATTTATGCTGAATAGAACAATTTGCTCGAAATTGACTCGTCGAGACAGGTTGTCATGGATTATAGCGGTTAAGTAGTAGTGGTGGGAATATATTTCTCGCTATTTAAGTGGAGCAAAGCCATCTTTATCATCTCAGTCGGCGAGCAACTTTAATTGCAAACAGTATAGACGTGGTGATTGACGTGCAGTTTTTAAAGGACAACAAAAACCGTTTGATTCTAAAGGAGGTGGCTGTACTTGCTATTTATAAAAACTTTATCGCTCATTGGATTGTGGCGCCTCCTTGTAATTCAAGACGCTTACCTAAAAATGCTTTGAGACAGAACAATTGGGTGACACTGAATCATCATGATCTGGAGTGGTACAAAGGTGATATATCGATAAAAATATTATACAAAAATTTGGAAGATATTTGCAAGCATTGTCGTGTAATTTTCGTACGAGGTCAAGAAAAGCTTGAACTACTTTCCAAGCTCACCCTATAAGATTGAAAATTTAGAAAAACAAGATTGTCCAGCTTTTAGAAATTTAAATTTCAGCAGTGTACAGTGCATGCATCATTACATAAAATCATCTTATTCAAATTACACGTGTGCTCTAAATAACGCTGCTAATCTGAAACATTAGCTACTGAAACTTAACCTCAGCGTAAAATCGCTGATTGTGGAAGAAAATTTCGAAATTCTCCGCAATGAATTCAAAAGAGATTGTTCAATATATGATGAGGATCAATTCTTGCGTAGTAGGCGCTTATCCAGCGGATCAGATTCCTCTGATGTGGGTGAAACCTTGTGCGCTTGTGCTTAATACGCAAAATTATAACCAGCGTGGTGCGCACTGGGTTGCCATATACGTTGATAAGTATAGCACAGGTGTGTACTTTGATAGTCTTGGTAAGCCGCCACAAATTCAACAACATTTACGACGTATTCAGCAAAATCGTAAAAAATTTAGATGAAATAATAAACGCTTACAAAGCGAATATTCCAATGTTTGTGGTCATTATTGTATCATGTTTCTGTATTATATGTCTACCGGATTGGGTTTCAAGAAATTCTTGGAAAATTTTTCACAGAATTTGCAAAAAAATGATGCTATAGTAAAGAATTTTATAGAAAAAACTTGCTATACGTAATTTGATACTTGACTGTCTCTGATTGGTTGCACGCCACCTTTTTTACGACATCCCCACCAATTTTTACAGTATAAAAGAAGTGGTGTCCACTTGGTCTAGCCACAGTTGTGTGTGTATGTGATCGACGGTGACAGCAGTAACAAGCAAGAAAACCTAACCAAGATGGCTGGTCAAAAGAGAAGCCTGGAGCAGACATTTGGTAATGACTTGGCATATTTAATAAAACAAAACAGCGAGAAAATTATTGGCAGCAGGTTCTGCCAATGGTCTACGGGCTGAACAGCTCTTTTGGAAAAATTATCCAGGTAGGTCTGGAGAATATAGGCGGCGACGGCAAAATGGATTTCGCACCCGTAGTACGCTTCTGTGGAGCCAATTTTCAAGGTTTACCTCGGTCACTAGACCGTTGGGAGGCGTTGAAGCAGGAATTTGATAAAATTGAAGATTTTTTCACTTGCTATAATGAGGAATATATGCTGGATCTATTCCTGGATACACTATCCGTTTTATGATTAGTTTTCACAAGAGAGCTTTTGAATTGGTACCCAATGACGCACAGCCAGAAGGAGAGGAGTGTGGTGGACCGCCGAAAAAATATGGTCGATTTAATCGCTTACTAGTATTTAAACGTGTCAGCTTTGAACGTTTATAAGATTTATCAAAATGTATAGATTATAGAATTAGATATTCAAATACTGTTGCAAAATCTGTAGATTATATATTACGAGAAATAGTTGCAAATATGAAAAATGTATTAGAAAAAAGTCAGGAATCTCAATATGTATACTTTACTTCTAGCGATATAAAAACCACAATGTCTAGTTTTAATGATAATTTTGTAAATGATCTCATCGAATTATTCAAAAAGAATAATCTAGTTTTAGAAAAAGAAGATTTGTTTATAATCATACACGAATTTATTATTTATCATATGTACACACTAGTTAATTGTATGAATGCTACGTTGTAATGTTTTATTATTAATAATAAATGTTGTTAAACTTTAAAACGTGAGTATTTTATTTACCTCGTTCATTACCAATTCCTCAACCTTCATGCACACAGTAATATTGCAAATTATATATTTCACGATTCAATATAAAATTTTTATTATTTTAATATTTAAAAGTATTTAGTTGTAAATAAAATCTTTTAAATTAATATTTTATGATTCAATATAAATTTTAATAATCAAAAAATATCATGTTGCGCATTAAAATATTTATAATTTTTAAATATTGATTATAATATTTATCCCCACTCTAAATTTAGGGGTCAATGACCCTTTAGTTTATCCTCACTCTAAATTTCTAGGTGGGGATAAGTGACCCTTTAGTTGTTCGGGTACCATGCCTAACAAGCCCCTACTGTACCTGCTAAGAGGTCATTGACCCACCGGTCAGTAACCTTTGGGGTGGAGGAGTGGGGGTTTGTTTTGACGGTTCATGGTGCCCCTATAACTACTGATACAGAAAAAATGAGCAACAACTATTGCGATGAATTTGTCAGCACATGTATTTTTGAGGTTATAAATAGTTTTATTCTCAATTATTTCAATTGATATATAAAAAAACTAACTGTCATAAAAATAAAAATATCAAACTTACTATTAAATGTATCTAGAAGATCATTTAATTCAAGCTCATTTAATATTCCTTTGACATATTCATCAGCCATTTTTCTAGACGATGAAGCTGAAAGTTCGATGCGGCAAAAATGGCGGGTCTTAGAATTCATTTCACTTTTATAAATAGTTTTTTTGCAACTCTCTATGAAAAATAGCTCAATAAGATAACATTAAAAAATTGTCGCTTGCGTATTTGTAAATCAAGAATAAAAAGAACCAATTGTTACTATATTATTAAGCCGTCACATTATGAAACTGTTATCTAAAAGAATTTTTCTGAAGAACATATACAGATTTATAAGCAATTTTTCTCTTATATCTGCACTGAAAGAACTTTTTGTATACTGCATGCCGAAGTGTGAGTGCGCAGTATACTACAAGCGTGCGCAGTACGCTTGAAAACTTTTGGTAAATAGAAATAAAGTGTTGGCGTTTCGAAAGCCACCGACCGTGCGCGCGCAGCTCGTTGGGATTCAAAACCCCAACATTTCTCTTGCTGTTTACCGCTGAGTATGAGCGGACTGCACACCTCCCCTCTTAGCAGGCAGTCCGCTAAGACTTCTATCAGTGTGTTCCTGTTCTTTTTTTAACAGGGCATATACGAAAAACGTCAAACGTAACGTTCTTTTAAATTAAAATCATTCAAATAAACCGTTCCTTTGATTTAAAAAATGATTTTTATTATTACAATTAAATGTTATTTAATAAATTCTTGGGTTTAAAAAATTAAATAATAATTTAATTGGAATAAATATTTGTACCTTTCAAAAAAAAAAGGTATGCAATTGAAATATTTTTAAGTTAATTAAAACAAATAATGCATTTGGATTGAATAAATTATTGAACTTCTAAAGAACAAGATATTTATTTGGTTTGAAGATATATTTGTTGGTTAAGCGAATGGAATTTGCAATCCCATGGAATAATTAATTCGTTGAAACAAATATTTAGTTCATTCAGCCAAATTGTCAAGTTAAATTAACTAAATATATTTTTTTAATTGAACAAATATTAGTTCGTTTATAGAGAATAGGATCAGCAATTTTACGAAATATTTAGTTCGTTGAAACAATTTATTTGATTTAAATAAACTGTGAAGTTTATATCAATAAACATTATTTGATTAAAAAAAAAATATATATATATATATATATATATATACATATATATATATATATATGTATATATATATTTTATACGAGTAAAATTCACAATCCAATAAAATTTTTAGTTTCTTGAAAGAAATATTCGTTTGATTTGAATCAATTATCAGCTTTAAACAGTTATTACATAATTATTTCAATGAAATAAATGTTGTTTTTTCAACACCTGGCCCAAAAATACCAAAAAATGGTATTTTTGACACGGCGTTAAAAAAAATCGCAATTCGACCAAAAAGGAATGCCTTAAATCGTACGTTTGCCCCCCTCGCCATTGGCTCGGGTCAAAATTTACATACAATTGAGGACATTCCTTACTTTTTTCCCTAGGTGAAAAATATAATATTTTTGCCTAGTGAGGCCGAAAATGTAAAATACTATTTTGTATCAAGGGAATAGAATGACCATTAATAAAATATTTATTTAATTTTAACAAATGGAAAATTACATATAATTAATTATTCAGTTCTCCGAAACTAATATTTAATTGTATTAAATAAATTGTAAACTTAAACTGTATTAGTATATTATTCACCCAGGGAGTAAAAACGAAAAATGTCTTATGAGCAGGCCGGATTCGCTGTCCTTGTCTAATTGGCATTTTTATTATTTACTCAAGTTTTAATTGGTGCATCTTCAAATTAAAGGTCGAGCGCAATAGATATTATTATTATGAACATCTATGCACAAGAAAAAAAATATCTACCGGTTTGTTTTTAAGAAAAGTAAGTAACGCCAAAGTAAAAGTTTATGTTTCTAATATTTTCGCGTTACTTACTTTTCTCAAAAACATACCGGTAGATATTTTTTTTCTTGTGCATAGATGTTCATAATAATAATATCTATTGCGCTCGACCTTTGATTTGAAGATACACCGATTCAAACTTGAGTAAATAACAAACAACTAAATTGTTACTCGGTCGGTATCAGGTTCTACTCCGGCCTACCGTTAAGGAGTCTCATATGTCAGCTATGGTTTGTTGTTCATAAAAATTAAAAGTTCAAGGAACTCTTCAAAATTTTAATGAAACCTAATTTATACCTAGAAAAAAAATTCTGTAAATTTTCAAGTTGTCTTATCAACTAATATGACGTCACACTCGGGGTACCAGTATGTCGGGGGTACCAGTATGCCGGATCGGTCGTCTGAGGCGGTCCCTTATCGCTCGGTCTTATCTCGCTTCTCGACAATCGGGAAATAGAATTGAGTAAAGAATGATTTTGTAAAATAATGAATGTTAATAATAATAATAAAATAATAAATGAAAAATGAAAAATGTTAAAATCGGTGACAGTAAATTATGAAAATATTAAAAAATTAGAAAAATTGAATTTTTTAAAGAAATAACAAGGAAGAGATCGGTATTTTTTCTTATTTTGTCACTTGGGATAATTTTAGAATATTTTAAGTTTTTTCTGTTTTTTAACTTTTTGATATTTTACCGATTTGTATATTTTTAATGTTTGTATATTTTTATCCTTTATATTTACCGATTTTCAATATTTTCCTGTATTAATATATTTACGAATTGAAAGAGTGATATTTTACGAGTAAGTGGAAAAACGTAAAAGAGAAAACCCTGAAAATCAACACTACATTGTACAAGTGATGTATATATATATAAGCTTTACAACTGTGTGTGTGTCTGTATAACCAGCTAGTATTAACGTATAAGAAAGTGTACAAGAACGACTGGAGATGTTCGATTGGTGGGGGTAATAGTAGCGCCAGAAATAGAATGACCCCTGTTAGAGCGAACGGTACACTTGTGTGGGTTCATGAGTACTCCAAAACTTGGGATGTTTATATTATGACCTATATTATGCTGCACGACCAGTGCATTCGCTCTCGGCTACATCGCTTACCCGTTCTCTCTTATCGTTCTCCCTGTCGAAAAGCCGAAGTACGTCGTACGGCGCCGAAGACTATCGAGATTATGCCCTATAAAATAGCCAATAACCGTCTTGACCGGTATCTCCGACCCTTTACATCGACTTTAACATGCACCATACGCTTAGGTGGTGTATGCGTTACACCAATGTATGAAAATACTTCCCTCAATTGATTATTTTAAAAAAATTTTAATAATAAATAACAAATGTTAATAATAAATAAATATGTATCAAT
Source organism: Anastatus disparis (assembly GCA_017163975.1). Classification (NCBI taxonomy): domain Eukaryota; kingdom Metazoa; phylum Arthropoda; class Insecta; order Hymenoptera; family Eupelmidae; genus Anastatus; species Anastatus disparis. The sequence continues at coordinate 1,837,551 of JAFFSR010000297.1, forward strand.
GATAATAAATTATTAAAAAATTATATTTAAAAATTAGTAAAAATTGAAGAAAAATTTTTTATTATAACAATGAAATATTAACTTTAGAGAAAAATGATGAAAGGGTATAGAAATAAATAGAGATACATTGGTTTGATACATTTATTTTTTCATAAAATTATTACAACGACGATACAAGTATATAAGTTTCGGAGTAATACGACTTTGCAAGTCTTACATGTATTTTTTATTTACAAGTCAAAATTTTTTGTAGCCATTTCTTTCACTATGTGAAATAGCGATTAGTTCTTAACGTTTATGTTTTTCTCTGTTCCCATAAGAAAGTAGTAATATTTACAGCTTTAAATAAAAAAAGATTTTCTATTTTCTATGAATAAGAGAGTAGTAAAAAAAGGCGATAGATATAATTAAAGAAGTTTCTGGTCACTGGAAAATAATTTATGATGTGATAAGACATATTCTAAAATTGATAAGAATTTTCGTTACTATTAATTTATAGGCATGCGATAAGATAATTATCAAAGAAGGGTTGACTAAATTTTGGTTTCTTTTTAAAGATGTAATTTAAAAAGTAAGATAAGAAATGAAAAGATTGAAATTAAAAGAAAGTTGAAAAAAAGTTTTTTTCATATTTTTTAGGGGTTTGATAAGGTGATAAAAATAAAAGTGTCTGGTAAGTGATTTTTTATTTAAAATATTTTGATAGATTTCAGTAAGTTAATCGTAAAATAATTCATAGTGCAATACAGCTAATTCAAAATAAACAATATCAAAATAAAATTCGAGAAAAACATTGTGTATCGAAGCATCGAATTTGCTTTTTACAGTATCATTAATTTGATACATATTGTTGTATAATATATTTTTCACAATGAGGTCAGCGTTTTTTTTCGTAAATCTGAATCACTAACTAAAACTATTAATTCTTGAAGTATGTGATCCTTACAGTCATTAACTTGTTGCACAATACGTTGAATACGATTAAATCGTTCGTCGATACATTCAGTAGCGTCTTTCAATCCGAAAAATGTGCGTTTCTGCATGATTATGGCTGGCGAATGATTTTTTCTTTTCTTGCACTTATTTTCTGCATCATCCTCGTCGTTACTTTTTTTATCAAAAATAAATTGATTTTGTTCCGTAAGATGTGATGAATTTTAAATCTATTTCGCTGATTTCAATTTTGGTTGAAGAGCTAAAACCTTCAGGTTTAAAATACCAACAAATTTTTTGAAAATAATTTTGTAATTGGGACCATGTGGACGAATCCAAAAGCAAACTATGTGAATGTTGGTTATTTGTTAATTGTATTGATGGGACAAAGGATTTATTTTCTTGATTGTAATGCAATCCAACCTTTACTCTTTTAGTGGCTGAGTTATTGAGCGGATAAGTGGTTGCAAGTAAAGTAACGTTTGAAAATGTTTTTGGCTTATCAGTATAAGCAACGAAGATAGACGCTCATAGAAGCGTACTTTAAATGGGCGGACAGGGGCTCAAAATCTAAAGCTTATGTCCTCCAGCCGCGTGGTGGCGCTACTAAAATGCCATGTATTTCTATATCTATATATACTGATGTTTTCATATATATAGATATACACGTAATGTCAAATGTCCTCCAAAAGCTGGGCCCCCAAAGTTAACCCAGAAGTACGCTTCTATAAGCGTCTATCTTCGTTGGTATAAGTTTCGGTCGTTATAATTTTTGGTACTTGCTTATTTTTTTTTGCTTTCTGGGAAGTCTCAAGATTTATTTTTCTTTTCAACATAGCTTGAGCCATTTTAAACGAAACAACCACTATATTTTACTTGAAAATCCTTCACACACTTGTCTGTTAGACCACAAGCCCGAAAAAGTCGTAAAATTCAGTATTTTATTATTTTACAGTCGACTAAAGTGTCGAGTAACGCTAAGATGATTCTTAGAGTGGTCAAGTTGCACGACTGTTGAAGCATCAGAAAACTGTGTGACTGGAGCCTATAGGGTATAGGCATATATCGATATGTACTACGGAAGCGATAGAATGTTCTCGATAATCTCTTATCTTGTTTATGTATATTTTTATCTCGCAAACGAGTAATGATAAAAAAGAAGCTGGATCGAAAATTAAAATTTTATTGATCGTAAATATTATGCACTTTCTTATTGCGTAAGTGAAATATTTATCTTATATTTTAAAATTAAAGCTAAATTCAATACTTTACGACTATAACTTTTACGCTATGGTTTCATATCTTTTGAAAATATATTTGAAAACTCGGGAAAAAAGAGGGTCAGAGGTTATAAAAATAAGAGTGCCATAGAAAAGAGTATCAATACAACCCTAAACTTTGCTACATTAGGAAGTGTTTTTCAAAGTTTTTTTTTCAAAAAATTGAAAATCTTTAAAAATTTAAAAATAAAAATGGCATCTAACGATTGCTCTGTCGATGATATTCTCGTGATGAATGACGATGAAAAAACGGAAAAATTGCAAAGTGTCGTAGCGCGGTGCGTTGCTTTTTTGTGTATAGGCCAAGAACATTTTTAGCGTGTGTACAACGCCGAGTGGTGGGATACGTTAATGTTAATGAATTTTACAACATTAGCCGGTGAATTAGCTAAAATTTTCGATCAGCGGACAAATCCGCTCGAGATAGCAATGCTGTATGACCCAGCATTGCTTCATAGCGAAACAGCAGTTGTTGTAGTCGGTGATATATTAACTTACCGATCAAGAACGAAAAGCCACCCATTTTACTTAAATCGCCTGCGCAAAAGATATCGTGAAATAAGTGAATAATTTTTATTGCATTTATAAAATTATTGTATTTATAAAAATATTTATTATTATATACTAATCTTTCTTTTATTTTTAGTGAGTAGATTTTTTGAAAATGATCCGAGGGATATACCAGATCACGCTAAAGATTTACACTTAGCGGGCGGTAAAGAAGAAGTAGAGCACTTGTCACGCATGGTACGTCTGTTGAATGTTGTAGAAGCTGAAAATGGATTCACTTCACCGGATGAGGCAGACGAGGAGAAAGAAAAATAAGTAATTAAATTAAATAGCAAAAGGAAACTAGCATCTTTCCAAACGGCATGGGACTGAGAGCCGTCTACTTCGGGTTGCAAAAGAATGATTACTAATGACAAAAAGATTGCCATAACTGTACAAAAAGGTAATTAAAATAATTAAAAAATAAATATTATAAATATAATATATTGACTTCATGCTTCTAGTTTTTCGGGATAGTCCTTGATTACCATCGGGAAATAGTTTAATAAGTACAGGCCGTGATATAGCCAACTGGCTGATATACAATATTATAGTCAACCTATTTTATCCTCCCATATCTGACAAAATAGAAGGATTATTTGAATGTTTTCGGGGAGAGCCAGAAGCTTGAAGTTAGATTTTATATTTCAATATTTTTCATCACATATAAAAAATTTACTTACAAATTAAATTTTAATTATTTTTTTGTTTTAGAAAATATCCAGCAGCAACAGCAGTCGCAACAACAGTCGTCACAACAACAACAGCAGCAAGTCCAACAACAACAACAGCAGCAAGTCCAACAGCAGCAGCAACAACAACAGCAACAGCAGCAACAAGAAATAGAAAACTCGTGCCATGGAAAAGAAAGTGTAACAGTGTGTGAAAATAGTGGTTCTATGAAACGAAATTATAATAATTACGATAATGTGCCGTATGTTGTGCAAGTAGGTGCAGGAAGAAATAACGAAGAGAAAGAAGAGAACAAAATTGCTCATGGTAATGTACCAAAAATTTCTCTAATTAATGAATCTATGCGATACAATCGTAATTTTAGAATGACTTCTCGCGTTTTAGAATTAAAAATAAATAAGCCTTTACACGGCAAAAATATAATTCAGTGGTTAGAGAGTGCTATGCGCGAAATTGTAGTTAATGTTGAATGAAAATGCGGTGAAAAGTATACAGTAGGAATTATAATTAGGTCGAAAGAATTTAATAAGGGCGATGCATATTTAAGTTTTCGACACATTACAGATTTACATTCCGATAGCCCATGGAATTTATTTAGTAGCGTAATTCAAAGCAATAGTGATTTTAAATTAAACGAAACTTTATTAATGGATATCACGTATATTGAGATACCAATTGGTAAAGGCGATTCGGAAACGAATAATTTTCTAAGTAATGTTAAAAATGGGATTTTAAAAATTTCTAATACTGATAATTTATGTTTACCGCGCACGTTAGCATGTGGGGAAATTTTTATAAAACAAAATAGTAGCAAAGAATGGAGAAAATCGTGGAAAAATATAAAAATGACAGCACAGCAAAAACTAAGGGCATTGTAGTTACTCAAAATTTGTAACATAAATTTAAGCGAAAATGAAGGATGTGGAATACGAGAAATTGCGTGTTTCCAACGTTACTTTTCTCGTCAAAATGTCCCACACAGCATGAAAGATATCATTGGAATATTCCGAAATATTCCAATGGAATATTTCATTGAAATATGTATGGAAGCTTTATGGAAGAAAAAAGAAATATTCCTGGAATATTGCAAAGGAAACTTTCTACGAAGAACCCCTGGAAGCCTCCGTAAACCTTCCATGGAAGATTCCGTTGAAAGATTGATGAATCATTGCACCGAAAGATTTCATGGAAGCTTTATAGAAGAATCCGTTTTCCTTTTGGGAAAATGTGGGAATTTTCACTGGATTATTCCGACTTAAGTCTCCTGGAAGATTCCGTAAACCTCCCAAGGAAGATTCCGTTGGAAGATTGATTAATCATTGCATCGAAAGATTTCATGGAAGCTTGAATAGAAGACTCCGTTTACCTTCCAGCGAAATATTCGAAATTGTCATAGAAATATTTCCGTGGAAGGCTCCTGAAAGCTTCCGTAAACCTTCCAAGGAAGATTCCGTTCGAAGATTGATGAATCATTGCACCGAAAGATTTCATGGAAACTTGAATGGAAGACTCCGTTTACCTTCCAGCGAAATATTGGAAATTGTCATTGAAACATTCCAGTGGAAGGCTCCTGAAAGCTTCTGTAAACCTTCCAAGGAAAATTCCGTTGGAAGATTAATGAATCATTGAACCGAAAGATTTCATGGAAACTTAAATGGAAGACTCCGTTTACCTTCCAGCGAAATATTGGAAATTGTCATTGAAACATTTCAGTGGAAGGCTCCTGAAAGCTCCCGTAAATCTTCCAAGGAAGATTCCGTTGAAAGATTGATGAATCATTGCACCGAAAGATTTCATGGAAGCTTTATAGAAGAATCCGTTTTCCTTTTGGGAAAATGTGGGAATTTTCACTGGATTATTCCGACTTAAGTCTCCTGGAAGATTCCGTAAACCTCCCAAGGAAGATTCCGTTGGAAGATTGATTAATCATTGCATCGAAAGATTTCATGGAAGCTTGAATAGAAGACTCCGTTTACCTTCCAGCGAAATATTCGAAATTGTCATAGAAATATTTCCGTGGAAGGCTCCTGAAAGCTTCCGTAAACCTTCCAAGGAAAATTCCGTTGGAAGATTAATGAATCATTGAACCGAAAGATTTCATGGAAACTTAAATGGAAGACTCCGTTTACCTTCCAGCGAAATATTGGAAATTGTCATTGAAACATTTCAGTGGAAGGCTCCTGAAAGCTCCCGTAAATCTTCCAAGGAAGATTCCGTTGGAAGATTGATTAATCATTGCACCGAAAGATTTCATGGAAGCTTGAATAGAAAACTCCGTTTACCTTCCAGCGAAATATTCGAAATTGTCATTGAAATTTTCCAGTGGTAGGCTCCTGAAAGCTACCGGAAACCTTCCAAGGAAGATTCCGTTAGAAGATTGATGAATCATTGCACCGAAAGATTTCATGGAAACTTGAATGGAAGACTCCGTTTACCTTCCAGCAAAATATTGGAAATTGTCATTGAAACATTCCAGTGGAAGGCTCCTGAAAGCTGCCGGAAACCTTCCAAGGAAGATTCCGTTGGAAGATTGATGAATCATTGCACCGAAAGATTTCATGGAAGCTTGAATGGAAGACTCCATTCAAGAAATATTTCATGAAATATTTCTTGAAAAATTTGCGCAGTATTGATTTAAAATATTTTAAGAAATTGTGCAGTAATATTTCTTCAATATTTCAGTGTTATGTTCAAACATTTTTTCAAATACTTCATGAAATATTTTTCAAGTATAACAAAAATATTTCATGACATGTTTCTTGAAAGATTTGAGAAATTTTAATTCGAAACATTTTAAGAAATAATGTAACAACTTACTTGAATATTTCAGTGTCGGATTCAAAATTTTTTTTAAAATAAAACATAAAATGTTCCAACAATATTACAGAAATATTTCAGTGAATTATTTAATATTCATAAACTGGAATATTTCAAAGAAATATTAGTTCATCACTTATTTAATATTTCACTGAAATATTTCATTAATAATTTACGGAGGTTTCCAGTAACCTTTACTGAAATATTCCATGAAAAGTTTACGGAAGCTTCCAGTAAACTTCCTGGAAGCTTCCAATGTTTTGTCTGCAGTGAATTAAATCTTCCATGTTTTCTTCTAGGAAGCTTCCGGTAATATTCCACTGAATTTTTCAACGAAAAACTTACCGAAGCTTCCTGGAAGCTTCCACTGAAATATTTCAGGAATGATGTACGGAAGCTTCGAGTAAGCTTCCACTGAAATATTCTATGAAAGATTTACGGAGGCTTCCAGTAAGTTTTCACTGAAATGTTTCATGAATAATTTACGGAAGCTGTCGGTAAGCTTCCATTGAAATATTCCATGAATAATTTACGGAAGCTTCCAGTAAGCTTCCACTGAAATATTCCATGAAGGACTTACGGAGGCTTCCATTGAGCTTTCACTGAAATATTCCATGAAAGACTTACGGAAGACTCCTGATCGAGGACATATCCATCTTCCGGGAAGTTTCCACTGGAAACTTCCCGGATGCATAAAAGTTTACGAAAATGAAACGTTTGGAACAGGCGTTTCGACGATTTATGACGGTAGCGTAGACATACAACGCGATTATAAATATTTTGTATTATAAAACTAGTTAACATTATGATTTAATTTTAAATCTTTGGGGCGTGAAGGCAAAAATGTATTACTGTAATCCTTGTAATGTAGCTTATAAAAATATTTTAAGTTATAAGTGTAACAATGTCTGTTCTGCGTGTAATGGAACACCAAATGGTGCGAATAATAATAACATGGAAAACAAAATCCGATGCGATGATTGTGGGCGTGACTTTTATTCCCAAAAGTGCTTTACAAATCATTAAAAGTTAGGATCACTTTCGCGAAATGAAAATAAAAAAAAAAGATGTAAAAAATCAATTTGTGATAACATAAAGATTTGTCAAACGTGTTTAAAATTCTGCGATAAAACAAAGGGAAAAAACACGAATGCGGGAAAAAATATTGTAACACTTGTAAAATTATTCATGATATAAATTCATTTTGTTTTATGCCGGTTATTAATAAAAGTAAAAAATCTTTAAAATATAGATCATCACCGGAAAATTGTTATATCTTTTACGACTTCGAAACGCGACAGGATGAACGATTAGGGGAATCTAACAATACATTTATACACATACGAAATTTATGTGTCGCACAGCTTTGTTGTGAAGTTTGTGCGGAAGAACCAGATATGCGTAGGTTGTGTAGTTTTCGTGGTGTTGGACAACACATTTTTACAGGGAACGAATATTTAAAGAATTTTATAAATTTTGCCTTCCGTACAACAAAAAGAAATTTTTCATCTTTTATTTGTATAGCGCATAACGCTAAAAGTTTTGACGTCTAATTTATTTTAAAATATATTTTGGATCATGAGAAAGAGTTGCTTCCTCATGTAATATTAAATGGCAGGAATATAATTAAATTACAAGTAGGTTTAACTAAATTCATTGACAATTTAAATTATATGCCAATGAAATTAGCTAATTTACCGAAAACATTCGGTCTTCCCGAAGGGAAAAAAAAGACTATTTTCCTCATTTATACAACACCAAAGAAAACGAAAATTATATAGGACCATACCCTCCCTCTTCTGCGTATTCGCCCGGCAGCGTGAGTATCGACGAGCGCATATAATTTTTCAAATGGTACGATAGTGTAGCACACGAAGAATTTGATTTGGAAAAAGAATTAATAAAATATTGTGTGCAGGACGTAAATATTTTACGACAAGCATGTTTGATCTTTAGAAAAATATTTTTAGATATTGCTAATGTTGATCCGTTTAGCAAAAGCGTCACGATTGCAAGCGTTTGTTCCATAGTTTCCCGTGAAAAGTTTTTAAATGCCAACGAAATCGGAATAATTCCTCAGTCTGGATATTTAAGAGGGGGGCAATATTCTCAAAAATGCGTAGAATGGATGCTATGGCAGGAGAATCTTTTCAAAAAAGAAATTATTCATGCCGGTAGAGCACGAGAATATTGTTTGATAGAAGGCCCGCGTGTTGGCAGTTTTTTAAATGATGATGAAAACGGAAAAGGGACTGTGTTTCAGTACCATGGTTGTTTTTATCATGGATGCCCACGCTGTTTCAAAGAAAACAGAAACAATATATTGAATAGTGGGAAAACGTTTGCTCAACGATACGAGGAAACGCGTACCATGTCTCATAAAATAAAATCTTACGGCTATAATCTTATAGAGGTCTGGGAACGTGATTTCGATGAAAATATAAAAAATAATTCCAATATCAAAAATTATATAAAAAATCACCTCCAGGCCGCTAATGTTACTCTAAATCCTCGCGATGCATTTTTCGGCGGGCGCACGGGTAATGTGCTTACCCATTATAGTGAATGTAATGACGAAAAAATAAATTACATAGACGTGTGCTCGCTGTATCCGTTTATTTGTAAGACAGGTAGTTTCCCAAAGGACACCCGCAAATTTTTTCAAATATTGAATGCTTTGATCTAAATGGTGGAAACTTTAAAAACTTTTCACAAAATGTAGAAGGCCTAGTAAAATGCGATATTTTACCACCGCAGTATTTGTTTCATCCGGTTGCACCTGTAAAAATGCACAATAAATTACTTTTCCCACTATGTCGATCCTACTGTGTAAGTTTAAATCAAGATGATTGCTTTCACTGCGATAAAGAGCGTATATTATCCGAAACCTGGGTTTCCGCCGAAATAAAAAAAGCTCTAGAGTTGGGATACGTATTAAACAAAATTTACGTTATTTGGCAATATCAAGTAACAAAATACAATCCCGATACTAGATCTGGTGGCATATTTACGGATTATATTAATTCATTTTTAAAAATAAAACAAGAATCGAGCGGTTAGCCTTCCGATGTAAAAACAGAGGAAGGAAAAATTAATTATTTAAATAAACATAAAAAAGAAGAGGGGGTAGCTTTGGATTATAATAAAATAAAAAATAATCCTGGTATGCGATCTGTCGCAAAATAATGCCTCAATTCATTTTGGGAAAGTTTGGCCAACGAGACAACCTGCCGCAAACTTTGATAGTTCGGACTTTTCAAGAGTTTTTAAACTATTTGACAGATCCGAAAAAAATAATTCAACACTATTTGTCAATCAATGAGGAAGTAATGTATATATATCGTGGAAATATAAAGAAGAATGTATTTCCTCATCGCCTTGTACCAACGTAGTCATAGCAGCCTATACTTCGGCACAAGCGCGATTAAAATTTTATAAATATTTATATTGCTTGGACGACAGAGTGTTGTATTATGATACAGATTCTGTCATATACCTTAGTCGTAATGATGGTAGCGAAGAATACGAACCACCGACAGGGCCTTTGTTAGGTCAAATGACGAACGAGCTTGAGTGCTACGGTGAAAACGCGTACGTAGAAACTTTTGTTTCAGGGGGGCCAAAATTTTACGGAATGCGTATAAAAACAGCGGGCGGAGAAACTTTTGATACATGCAAAATCAAAGGAATTCGTTTGAATTATGAAAATACCCCAAAAACAAATTTTGAGACTATAAAAGATTTAATTAAAAAATATCATGAGTCTAACCATAATAAAAACGTAATACGTATAACAAATAACGTAATTCGAAATATTGCTATTCATAACAATTTTCATTTAAATCACTTTTTTATATTATGTAAATATATTAATTAATGCACAAATATTCATTGATAAAAATTCACTATTTTATATAATAAGTAGAAAAATAAACTTTATATTTGTATAATATGTATCAATCTTTACAACATGGATCGTTTGGCCAAAAAGGATGGTGAAATCCTACGACATCCCTCACAGCTACATCATAAGCACATAATGCGATATTTATATGGAGACTAGTGCCTGTATGTTGACTGGTACAAGTTAAAAAAATGTAGTAAGTATTTTCCAATATTCCTTTTTCCATAAAATTCGCATTCAAATTCTGGTATTTTGTTAAATTTTCAAACAATTCGTATGCTCGTTTCAACCATTAATATCCCGTGGATGAAAGAGGTACAATTTTTCCCAATTCGCATAAAATTGCTCTCGAAGGTAATGTTAAAAATTGATGATCTAGTTCATAAATACCGTTCTCTTCATTTGCACGATACAAATTGAACGTGATTCCTGTATCGATCATTTTACAACGTCGAGGATTTTCTTCACAAGTCAGGCATCTTATCCATTTATTTCTACACTTGATTGCTATATTCATTTGAGACTAAAAGAAAAATATTGTTAGTAAATTTATTTAAAATTTATTATAAAAAATTATTTACTTGAATGTACTTACTTTTAATTCCGATATTTTAAATTGTTTCAAACACACCGTGTCAGCAATTTCTGAAGTTAGAGTTTCATCTGTATCAACGAATTCACAATTTGCAGCACCATACTAATAATACATATCTCTTTTCAACGAATTATATTGAACATCTTCGTCACATAACTGCACGTAAAAAGACGATGGAGATGAAAAATGCGAGATCCGTACATTTTTCACTTTATCTATTAAATTTGTATGATGACGATTTTTAATGTTTAGTAATGAAATCATATTAAAAAAGAAAAACACTTGTGTCGACAACGGTTAAGACGTATTTTTATTTTTTTGGCTACTTATTTCGACAACTCGTGAATTATAAATTTTAACTTATTTCCCGCAGCTATTAGGGTGTGATGTCTTTCAGAGTTTAGTGTAAACTACAAGCTATAAACTAGAGCCGTTAGTAACGCAATTTGAGCCGTAGAGAGACAACGTGGGAGTCCTAAGCGTATCGAATAGCTTCAAGCAGCACTGGTCGTGTGCCGTCGCTCATACAGCTAGTAGGCGCACGCGCGCTCGTAAGCCTTATCGTATCTAGCTTGCTGTTTGAGCCACCGCTTACTCGACTAATACGCGCGCGGTTATCAGCCTTACAAACCCGCGATTAGCTTTCTTATTTCGCCACTAGCAGTTTAAGCGCCCCGGCCACAGGTCCCCTCACACTATAAGGCTTATAAAGACGCTGATTGATTATTATAATTGTATATATTGTGACCTATTAAGCGAAAGAAGAGAGAATGAATCATAAAAGATATATTTTCTCCTTAAACTAAAAAGCGTAATTAAAATGTATAAGTATTTATCTTTGTATTGCGCGCTAAAGAGACAGGATGATAGAACCTATACAGACGCGCAATGCAGAGATGAATATAAAGTGACGAACGGTGGGATGTGTGCGTGTACGCACTAATATTAATGTAAAATCGGCACACATCCAACCGTCACGATAGTTATAAGAGGCGATTATACGTATATAACCCCCTCTCCTTACAGCGCATACAAGGGCTTCTATGAGGAGAGATGGAGAGTAAAAGATGTGGTATGGGTAAGGAACTATACAAAATCAAAGGAAGAAAGCGACCCCACCTATCTTAAGATACGCAAAAGTGGGAGATTAGCGGCGTCGGCGGCTGAAATGACCAGCGACGAGTTCGAGCTCGTAAAATTGTACGGCACTCTTTGGCCGACTCCTGTGAAATAAAGTTTTAAAATCAAAATCTTGTTCTATATTAATTATTTCGTTGTCTTTATAGGACCGAGTAGAGTTGGTGATGCCAACTCGATCCGGTAGTAAGGACAACGAGCTAAATAAATAATACTTGTATTTACGTACAGATTTTCTTGATAGAATAATTATTTGGTTAATTTTGTTAAAGACTAACAGGATAAATTTATATTATTGTGTTTCGTGGTAAATGTAAAGATAATTGTGATTGTGTGAAAGGTAATTCTACAAGACGAAATAGTCTTCGAATTAACCTTATCCATTTTATCTTTTACGCGTGAATTGCAAATTTGTTTGTTAAGACGAAATAGTCTTACATTCCTGGCTTACAAGAGGCAAACAAACTAACTACTAACAAATAACCAGCACATATAGACCCCGGACTGCACGTGGCATGATGTCCACTGCAAAAACGGGTCTGTGCACCATTTAACCTCTCCTTAATCCTCAATTTATGCGCATTAAGTGCGATCCTTTTCCAGGTGTTAGGGTAGAGGTCACAATATATATATTATTTTATTAAAATATTTATCAGTAACAAAACATGAACACTTTGTGGCGTCATACCTTTACTTGTTTGCTGGCGGGTCCTACATGATGACTAGGAAGATATCCAGAACTGTCTTCACTTATCTAGTAAATAAATTTACTATTTAAAATTGCTTGAGTGTTGAGAGAAAGTTTTCACTCTACTTAATCGTTAAAAAAAAGAAAATATATTTATACATCAAATTTTAATTATATATACTATTTGAAAAATAACTACAAAAGTTTTAATTTATACAAGAAAAAAAAATCTTCAAAAAATTTAAGAAAGAGGTTGTTGAAATAAATAACTACATTCGCTAAGTTTTATACATTTATTTAAAAAAATTTTTTTACAGATTTTTACTAAAACATAAAAGTTTTTTTTTAAATACACGCGGATCTTAAAATTAACACATACACGCACACACACACACACACACACACACACACTTAATCTAAAACTAAAATTCTTAATATTAGACAAAACTAATTTAAAAAAGTAAAATTAAAATACAATTAAAGTAAAACTAAAAATAAAATGTTTTTAAAATACACACAGAACTCAAAATTAACACACACACACAATTAAACTAAAACTAAAATTCTTAATACTAACACACAATTAAAGTAAAATTCTTAAAATTAACATAAAATTAAAGTAAAACTGAAAATAAAAAGTTTTTAAAATACACACAGAACTTAAAATTAACACACACACAATTAAACTAAAACTAAAATTCTTAAAATTAACATACAATTAAAGTAAAACTAAAAATAAAAAAGATTTAAAATAACCACAGAACTTAAAATTAACACACACACACACTATCACCATTCACTTTCGTTGCTGTTATCCCACGTTTCTTCCATGGGATTCTCATCCTGTTTCTGCACGTTTTTATTTTCTGCTTCTATAAGCGCTTCTTCTTCCTTTCGCGCTTCTTCTTCCTCTCGCACTTCTTCTTCTGCAAACACTTCATCCTCTGCCTCAGTCTTGTTATAAATCCTGTAGTAACGGTCTAAATCATATTCGTAACTTAGAGATTCTAACACTTCTCTTGTATTATTACGCACATGATCCTTTATGTAATTAAAAATTGATTTGAATTTATTAAGCATTGTTATTTCAACAAATGCCACAATACCTTCTTCGATACCATAGTCGGTATCCAACATTTGCGTCGCGTCCTTCCTAAGAACTGTCCTTCCAATTTTTTATGTTGGGTACAGATATTACCGTATCCATAGACAGGTCTGGAGCATATTCTGTGACTGGGGAGTAGTTCGAATCCTGTAATTTGGCACTCACACCAGTTCACTAATCTGCATCTTAACATTTTTTTCATTCCTTTACCGATAGCTGCTATTATGCTGTTCCATATTATCACAAGCTTGAATGGTACCATTCTAATCTCTGTTTTATGGTATCTCACCGATACTGAATAGAACACTTTTTTTATCTGCACCCACGACTTTTTAAATACGCTGGATTTTTCTGGCGTATTTTCATAATAGGTAGAGAGGTTTATAACACTATGATCATATCTCCAGTTTACACTTCTTTTGTCGTTTATATTGATTATACGGTTATTCTCGTCTAACCGGTAATCTTTGCTAACGTATTCTAGCCTCCTATTCCAATATGCGTGCTTATCATCGCGCAATATGCTGAAAAAACGCACATAGCATTCTCTTACATATAGCTCGACAAACGTTACTAATCCGACGTGCATTCCGTGATTGTGTTCAGGATCAGGATGGTCTAAGTTGGTCATATGATATAATCTGCAGTATTATCCCAACATTTTCTTATGATTTGAACAATACTTTTCTTCAGCACCTTTTACATCACGACTTATTACGATTCTCCCGCATTTTCTCGATGGTTGTGATATACACGTATCACACACCCCATATATTCTCCCACTCTTCTACACGTAAAAACTTTTATCACCCTGTTGGCTATCTTGCTGACCATATCGTTCCATAACAAAACTATTCGGCCCGGGAGAAGGCTCACCTTCCACGCGTTATATTTTAAGTACAACGCAAAAATTAAAGTTTTAAAAAAACAAAATAAATTTCAACTCATTTTAACGTTTTTAGAAAAAAATATTTTAAACTTTATAATATTTAGGATAGTGGACAGTTAAAAAATCAGTCTGACGTCGAGTATTTTCGGAAAAATATTTACGAGTGAAAATAGACAAAAATCGAAAAAATCCTTTACCCACCTATTTCTCATTTTTTATAACTTACCAAAAAAAAAGTTTATGTGGGAGTGGCATAGGGGAGCATATGGATTTTATTACACCTTTGGAACATCCTTTAAAAATTTCTGATTCTGTCTTGTCGCATACTTATACTTTTAATCGCTCAACATGCGAAGTATTGAACGACACATGGTTAAAATTTTTTGACCATCTCAGTCAATACTTCGCATGTTGAGTGTTTAAAAAGAAAAGTATTTTTCATTATCTGCGAAAATTTTCTATCATCTAAAAAAGGAATATGGTGTAAAATGAATTGTACATTACAATATATTTTTTTAAAAATAATCAATTGAGAGAAGTATTTTTATACATTGGTGTAACGCATAGACCACCTAAGCATAAGGTGCATGTTAAAGTCGATGTAAAAGGTCGGAGATACCAAGCAAGACGGTCATTGGCTATTCTATAGGGCATAGTCTTGATAGTCTTCGGCGCCGTACGACGTACTTCGGCTTTCCGACAGGAAAAACAATGAGAGAGAACGGGTAAGCGATGTAGTTGAGAGCGAATGCACTGGTCGTGCAGCATAATATAGGTCATAATATAAACATCCCAAGTTTTGGAGTACGCATGAACCCACACAAGTGTACCGTTCGCTCTAACAGGGGTCATTCTATTCCTGGCGCTACTATTACCCTCACCAATCGTACATCTCCAGTCGTTCTTGTACACTTTCTTATACGTTAATACTAGTTGATTACACAGACACACACACACAGTTGTAAGGCTGATATATATATATATATATATATATATATATACATCACTCTTTTACGTTTTCTCTTTTACGTTTTTCCACTTACTCGTGAAATATCACTCTTCAAATTCGAAAATATATTAATACAGGAAAATATTGAAAATCGGTAAATATAAAGAATAAAAATATACAAATCGGTAAAATATCAAAAAGTTAAAAAACAGAAAATCTTAAAATATTCTAAAATCATACTAAGTCTAAAACTAAAACAGGCGCGCTGCATAGTGCGGTTTTGAGGTCCTCAAAACTCTTTTGGTGTTTATCTGTCCATTCGAAAGAGACAGTTTTTTTTTAAAAGATCAGAGAAAGGTCTTGCTCTGGCTGAGAATCCTTCTATAAATTTACGATAGTATCCAGCTAGGCCTAGGAATTGTCTGATGTTTGTTTGATTCTTGGGCTATGGAAAATTTCTTACGGGTATAGTTCTCTTAGGGTCTGGCTTTACGCCTTCTTCTGAAATAATGTGGCCCAGGTATTTTACCTCGGTGCGTAAGAATTCGCATTTATCAGGCTGTTAGGATAACTTAGCGTCAAGTAATCGATTGAATAGTCGACGCACTTTCTTTTCGTGTTCATCTAAGTCTGACGCGAAGATAATAACGTCGTCTAGATATACCAATAATTCGGAATTTCGTAAACCTAATAAAACTAGGTTCATGAGCCTTTGAAACGTTGCAGGTGCCGATTTGAGGCCAAACGGCATACGCACGTAATAGTAATGCCCCGTTGCAGAGCTAAAGGCAGTCTTATGGCGGTCTGCCTCGTTAACTTCGATCTGGTGGAAACCAGAAGCTAAATCGAATATAGAAAAATATTTGGCTCCACCGAGTCTATCTAAGATTTCGGTTATGTTGGTCAGAGAGTGTGTCACCAATCGTTTTCTCATTGAGAGCGCGGTAGTCTATTATCATGCGCCATCTTTTATTTCCCTTGGAGTCGTTTTTCTTGGGGATGATCCAGAGTTATATGGCGATCTTGAATCTTCTATTATACCGTCGTTAAGTAATTTTGTTACTTGTCGGTGTATTTCTTCCCTATGAACAGTAGGATATCGGTATCGTTTCACAAATACTGGGGCATCGTCCTTTGTAGAGATGCAGTGTTTTAACTCATCCATGGCGGGTAGTTTATCTCCAGGCAAATGAAACAGTTGAGGATAGTTGCCTACTATTTTTAGAACATGTTCCTTTTCTTCCGTGTTCAAGTGTTCTAATCGTAGACTATCTAAAATTTTCTGTAGTCTATTTTTTTCGGGATAGTCAGTTTCAGAACCTTCCGTGCTGAAGAAATCCTCAGATTCCTCAAAGACATCATATGGTTGCAAATTTTGGAGCGGAATTTCAATTTCCGCATCCTCCTCGTACGAATTAATTGCCATAACTACGCATTTTTGGTTATGATTACTAATTATAGCTTTACCTATGAAAATGTTTTTGGGCGTTTTTAAGCGTGGTAAGTATCCTGTGTCTAAGTCTGAAGGGTTTAAGTTAATGGTTATAGGTGTCTTCGATCGAGCTTGTAAAATGTATCTAGTTGATTTGGGTTTCCTGTATTCGTAATTTATAAATCGTACAGGATGTATGGGTCGCGAGGATGGTTCCGTCCTTAAGAAATCGATGCCTAGTATTCCAACTGCTGTGATTGGTAGTCTTCCAGTTATCACTTGAAATTTGATTGGTTTATCAAAAAGCGTTATTTCTGCAGATCCTGCAGTATTGAATGAATCGGTGGTTATTCCTGTGATTGTCATAGCTTCATGAGCTGCAATGACGGTCCTAGGCTATAAGAATTTTACATGGATTAAGTTAATTTCGGCTCCGTTATCAATGAGAAATTTCGTTGGTTTATTTAGTTTGCGAGCATCTAGGATTATTAATGGTCCTCGATGGTTGGATCTTCCTGTAGATCCGTTGCAGTTATAAATTTTACCGTCAGTGGACGCTCTGTATTCGTTTTGCTCGTCGTGGCGTTCATTTGGCGAGCAGGCAAGGAGTTAAGAGACTCCTGAGGTTTAGAGTGATTCTGTGGCATTACAGGGTATTGAGGCTGATATGGCGTCATACAAGGGTACGAATATGGATATGGTATTGATGGTATAGGTTGCATATTGAGGTATTGTACGGGGGATGCATACTTAGAGGGAGATGGAGTACGTGCTCTTGTATCAAAGTTAGAGTGTAGGTTTCTACTCATATGTTCTCTTGCGTCTCTTTTATATTCTGTAGGCCCTCTTGGTGGATAGTCGTTGTATCTGTCGGAAGAGTAAGTACTACCTCGTGGAGGCGTATAACTATTAAAGTTTCACTTGTTCGAGTAGTTACTGGGACTTAGAGATCTCGAATTGAATCTTCCATAGTAGTCATGTCCGTATCTGCTCCTATTGTCACTAGGGTGGGCACGCGAGTTATATTCATTTCTGGAGGGTGACTGTGACCTCCAAGGTTGTTTATAATTAGTGGTTATTTTATCTTGAAAATGAAAATGTCGAAATGAGTGTTGTTCCCCAGGTCGATCTGTTACCTCTATGATATGAAGAAATCCTTTTCTTTCGTTCGATGATAACATATCTCTTTCGATGCGCTGAGCTATTTTCAATGCTGCGTTTAGCGTTTCGGGTTCTTGGACACTTACTCCATACAGTAAGTCATACAATAGAAATTATATAGTTAATATATGTATATGTATATATATATATATATATATATATATATATATATATATATATATATATGCATGTTTTATAAAAATATGCAATAGCTACGATATGGTTAATATGCATGTATATATGCTTTTATGAAATTATGTAGTAATTATGGTATAATTAATGTATATGTATATATGGTTTTATAACAGTATGTATATAAATATGTGTATATTAGCAGTGCCGTCTTTTCCAATAGGCATTATAGGCTCGTGCCTAGGGCCCCCTTATTTTAAGGGCCCCGCATCAGCGAAAATTAAAAAAAATTTTTTTTAAATATAAAGTATTGTTTTTAAATATTTTAATTTTCTTAATAAGACTTGAAATAATTCTTTTCTATAAATGTGCCAGAAAGTGATTTAAACCTCACGAGGGCGTTGGTGTCCGAGCAAAGCAAAGGTTCACACGAGATTAAAATCATTTTCTCTAACAATTATTGAACGAAACTTTTTCATACGACGTGCAAAAAGCTTGTTTTTTGACACGCATTTTTATAAAAGCGTGCGCCAAAACAAATTTTACACGTGAAGTGCAAAAAAATAATATATAAAATTCACAGTATACATTAAAAAAAATTACATGAAATGTTTAAATTATAAAGCGTCATCTATTATTTATCAACTAATTATTATTAGTGATAGTAAAGAAAATGATTATAAATAGAATAGTAGCACCTTCATTAAATTGTCAAAAATTAATTATTTATATAATAAATAAAATATTATTGAATTTTCCATCTTTCTCTTGTATTAAATTTTACAAACAAAAAGTTTCCTTTGCAAAATTTGTAAAGGGAACGAACGAGAAAACTAGAATGAAGAATGTTATTTAGAGTTCTTTTGAGTATAAAAAATATACTGTAACTCTAATATATAAATTTATCTATTATATGCATTTGTAAAATATTTCATTATTCCATTATTCCAAGTGTGTGCATGAGAGTGCATGCATTTGAATTCAAAGATCGTGTATTTTTATTTTAAATATAGTATCATGTTTAAATATAAATAAATTCAACAAAATAATGTAAGTTACGAACCATTAAAACATTAAATTTTAATAAAATAAACATGAAAATAAAAATAAATTTATTTTATGTTTAATACGTAATATATAAATTTGATATTTCCTATGTTATTTTAAATTATTTAAAATTCTACCAGTCATATAAAATCAATTTTTCAAAAAATAACTTTCAAAAAGAATTTCATGATATTGTGGTTGATTTGTATTTTCGACAGACGAAAAACCAAAACCAAAGACAAAGAAATTAACTTTGAGAAGAATAATAAAAAATGTAAAAACATAGGCTTCTTAGTCGAGCCTAAGACTTCTTTAAGAAAATCAGGAATCAAATAAAAATCCCACTTTCAATGACCTTACATGGGCCCCCATCACTGTTATGTCTAGGGCCCCATAGCGTTATAAGACGGCACTGTATATTAGAATTATGATATTTTGCTTATAGAAATATAAAAGAAAAGACAACAAAAAGGAAAAGAATATTGTTGATATTGTGCTGCTTATATATGAAGAAAAAAAAAGAGAAGCTTAATTCTAGTATAGTAAGCGAGAGAAAAAGAGAAGGAACGAAAGAGTAGCGTTAGCGTGCTGCATACGTTTTCTTATGTCATTAAAAGAAATTCGGTGGGTTGATATTTATTTGCGGAAAAAAAATTGGTTATGGTTTAATTTAATAATTGTATAGCAATATTAGTTGTACTTCCCCCTTAATTTTTTTTTTATTTAACAAAACTTTTTTAATTGTAAATTTTTAATTGATAGCTTATCTTACGTAATAGTTAATAAAAATAAACAAATAATTTTTATTGATGACTTGATTGAAATCTGTATTTTATCCTAATATTCATTAATTGGTTTTTAATTAATTTATGTTAAATTTCTCATTCTATTGTATATAATTTACTTATTAGATTTATTTATTTATTTAATAGTTAAGTATTTTTAAAAAAAAATTTTTGTCACACTAACTAGTATTATTTCGTTTTTCCGTATTTAAAAGAAAAAGCCTTAATCAGTAAAAAGAAACGATTTTGAATTGCTAAGGTAGTCCGTTGGGAGACCATGCAGTTAAATTACTCTTAATTTCGTATACCTCAGCAATAGATACTCAAGGGTTACTATACTGCGCACATATATTATTTTCTTTTATGTCACTACACCGAAAGAGAAAAATAAAAAGGAAAGAATTTTCCTTCGTTCGAAAAAACGTATATTGTAATTTTTCTTAGTTTAGAAAAACAATATTTGAAGGCGAAACATTTATGATTATTTAGAAAAATTTATTTACTAAAATATTTAAATGTGAATAACGTTTAGTCAAAAATGTAAAAGATCGATTACTTTAAGAATGATGAATAATATTTTACAAAATATAATTAAACACTAAAAGAAATTATTTAATTAAAATTTACGATTTTACAGAAAATGAATTTACTTTAAATAAAAATAATAAAAATATTCTTACTAAAAAAAACATGTATTTCTATCTAATAGAGAAAAAGAATAAATGCTTGAGTTATTAAATATTAAAATTGTTACTTCTCAATTCCTAAAGCAGAATATAACTTATTTTAAGAAAATATGTAGTTTAAAACGAAAAGATTTATAATAAAGAAAATATTTAGTTGATCGTTAATAACACCGGCAGACAAAAAAAAGTGGTCTGACATCAGAACCAGACCACCATACCTGTATGTTTTTCAGGTAATTCAGGTCGCTGAATTCGAATCCGGGGTCGGTTTAACCTTATCACATCAGGGTCAAGGTCAGTTCAAGGTCAAATCGAGAAGAAACGGTTCATGCCGAGAAAAATGCCATACCTTCATGTTTTTCGGGTCGCTGAATCCGAATCCGTGGTCGGTTTGACCCCATCGCCCACAGTTTTGCCACAATTCATATAAAATATTAAAAATACCGGAACAGTTTTTTTGTCATTATTAAGTCACATTTACGTGGTATTTTGGTTACTTTTTATCTTTCTTGTAGTTTTATGAGACTCAAGTCTCTTCTAATCGAAGCGCTGGATATTGCAGTTGAGAAAACTGCTTAATCCTTCTTTCGCTTGTAACGTTCTCTTTTGTTTTCAAAGGATCTATGTAGTGGATTTCTAATCCTTTTCGAATTACTGTTATCTTCAGTGTCTCTTTTCAGTAGCCAACAGTAGTCTGCCATGATATTTACGTCCCATTTTCCTTGCCAACGCTGTTCGACTTCTTTCAGATCTTGATGGAAACGCTCACCTTGCTCTTCGCTGTAATCGCCTAAATTCTCTGGAAAATAGCTAACATGAGAATCTAGGAAATGGAGTTTAAGATTCATCAAACATCTCAAACGCTGAAAGTTACTTACCATGTTTACTACGATGGCTTCAAAGTCAGCACTTTTCTCATTTCCCAAAAAGTTTCGAGCAATATTTCGAAAACTAAGCCATGCAGCTTTTTCTAAATCGTTCATTGTATTTATGAAATGTTCATCGTAAAATAGTTTTCTGATCTGAGGGTTATTGAATATCCCTTCTTTCAACTTAGCTTCAGTCAATTGAGGAAAACATTGTCCTTCCTTATCCAAAGCTTTTACAAATTAGCACTTAGCACTTAGCACTAGCACTAAGCTTATTGGCACTTTTTTATTAGCACTTTTGTTACTGCATTTTAATAGACAACATTCTGCCGAATTGATAGCTGGGTGGATGAATTGAAACAAACCTAAGTTAGTTGTATGAACAGATACGTAGTTGAATCAACCATGTTATTTTCTCAGTATAACGTTCTTTTTTGTTTTGATGTTCTCGTTTGCTTGAATGTCCCCCTGTGTCTGCATCCAGGGCACCTCCACGCGGTGACGGCGGGCAACGGAATTGCAACGCTATCCGGCTAAGTTCCTGGATCACGGCTTCCATGCCGTCAGGGCAGACACGGGTGGATTACCTATTACGATGCAGAGGATCGGAACCCCAGTATCGGCGGCTGGTCTGGGTGAGAAAGCGGGCCAACAGGCGTCGTCATCAAGCGACCGCAGCTTCTTATTGGTTGGCGACTTGACTGATAAGGAGTATGAGGCTACAAGAAGAACTCATGGCTCAACCAACCATGACTGTGGTCGCGACAGAAATATGTTATGCTTCGCTTGCAGGAGATATGAAGTAAGCAAATTGCGCAGTGAAATGACTAATAAATGTAGAAGTATATGTCGTGAATGTTATAATAGTGTACTTTCCAGTTAAGATGATACATTTGCTCTAGATAGTATCTGCTGCTCTTGTTACAACATGCTGAGACGATGAAATGAAAAGAAAAACAATAAAGTTTTAAAGTACAGCTCACCAGTAATATGGTCTATTCCTGAATCACAAGAAGACTGCTACTTTTGCAATACAGCGGTAGAGGGATTCAATGCGAAGACAAAATCAAAAATATGTTACTCAATAGTGTCTTCTGTTGTACCAGCAAATATTCAGGAGTCCAATATTGAAAATATGGATACGAGCACTTTAATGAATGAAGCTTCAACAAGTATTGAAGCAACAGATACAGAAGAAATTCTAGTTAGTAAAGAAGAACCTGAAGACAGCTGGGAACAAGGAGATGAAGATGAGGCATATATTCCAAAAGAGACAAAAAATAAACCGTTAACTATTTAATCAGGACAGTTTGAACGATTTTATCAGAAACATGTGTCTACCCAAAGATGTTTCTGAGTATATGGCTGCGGAGCTGAAAAGCCGTGGAATGCTAGAAGAGAAAACGAAGTTAACTTTCTACAGGAATCGAGAGGAGACATTCCGCAAATACTTTAACAAAGATGAAGAGGGCAGTTTGGTATATTGTACGAATGTTAGCGGTTTGATGAATGAAATGAAGCAGGACTGTTATGTTCCTGAAGAATGGAGATTGTTTATAGACTCTTCAAAACGGAGTCTGCCAATAGCACACTTAACGTGATTAAAAGAAAGTTCCGAATATCTCCAATATGTATTAGAGAAAATTCGTTATAATGAGCATAGGTGGCAAATTTGTGGTGATTTGAAAATTATAATGATCCTCCTAGGTTAACAATCAGGATTTACAAAGTATCCGTGTTTCTTGTGTTTGTGGGATAGTAGAGATTGCGCGAATCATTACGAAAAACAGGTTTGGCAAGCAAGAGCAGGTCTCGAACCAGGAAATCACAATATACTGAAACAGCCTTTAGTTGATCCATCAAAAGTATTACTTCCGCCTCTCCATGTGAAACTCGGGTTAATGAAACAATTTGTGAAGGCTTTGGATAAGGAAGGACAATGTTTTCAATACCTGACAAATCAATTTCCTCAATTGACTGAAGCTAAGTTGAAAGAAGGGATATTCAATGGACCTCAGATCAGAAAACTATTTTACGATGAACATTTCATAAATACAATGAACGATTTAGAAAAAGCTGCATGGCTTAGTTTTCGAAATATTGCTCGAAACTTTTTGGGAAATGAGAAAAGTGCTGACTTTGAAGCCATCGAAGCAAACATGGTAAGTAACTTTCAGCGTTTGGGATGTTTGATGAATCTTAAACTCCATTTCCTAGATTCTCATGTTAGCTATTTTCCAGAGAATTTAGGCGATTACAGCGAAGAGCAAGGTGAGCGTTTCCATCAAGATCTGAAAGAAGTCGAACAGCGTTGGCAAGAAAAATGGGACGTAAATATGATGGCAGACTACTGTTGGCTACTGAAAAGAGACACTGAAGATAACAGTAATTCGAAAAGGATTAGAAATCCACTACATAGATCCTTTGAAAACAAAAGAGAACGTTACAAGCAAAAGAAGGATTAAGCAGTTTTCTCAACTGCAATATCCAGCGCTTCGATTAGAAGAGACTTGAGTCTCATAAAACTACAAGAAAGATAAAAAGTAACCAAAATACCACGTAAATGTGACTTAATAATGACAAAAAAACTGTTCCGGTATTTTTAATATTTTATATGAATTGTGGCAAAACTGTGGGCGATGGGGTCAAACCGACCACGGATTCGGATTCAGCGACCCGAAAAACATGAAGGTATGGCATTTTTCTCGGCATAAACCGTTTCTTCTCGATTTGACTTTGAACTGACCTTGACTCTGACGTGACGGGGTCAAACCTACCTCGGATTCGGATTCAGCGACCCGAAAAACATGAAGGTATGGCATTTTTCCCGGCATGAACCGTTTCTTCTCGATTTGACCTTGAACTGACCTTGACCCTGATGTGATAAGGTTAAACCGACCCCGGATTCGAATTCAGCGACCCGATAAACATACAGGTATGGTGGTCTGGTTCCGATGTCAGACCACTTTTTTTTTGTGTGCCGGTGTAATAGATATCTGGATTAATACATATACCATTTTATTTTATATTTGTATACTGTTTTGTACGTCTTTTATGAATAAATCATTCTCCGAATATCTATCTATATAGGAAAAAAAAATTAATGTATAATGTATTCAAAGCGGTTATATTGTGCGTATAAAATATATAATTTTTAGAATCTGGAGAACTTTACTTAAAACAAAGATTTTTATAGTATATCAGATATTAATATAAAAGTTTAAATGTGCTGTAATATTTAACGTATTAGTTTATTAATATATTTAAATTTACCCGAAATTATATTTTTATTTAAACTCATTTAAACGTCGTGCAAGAACGACTTTAATTTGTAATTAAGTTATATTAATAAAGAATCTTATAACTTTATAAATAAATTTAGAAGCATTCCGCGATTCTAAATTGCAAATATCCCACCGATTTGTCACCAATTTTTAAGCTTTAACGTCCGATTAAAATTTATTAATTTTAATAATTTAATTCAACCGTACGTTCCAGTTCTCGTTGCGTCGAGCGGTTACGCGAGGAAGGTTTTCGCGTGGCAGAGGCTATAGGAGATAAAGTGAGGTTATTTGCAGGCTTGAGAGCTCTTTTCAGAAATCGAGGAAAGAAAACAATATAAATAATTATTTTAATTATTACCTTGATTTATTTGTCGGTTTGGTTTATAATGGCCCTTTTCCTTGGTACAACATTAATGTAGCGTTGTAATGTAATATTATAATCACTTTTAAATTGAATATAAAATGTAAAATTGATAACTAATATGGTAATCACTTTGAAATATAAAATTGATAAATAATATAATAATTACTTTAAGATAGAATACAAAAGATTACACTGACTATGAGAGTGTCACACCTCCGGATCACTGTTTTAGCTCAAACTTCGGGATAAGTTTTCAGATGATAAAATATGGAAAAAGCTAAAGTTGTCGTCACAAATACTCAATATTTTCGTAATTACAGGCAATTAAAGAAAATCACTAAAAAAGTTACTAGATTTTTAAACGCATATAGTTCCTTAGCATTGACAGCTAAAAGCTTGAAACTTTTTTTAAATTAAAGCTGAGCTCAAAACCTTTCGAAACAATAGTTACAGCATATCAAAATATTATTTTTTCCCAAAATTAGAGCGTAATAAGGATTGGGCCTGAATTTTCTTTTTAAATCATTAATTAATAATAAAAGCTAAAATTAGGTCTAATCTTTATTACGCTCTAACTTTGGGAAAAAATAATATTTTGATATGCAGTAACCACTGTTTTGAAAGGATTTCAGCTCAGCTCTAATTTAGAAAAAGTTTTAAGCTTCTAGCTGTCAGTACTAAAGAACTATATGCGTTTAAAAATCTAGTAACTTTTTTAGTGATTTTCTTTAATTGCCTGTAACTAGGGAAATATTAGGTGTTTGTGACTATAACTTTAGCTTTTTCTATATTCTGTCATCTGAAAACTTATCTCGAAGTTTAAGCAAAATCCGTGATCCGGAGGTGTGACACTCTCCTAGTGAGTTAAACTTATAAAAATTCTATTGCCTTTTATGGCTTTTCAAGATACAACTGACCTGTACTAGGTGCAGCAAACGACTGTGGTAGAATAACATGCATTATGATTAGTTCAGTGGTTTTTATATTTTTCGGGAAAACCGAAAATCATGATGCAAAAAACCTCTGAAATCTGGGCGACTTATTTTTGAGTAGAGGTCATCGTTTATTTTTCTCATTTAATTAAGAAAAAGATAACGCTTTTTTAATTAGAATTAGATGATTCCAATGCTCATGTTTTCCGATGACCTCTTGAACGGAAAAGCTAAAACTTTTGGAAATCTCAGCCAAAATTTTTTTTGTTACAAAATTTAAAATTTATTAATTATAAAAAGAAATGTTTAATAAGTGAAGACGTTACATCGAAACCAATTTATTTCATTCAAATAAATAATTCAGTTCAATTTAATAAATATTTATTGAAATTAATTTTGTTTTTTCAAAAAAATAAGATAATTGATTTCAAATAAACCGATTAATTGATTCAATTAATGATTTAACATTATCCAACTTAATGTTTGTTAATTCAAATAAATGCTAATACAAATAAACCTATTTTTAATTCGAAACCGATTTATTTCATTCAAACAAATAATTTAGTTCATTTCAATAAGTATTTATTTAAATTTATTTTGTTCTTTCAAACAAATGAGTTTACTGATTTTAAATAAACGGTTTATTCGATTTAATTAATGATTTTTTACAATTTAACTAAATGTTGTTTAATTCAAATCAATAAAAATTCAAATAATTTTTTTATTGATTTTGAATAAATATTTGGTTGAAGCAAGAACTAAATAATTAATTCAACTTAATGTTTATGTGAATTAACTAATCGAAATTTAAATAAATATATTTAGTTGGTTCAACTTAATTTTTTTTTCAGTGTGTGGTGGATTTTTAAATAAATTTTTAATCTCAATTTTATTTCTTAATTTTGAATTTGAATTATAAAATAAAATATAAAATAATTACTCCATATTAAATATTATTTTTTAGTTTCAAGCTGATTCAAGGTTAGTACAAGTAATTCCAACAACCATCAGAGTGACAATTCACTATGTATTTGTTGACTCTTACAACATATACATAGTTTCATTGGTGAACAAAGATGAGCACTAAAAAAATATTTTATAACAAGATAAATTATTATTATTGCTTATTTTAATAACATATCTTTTTACATTTCAGCTTTATCGAGTCGATAACAAGGTTCTCTTGTCTGGTATCTCATATTTATATTGTTAGTTGATATAAATAAGAGATACCAGAAAAAAATTATTTTATGAAAGATAAGTATAGCAGTAATAATTTTAAGATATAATAATTAAAAACTTTAAAGCTGTTTTTCTCGAATATTGAATTTTTAAAATTTTAGGTGCTGCCCCGTAAAATTTGAGCTGAATCGCGGTATGGATCCGACTTTTTTAAGCTAATTTAACTTCAGTATTAGCATCATTCTCGCGTGAATAAGGGGTTTTGAAATCAAATGATTAAAAGTTATAAAAAAATCAAAAAACAAGGTAAAAATATTAAAATTTATTAAATAAATTGATATTTTTTGTTGATAAGTAAAAAATTTTCTGTGTTTCAAGAATTCCCTTATTCACGCAAGAATGGCAAGAATACTGAAGCTTAATATAATTGGAAAAGTCTATTTTATTCAGCGGTTCAGCTTAAACCTTACGGGGGAGCAATTATAAGAACAAGAATTGATCGAATGATTATGGGACTATGGCTACAGCAATATGAGCTTATAAAGGCTTAAGAGGACGTTGGATCTCTCTATCTTTTTCTAATTGAAAAATCTTGGTTTTTGGTAAAACTATTGATTATTGATAAAAATTAGAATTATCCGCGACTTATATAGTAAAAAGCAATATTTTTTTGATTATGACAAATTAATTTTAATGCTTTGTTTTTAAGAAAAGTTTGACATACTTACAAAATCATAAGTTAGGCTAGAGAATATAATGTTTAAAAATGTCAAACTTTTCTTCAAAACAAAGCATCAAAATTAATTTGTCTTCATCAGAAAAAATTTTGTTTTTTACTGTACAAGTTGTGGACGACTCTTAATTCCTATTAATAATCACTAGTTTTTCCAAAAACTTACATTTTTTAAGTAAAAAAGGATAGAGAGATCCAGCGTTCTCTCAAAATAAAGGTATTCTAATCTACTTTTAAATACTATTTTTATTTGTAAAGAATTAAGTTAAATCTAATTATTACATAACTTTTTTACTTGCAGGTGGAAAAGGTGTTAAGTGCCCTTAACGGAGTATACAAATGCTACTATCAAAAAATTGGCGCGCAACGAGGACGATCAGATTATTATTGAAAATACTCACGGCTATCGTATCATCCAATTTTTCTCCGTCTTCACTGCAATCAGCAACATAGTAATTTGCAAGAATTGCAAAACAAGTATAACGTTTAATGAAGCGAGTTTGGCAGGATTAGGTTTCAAAATTGCTGTCTCGTGTCAGTGTGGTGCTTTTTACATAAAATCTGATCCGAAGAGTAGAAAAGCCTATGAAATTAATCGATGTATAGTGCTTGTGATGCGGCTTTCAGGAATTGGAAGGGAAGGTCTGAGTCTTTTTTGTGGCTTCATAGACATAGCAAAAACTTTTTATTCGAACCTTCAAAGGCTGTTTAAAAAGTGGTTGGACAGCTGCACTAGTTGCTATACTTAATGTAACAGTATAGCAACTATTTTTAAAATTATGTTTAAAAAGTTACATAAAAAGGCAGATTTATATGAGATTTACTCATATGAAGAATGGCTTTTAACTGATGGTAATTGCCAAAATAATCACGACGGATCGGCTGCGAAAATGGAAGTCAATGGCATAAAGGAAACGTTTAGCCGCTCACTCGAAAATCATGGTGTCAAATATACACACTACATCGGTGACGGAGACAGTGCTACGTTTAAAGGTAGTTTAGATATTGATCCATATGACACGCCCTTTGAGAAGCTATAATGCTATCTACACGTTAAAAGAGAATGGATACACGATGCCGAAATGAAAAAAAAGTGAAAGGCTTAGGAGGAAGAAGTAAAAGAGAAGTAAAATTAACTGATAAAATCATAAATAAACTTAAAAAATATTATGCTTTGGCAATAATAAGGCATCAAGATAATGTAGATGTAATATATAAGGAGATTTAGGCTACAATTTTCATATAGGCTCGACTGACAAGAGTTCACAACATCAAAACTGTCCAGCTGGCGCAGATAGCTGGTGTAGATATCGCCGAGTGGAAGCTGAAAGACTCGATATGAAGAAATTTAAACACTATTATCTGTCATTAGATACAGAAGTTTTAAAAGTTTTGCATCCATTTTATACGGATCTATAAAAAATGGAGTTGCTAAATAGATGCAAGGGGAGCAACACGCAAAATAATAATGAAAACTATGACGGCTTGCTATGGCGCTAAAAACCATAGAATTGGCCAATTTTTTTGCAACGGATATTTCCAATGATGGCATGAAATCATTTAGAACAATGGGTATAATTGTTAGCTCCTGCGCAATAGAATATACCGAGACTTGTAACGTGGTGCGTATGCGGCTAGCCGAGAAAAGGTGCGAGGAGACTTCAAAGGAGGCTTGGACAGCTCGTAGACAATCTGCATCTGAACAATAGCACTTTCTAGAACAAGAGGAAGGCGAATTATATGGCGCTGGAGTGGCAGAATAACTATAAGTATGGAAAAATTAATTTTATAACACAAAAATCAGTAGTTAAAACTTTGAACGCGTTTTTCTCAAAACTGCATTTCCAAAAATGGTTGCAGCTCTAGCTCAGAGGAAAATTAGGATATCGATTTGAAATTTTGTACGAATATTCATAACATATTTTAACATACCATGAGCTAGGATCTTTTTGATATTTAAGCAATTGCCAATTTTCCAAGCAAATAACGAGCATTTTTTTTTTAATGTTATTTTTTTTTTTAAATAGTGTCATTTTGTTAATTTTTAATATTTTTAAAATATCCTAGTTTCTAGTACGGAGAAACTTATTTAGTTTAACGTCCAATTTTTTTCTAGATCTGAGCATCCTGAAGCCTATTGACAACTTTATTCTTGGAGGACTCCACGTCATAGCGTATAAATCGGCTTAGAGTCGATATTTTTGCGTGAAATTTTTTTTGTTAACTCATTAGAAGTATCTCAATATATCCTTTTAACCTAAAAATATTTGTATGCTTGGTTTTTTAGTCCTGGAAAATCACCTGCTTTTTACACTCGAGAAACTAGTTTAGTCCCTTAAGAGCAGGTCGTATATCTCTATCCTTTTCAAATAAAAAAATTAATTTTTATGCAAAACCTAATAAATGCAACACGAAATAAGGACAAAGCCCCATCTCTTATGATAAAGAACCATATTTTCTTTTATGAGGAAAAATTATTTTTATCGATTCATTTTGAAGAAAACCTTGAAAAACTTAAAAAATAGAGGTTAGAATGGACAATTCGGGTTTTCAAGGTTTTCTTCAAAACGAATCGATAAAAATAATTTTTTCTCATGAAAGAAAATATTGCTTTTTATGATACAAGATGGGGCTAGTTTTGCTACAATTATTAGTTTTCGCAAAAAATTAATTCTTTGATTAGAAAAGGACATAGATACACAACCTGCTCTTAAGGTGAGTAAAATGTCCAACTTCATCAATTTCTAAACTAATATTTTTCCTGATTTTTGTAGTGATTGAAATTAGGTTTTGCAATATTTCTAGTTTCCGAACTCATACCCTAACCTCAACATAACCCAAAAACTACTTATTTTATATAATATTTTTTTCTCCGTTAGAATTATTGATATTTATTTCGCAAACATCACATGAATAAATCATAACACTTTCTTTTACTATGATTTTTCGCAAGTTTCAGAAAGCAGTTTTTCTAATCTTAAAAGAATATTTTATTAATAAAATCGCCATAACTTTGCTCAGTGAGAAGCTACAAGTAATTTTCTGGGTTCAAAATTTGTATTTTCTTAAGACAAACAAAGTTTATGATTACCAAAAATTCTATTACGGCATGGGGGCATAGCAAAAAACTTAGAAAACCATTATTTTCTGGGTTCTTTGGTGATTATTAGTTTCTAGCACTTCACAAATTATTTTTAGAGGAAAAAATAGCTTTATTGGATTCTACGAGAGAAAATACATTAAAAATATGTATGGCAACTTTAAGAATACTTGGATGCTGTTACGAAACAGTATAAAAAATAGAAGAATTCTCAAATTGTTACATAGCTACTTTGCAGCGTTTCTGCATTTCATGTTTTATAACCTTAATCATCTCTTCAGAGTCACAAAGCTACTATTTGATGTATCAGGTAAATTACGTCCATTACACGCCGAAAATGAACAGGAAATAGATATAAGAACTATGTTACTTCTAGATCTATATAAATATATATACACCGCCTGTCACATACTTTTGTTCTCCAGGAAAAAAATTAATCAACATTAAAATTAAATAATAAATGTATCTGAAACAATCCAACGCTGTTCGAAAGATCGTTAAAAAAAGTTTAAAAAAATATTAGTTTAGTATTGCCAAAGCTATATTTATTCTCTTTATGCAAAATTCGAGAATTTTTTTTTCAATTATTTTGGTCTTTATAAAAGCAAGTGCAGTTTTAGTAAAGAGAGTTGAATCAAAATAAAACTAAATAGATATTAAGAGGCGGTCGGAACCAAATCGGTGACTTGCGGTATATATCAAGTCAGCATTTTTCGCTTTACGATAATATTTTGTATATTTTTATGGCTTAAACTATTTCAAATCATTCTTTATATACATGACTAGAGGAAATGACTATATTTTTACCATATGAATAAGTAAATAAATTAATATAAGCATTTATTACAAATATCAAACTGACTTGACATATACCGCATGCAAAAAACTGTCGTGTCGATTGTTAGGTGGCATTTTTCGCTTTATAACAATATTCTGTATATTTTTGTGGCTTTAACTATTTTAAATTATTCTTTATATACATGACTAGAGGAAATGACTATATTTTTACCATATTAATAAATGAATAAATTATTATAAGCATTTATTACAAGCACCGAACTAAGTCACCGATTTGGTTCCGACCGCCTCTTAAAGCTTATTATTTTTCTTTTAAAATGCCGTATCGAACATTTCAACACGATTATTTTTTTCAGAGATATTAAACTTTTTCTGAAAACCTAAGTATCTTTTTTAATCGCAAATATCTCAAGAACAAAAAACATTACTTTTTAGCTGAACTATAATGATTCACGATAAAAAATTAAATAGAAGAAAAAAATTTTTTTGAATATTTCTGCATATGAAAAATTATTTTATCGTATAATGTTGTGAGGATTCAAGTAAAACATATGAGTGAATCCACAGAAATGGTCATATTTCAGAAGAAAAGATTCTGAGATTTTTTTTTAAATCTCACTTCTCAAATTTTTTTTGTCGCTAAATACGTATTATTGAAGTACAAAAATACTCGCGTAATTCATTTATGATAAATTTATCATAATTTTTCGATCATACAGTTAATTTTAGTTGAAAATGAAAATTAAAAAAAAAAATTAATTAACATACATTATTTTACCGAGAAGATCATTGACTATGAAACATTTTTTTTACTTCTTCCTTCATTTTTTCACACTTTTTTAAACTTTTTTTGGTGCCTTGTTTTGTTTGGTTTCTAGATACAGTTTTCTTAGATATTTATATTTTATCTTTCATTCATATTTATTTTTGTTTTTTTATTAATATTTGGTGTAATAAAAGATTTTGCATCGTTATTTTATGTTAAAAAGATTAACATCTAAAACTAACCATTAGAGCTCCACTTATGCGAGCAAAAAAAACTGATTTTTTTTATCTAGTTAAGCAGAAGCTTAATGCACTGGATTCTGCAATTTTGTAATCTCGACTTGCATATATTTATACCAAGAAGAATTTTTATTATTTTTTGGCGTAGAATATGTTTTTTTCATTTGAAAATAATTTATAGTAATTTTGCAGGTGGAACAACTTGAAAAAATGTCAAAAATTTATAATGATAAAATTTTTACTAATGTCAGATATGACCATGTCGGCGGGAACAAGATTTTGAGTCGTTGTTTTATGCAAAAAAGTGATTAGAATTTATATCTAAAATTAATCAGCTGATCTGCGTCTGCGCAAGCAAAATATGCGAAGATCCTGTTATAGCTGATATAAATACAGAAGTTCTATAATTAATAATCTATTTGTAAACTTCACGAATAAAAGAACTGATACAGTTGCTGAAATACTAGACACAAATGGATATTGTGGAGGTACAACTTTTAATAATAACGAATTTGAATACGAGAAAGTCGTGGTGGCAGCAAAATTGGAGATTAAGGCCTTAGACGACAAAGGCGACGTAGATAAAGAGAAAAAAGTGGCAATTTTGAGTACTGAAACACGATGCATCTATACCAGCAGTAAATGCATTGATGAGAAAGAAACTTGTATTTTCTGGACTCCAGTAATGAGTTCACCATTCCATATGAAGATATAGAGACACTCATGGTTGATCACAATTCGAACACTCCAATTATCTACTTTAGAAATTCAACAGATAAAATAAATTTTGCTTTGACCAAAACTGGAGAAGAGACCCTGTGCGGGTACAGGGCCGGTCTAACACTACCTGGGGCCCGGTGCTACAAAATCAGGGGGGCCCATCATGATCATGAAATAAGGGTGCTATTTCATTATAAATTAGGAAAAATGGGCATTTCTTCATATAGAATTTTATAATTTTTTATATGTACATATAATAATTTTTTGAATTCCCATTAATAATTTACAAAAAAATTATTGCTTACATAAATAAAAGTACATAAAAAATTATAAAAGATATAAAAAAAAGTACGAAGTTATTAGATTAATACTTTAAATTTTTTATACTTTATGATTTAGGATATGTAAAATACATTTCAATGATTATTGAAAGTGTAGAATTATAAATATATTATTTATTGTTACTTTATTAATTTTATAAAATAATTATGAAATATAATATTCTTATTTTTATGAAAAAATAATAAAAATGAATTCAAAGAATTATAAAATAATTAAAAGAATTGATAACTTTGAATACAGAAATAAATATTTTAATTTAATATTAAAATTATTTTCTAAACAAAAAAGTTTCCATATTTTTAATAAATGTGATGATAAGTAGATTACAATTATAAAATATAAAATTCATTATACCGATATCTTAATAAGTGAAGAAATACATGTAAAGCTAGGACACTTAAAATTGAAAAAAATTTGAGTTTTTTCTAGTATTATTAAAAAAATCCTATTATTGTGTAAAATTAATAATAATAATAATAATAATAATTCAGCTTAGAAATAATTTTGATGATGTTTATAAAAAATAATAAAAATAATAAGAAAACAATACTTTGATTAAGATTAAATATTTATCATAATTAAATTTTTTATTTCACAAAGAATAAAAAGATTATTTTTTTTTAAATATCAAAATTGTTTCAGCGGGGCCCCTGAATCAGTAGGGCTCGGAGCTTTAGCCCCCCCTAGCCCCCCCGTTAGTCCGGGCCTGTGCGGGTATAAATTAATCAAAACGAATCAATCAAAATTATTTATCTTGAATGGTCTTCCTCTAACATATTCTGTTTCCGACATCTTTACCTTAAGGGGTGTCCTTATACCGGCACAGAGATCTACCTTATCTACATTTGAATTGTGCATTTTAATAAAAATTTAATTATTTTTGACTAAAATCCATAGAAGAGGCACATTCTTAACATTCTAAAGAATTTATTGCAACGTTAAAAGACAAAATAAAAGTGAAAATGAAGACAAAACTGCATGATACGATTATTCATAACTACATTGAAAAGTTAATCGTATTAAGCAGTTTTCGCCTTTATTTTTACCCTTATATTGACTTTTAACGTTGCAATAGATTCTTTGGCATGTTAAGAATGTGCCCCTCCTGCGAATTTCAGTTATGAATAGTTAAATTTTTATTACAATTCATAATTTAAATGTAGATAAAGTAGAAATCTATGTCGGTATGAGGATTCCTCTCAAAGATAATAAAGTAACAGGGCTATCTAGCCATAACAGCAGGAGAAATCGGATACATTATTCATTGTGTGTCGCGATCCTGCGAAATCAGAAAAACACATATGCATAGTAATATACCAATAACCTGCGGAGACAAAGCTTCACTTAACCTATATGTAAAGTGTTGGCAGAAATAGGAACTGCCAGACACTGTAACACACTAATACCAAGTACTTTCAAGCAATGATTTAAGATCCATTTTATAGCAACGGAGATAAATCCACCACAAATTTTGAAATTATTCATTCAGCTGACAAAGCAGCATGCCAGTATCTCGGAAGTGTTGGCAAATGTGATGTATATGCAAGAAGATCTAGATAGATTGCATGAGCATTCGATCTTCTCAGCCGAAAAACCTGCGATGCTAAAAAGAATAGCTCGATTACTCAACGACAAAGACGCGAGGACGCGCTCTGTAAAATTCAATAATCTTCTGATATCCGAGGAAATGATGTCAATGATGGAATTGACGTTCAACAAAATCTAGAACAAGTTCCAGAAATTTCTTCAAATTCCAGCAGGATTAATATTGATTATATTGATATGTTAGATAGTCTAATTGGTCTTTGACACAATAATCTGTAGGTACATACTTTACACCGTACGTGAATGGTGTGCAAGACTTCTAGGAGCCATTTTCAGCTCAATGATGCATTTGCTTACGAAACCAGAATATGAAGAAAAGAATAAATTGTCAGAAAACAAAACAGAATACAAAACAACGAGACAAATGAACCAGTCAAAACGAGGAGCCACCGAATCTAGTTTCAGACCACCAGTAAGGAAGACAATTCGTGAAATAGATCTCAAGCTGATGAGGAATTTCAAGCAAACCATTTAAAAAATTATATTGCTTTGTTTTCACGGAGGGGGTGTTACATCCTCATATAAGCAAATGTATATGTTTTTTAATATAAATCAATACAATATAATTATTTTAATATCGATTTATAATTTATATTGTTTTTTTTCACTCTTCTATTAATATCTTTAAAGCATGTATGAAAAAAAAACTTATTTTATGAAAAAAATATTATTTTATAAATAACTATTCACTTTTAATTTCTTTCTGTAATTTCGTAAGAGCGAAGTTGTACTTTTGCAAGGCTACCTCAGCATTTTAAGAGCGATAAGAAGATATCCTCTGTCAGAAATGCGAGTATTAGATGCGAATATTCTCACGGTCGAAATGTTTTTTTTCTTACCTTCTTAATGCAAAATAATTTTTTAGTGAGTCTGTCAAGATCAACTTCTTCATTGATCTACGGTAAAAACCTAATAACACTTAATGTTCAAAAAGCTAGATGCACGCGTGCCTAAGATTATTAGAATAATAAAGAATTTATATTCTATTATAAGTGTATTCATGTGCGTGGGTGGGTGGATACGGGGCTGTGTGTGTGTATATGTGTGTACGTGTATGTGTGTACGTGTATGTATGTATGTGTGTATGTGTATGTTTGTGCGTGCATGTGTGTGTGCACTGAAAAATAAGTGGTAGTCCACGAGTCCCTCGAAGCACTTCTGCTCAACGAAACCGTAAGAATGCTAATACTTACTCTCATGGGGAAAGTGACGCCCCACTGTCAACGCTAACAGCTCTTTTTGTTGCGCATGTGTATTCCCACTCACGTGGCGATTTCGCTTGGCGTCATGCGACACGGTGGTCCTTGAGTAATTTTGACCGTGAAGTTTTTGCACCTCAGATTTTCCTTTTGGATATAATTCTATGTACATTTAGGATCCAATTTCAACAAAATCCAAAATCGAAGAATGAGCACTTTTTTATTTATTCAAATTTTATTTTCTATATATTTTTTAGAGAGAAAATTTTTTTTATTGATAATTTATAAGCTCAATTAGTAGGTTGTCGTTTTCAAATATAATTATAAATTATCTACATATTTTAAGTTAATATTATTGTTAATATTTTCAGGGAATTCTAAAGTTATGTAACAATGTAAGCGTAACGTTAAAATAAAGATTTTTTTTGTAAAACATTATACTGATAAAGACTATAAGAAATGATATGTTTTTAAATTATTTAAAGACGTCATTTGAAGTAATTATAATTTGAAAATACTGTGTATTGATATTTTATAAGAACACTGCATGTACTTTTGGTGTTTCAGTAACTTTAAAAGTACATTTTCCATGTTTGGATTCAAAGCTTTCACGGCATTGTTAGAGGATTTTTTTCAGATTTCGACCGTATAAGTTGTGGTTTAGGATACCGACCGTTGTAATGTTCACAAAACTTTGATATTCTAAACCACAACTTACACGGTTAAAATCCCAAAAAAACCCCTTAACAATATCTAAATTTCTCATGTAAAATATTATATCGGAGGAAATTGAGGCCTAGGTTTTTACGACAAACAGGCTATGAAAGCGGTCCATTTTGATTATTCTGCAACGTCAGTTAATCTGAAGTATTGCGAAATGATTCTAATTATGCAGATAAATTATTAGGAGCAGTCTGCGAATATAATTCACTGTACGTAACTTTAGTAAAAACTATGTGTATGCGATCTGTATATATACCTGCATAATAAGAATTATTTTATGAAACTTCATATTAAATTATGTTACAGGAAAATCGTAATAGACCGCTTTCATGGCCTGTTCGCTGTAAAAACCTAGGCCTCGATTTTTTTCAATTCAATCTTTTACATGGAAATTGTACTTTTGATATTACTGAAATACCAAAAGTACATGCAGTGTTCTTAAAAAATAATAATTCACAGTATTTTCTAATCACGATTTCTTCAGATGCCGTCTTCGAATAATTTGAAAACATATAATTTATCATAGTCTCTATAACTATAATGTTTTACAGAGGATTTTAATTTTAACGTTATGCTTACATTGTTACATAAATTTACATTTTCCTAAATATATTTATAATAATATTTGCTTATAATATGTAAAGAATTCATAATTCTATTTGAAAACGGCATTCTAGAAATTGAGCTCATAAATTATCAATAAAAAATTTTTTTTTACAAAAGCATATATATATATATATATATATATATATATATATATATATATATTAGGGTGTCCCTTATTTACCAATGTTTTTTTTTTCGTTGTGCCGCCCCCTAGATCTTTAATTTATGCTAAAAAATGAAGATTCTACACGGAAAAAGTGAGAAAAAGACGTTTTAAACCGTGCCTATTTCGCAAAACGAGATTTTAGTCCACGTATACGCATTATACTTTATCTAACGTATTTCATTCCTCTACTATGTTAAAAAAGAGCTTTAAACAGTTCAACTATTAGATTTTTTTTATGTAAAATTTAGCATAAGAACGAAGTTTTACTTATTTTAGATCAAAACGTACATATAGTAAGGTAAGAGACATTTTTGCATTAATTAAAGTCAGTTTTTTAACCCTTTGAGGGGTGGTGGTACATATATGTACCACCTCTTTCGCCTTGGTTTTTCTCGTACTTGCAGTACATTTTGTCAACTTGTAAATGCTTACAAACACTTTCTAGACTCTTGCGACTGTAAGGTATTAGGGCCAAGCACAATTTATTAATAATTTATATAATTTAAGTTTTTTTTTAAACAACTAACGTGGAAAAACGCGTTTTTTCAGATAAAAATGTACCCCTCAAAGGGTTAAATTATTTTTTGCTTTTTTGATTAATAATGAAAGTTATTTATGATTTGCCTGATTATTTTGAGTAATAATTTTCAAAAAATAGACATAAAAATTCACAACAATTATGAATTAACATATTTTGTACATTATGAAATTTCTAAGATTGTTTTCAAAAACAATTTTTGTTTACAATAGTTGGTTTAAGCGTATGATAATATTTTTTTTATAATATTAGGGGTAACCGGGGTAAATTGGACCCATGGGACAAACCAGACCAGCATTACTTTATATGAATATACGTAAATATTAGAAGATTAAAACTACATAAAAAAACTTTAGCAATAAATGTAATTCAATGTAACAATATTAAAATCTTATTGGTCAAATAAAAATTTACTATATTTTTACATAAAGTGATGCCGGTCCGATTTCCCCGGGGGTCCGATTTACCCCGATTTCCCCTACCTTCGATGTATTCAAGTTTTTAATTAATTTATTAAAAAACTGTACGATTATGCTGACATTGATTCTTTAGTATCCAATGCTGCCTTAGAAAAGATCAAAAGGCATTTATGGTACTTAACCCCTGAGGCAAGTGCTATTTCATTTTTTGATGATGCTTTATCTTTTGAAGTCAGATGTCAGATGGTTTTATCGTTAGAAAAAGACTTTTACACTGATGATTTACCTCCGAAAAATACATAATTAATAATTCTACAGATTTAAAAAATTTTAAAATTCTAGAATTAGATCACTTTATAAATCGTCAATCACTCTTATTTTTTGATAGACTTAATATTAACAAAAACTCTTTGTATACTGATTGTAAGACTTGGTCTACTAATGATGATTATTTAAAAGGTTTAGAGATTGTTAAAAATTTACGTGTTGTAAATGATGCTGAAAGAGCTGTAAAACTTACCGAAGATTATATAAACAGAACCAAGAATGAAGATCAGAAATTATTCTTGATACAAAATGTATGCCAATTTCGTAAAGATTTTGAAGATGCTAATAAGCAAACAATTGTAAAAAAAATAAAATTGCAGGAAAAAGATGATAATTGAAACTTTATCAAAACAACAAAAATTTTAATAAATTTTATTGCTTTATAATGACTATATTTGATTTTATTTAATATTATATATTTTTTGAGAATTTTGGTGAATTTTACGTACACGCCCATTCGCTTTTACGTGTTTCCGACATTTTGAAATATACAAAGTATGTTGATTCATTCGTTTTGTGAATTTTCATGTCTAATATTCTAAAAATTATTACTCAAAATAATCAGACAAATCATAAATAACATTCATTATTAATAAAAACAAATAATCATTAAAAAAACTGACCTTAACTGATGTAAAAGTGTCTCTTACCTTACTATATGTACGTTTTGATTTAAAATGAGTAAAAATTCAAATTCTATGCCAAATTTTACATGAAAAAATGTGATAGTTGAACTGTTTAAAGCTCTTTTTAAACATAGTAGAGAAATGAAATACGTTAGATTAAGTATAACGCGTATACGTGGACTAAAATCTCGTTTTGCGAAATAGGCACGGTTTAAAACGTCTTTTTCTCACTTTTTCCGAGTAAAATCTTCATTTTTTAGCATAAATTAAAGATCCAGGGGGCGGCACAACGAAAAAAAAAACATTGGTAAATAAGGAACACCCTAATATATATATATACATATACATATATATATATACATAAAATAAAATTTAAATAAATAAAAAAGTGCTCATTCTTCGATTTTGGTTTTTGTTGAAATTTGATTCTAAATGTACCTAGAATCATATCCAGAAGGAAAATCTGAAGTGCAAAATCTTCATGGTCAAATTTACTCGAGGACCACCGTGGCGAAGTACACCTCTCTTCCCACCAGTGGCACTTTGTGCGCACGAAACGATAAGAGTATAGTTTCGTTACCGATGGTAGTACTTCTTTGCCACTTATTTTTCAGTGCAAATGGTGAAAGCAAAAAAGTATTTTGGCACGAACATATTAATGCTCTAGTTTGCGAATGTTCGTAGTTATTCAGCACGAAGATCGTAGTGCATTAGCTGTAGAAAACGGTACAAGTAAAACCCCCTAACGCTCGAAGTTAAGGGTTATGAATTTCGTAGAATATATGATTGGTACTAATATCATATGTGTATAC
Source organism: Anastatus disparis (assembly GCA_017163975.1). Taxonomy (NCBI): domain Eukaryota; kingdom Metazoa; phylum Arthropoda; class Insecta; order Hymenoptera; family Eupelmidae; genus Anastatus; species Anastatus disparis. Next base: position 1,878,683 of record JAFFSR010000297.1, read on the forward strand.
TTTAAATTTCATAGCTCAGCACTATAAGCTTCGTAGTGAAACAACACGTGGGTTCGAAGTCGGTTTCTGCCTCTGCTTTCGCTGCCAGCGAGGAGGAGAAAAAAAAAGTAGGGAAAGTATAGTCGCAAACCAATGGGGTCAAAGACATATAGTAAAGTGTGTTTATAGTTTTTCACTCAAAAAAACTATTAAACTAGAGTGTGTTTAAGTACATCTGATTTTTAGTACAAATTATTTTCGGTATTCGAAAGATCTACTCCTATATCATGGTCCTTGTTTATCTGCAAAAATAGATGATTTTGAAAAAAGATGTTCAATCAATTATTGTATTTTTAATTTTAATAACATTTTATTATTAATATGGTCACCTGTAATTTGTGCTCAATAAGGTTATAAACATAACGATTCTATTTAATTTCAATAATTATCTTTATTTGAAACTATTAATGAAAGCTACACTAAGAAAATCAATTTTCAATAGCTTTCCGCCTAGTAAGAAAAAACAAATTGATCGTATGCAAAATTAAAAAAAAAATAATTGGCTAAATAAATACAATATTTTTTTCAAAATTTTGTAAATGCTCAAAAATTAAGAATACGCTAGGAAATTCAGTTTTAAAAAATGTTCCTTTATTTGGCAGAAACAAATAATTTCCATGTAAATTTTATAATAAATCTATTAAGCACTTTACGTAAAATAAAAAATAAAAAAAGAAAAATCAAAATAATTTTCAAAATCTTTCAAATTTTTTAAATTTGTAACTACGTTAAGAAAACTAGTTTTCGAAAGTTTGTTTTCTTTGGAAAGTAGCGAATACATTGTATACAAATTTTAGAGCAAATCTATTGAATAGTTTACGTAAAATACAAATAAAAATGGGAAGTGAAAATTTTTTTCGAAATTTTTAAAATGCTCTAGAATTAAAACTGCACTTACAATCAGTCAAAAATCAGTTGAAAAATTTTATTTTTCAGACAGTAGCGAATAAATTGTAGACAAATTTTGGAGCAAATCTATCGAGTAATTTACGTAAAATAAAAGAAAAATGAAAAATAAAAATATTTTTCAAAATTTTTCAAATGTTTTAAAATTAAAATAACGCTTAGAAAATCAGTTTTCAAAAGTTTTCTTTTTTTGCTAGTCGCAATTCATTTCCATACAACTATCAAAGCAAATTCATCTAGTAGTTTACGTAAAATGAAAAAAATGAAAACTTAAATTCTATTTTTTTAAATGGCTTTGCAATTCAAATTACACTAAGAAAACCAATTTCTAATAGCTTCCTCCCTAGTAAGATAAAAAAATTATAGGTATGAAAACTTGAAACAAATCCATCGAGTAGTTTTCAAGATCTGATTGGCTAAATGAATAATACGCACTGGAAAATACTAAACCCCGACTTAACGTGATTTAAGGTGGATCATCCGCTAGCTATAGTTTGTTGTTCATAAAAATTAAAAGTTAAAAAAATTCTTCAATATTTTGAAAATAATTAATTTATAGCAAGAAAAAAATCCCCGTAAATTTTCAAGTAGCCTTAACGATTAATTTTTTTATATGTGCTCACTCAAAGTTTGCGTGTTTTGTATCTTATAGTAGTAAAAAGATAAACTTTAAGAGCAGGTCGTATATCTCTATCCTTTTCTAATCAAAGAATTTATTTTTTTGCAAAAACTAATAATTGTAGCAAAAAATAAGGAGATAGCCCCATCTCGTATAATAAAAAGAAAGATTTTCTTTGATAAGAAAAAATTATTCTTATCGATTCGTTTTGAAGAAAACCTTGAAAAACTTAAAAAATAAAGGTTAGGATGGACGATTCAGTTTTTCAAGGTTTTCTTAAAAACGAAGCGATAAAAATAATTTTTCCTCTTAAAAGAAAATTTTCCTTTTTATTATACGAGATGGGGATTTGTTTTTATTTTTTGCTACAATTATTAATTTTTGTGAAAAAATCAATTCTTTGATTAGAAAAGGACAGATATACTCGACTTCCTCTTAAGTGAGCATAAATAATAAAATCAGTCGTTAAGGCTAGCTGAAAATTTACGGGGAATTTTTTCTTGGTATAAATTAATTATTTTCAAAATATTGAAGAATTCATTTAACTTTTAATTTTTATGAACAACTTACTATAGCTAGCGGATGATCCACCTTAATTGTTTGTGAGTTATATTTTTAATAATATTATATATCGTAAATATTACGAGGATTTTTTAATTAATGTTAAAAAGAATGTTTTATTATAAAGTATTTAATAATAGATAAAATTAATTGGTAGACAATATAATATATTGAGTAAAATAATATAAGTGTAAATACAAGGTTTTAGCGTAAGTGCGTAAGTATTATGTTGACAAGTTGGAGTGTCGGTGATGACTGACTAAGCTTTTTACAAAGGTGAAAACTCTTGGAAAAGAGTTGTTTTCTTAAGAGCATGATGAAGCTGTCCGCCTTCTAATAATATTTCCAATCTTAACTTATGAATAAACGATGCGTTAAATCGAGTTTCTTTGCTACAAAGAAAAAATTTGTAAGATTAAACTCTAGTGCGGACAACTCAAGAAATCCACCAAAATATTATACATACAAAGTTATAATAAAAACTTTCAATATGTCGTATTTTAAGGTTAGGTTTGTCGAGTTTGATATCTAATTTCCAATCCAAGCTCATAAAAAAATAAAAAGTCCAAATGATTTTTTATTTTAACAAAAATTATTGTATAAATATAGCTTTAGTGCGGACAAGTCATTATATTTGTTTAATTTAAGAATTTAAAAAGATATTGATAAAATAAAAAAAGCAAAACTCGATTGCTGCAGCTCCGACATGCCGTTAAGCCAACCACTTATTATAAAAAAAAAAGATCAAATATTTTCTTAATGGCTGAAAAGTTTGTATGAATATAATAAGGAGGCAAGACCTTTCCAAATCGACGTCGATAATTTAGACACGATTTGACCGTAGGTTATCTTTTACTTAGTCCGCGTGTCGACCATATGTGCGCGTTCGAAATGCGAGAGCCTTTCTGTACCCTTTTTTTTATACGGGTCCACATTTAACAATAAGACTCAGTTAGCTAAAGAAAACTTACATTAGTGTACAAAAAATTTGAAAGATTTATATCTTTATTTTGTCAAAACTAAAAATCTTCAAAATGAGAATTACCAGATGTACAAAAATAAAGTTCAAAATGCAATTTAAGTTATTTATGATATGAGAATAATATTTTCCTATCCTTAAATATGACAAAAAGTTTCTCAAAATTTTATGTAATGAAAGAAACTATTCTTTCCAAAACAATATACTATTGATAATTTTTCACAGAGCAGAAATTCAGTAATAAATCAATATTATTTTCTAAACAATTAGAGAAAATATAAAAAGTGTATTATACGCTTGAACACGCACACAAACATACATACAGACATTTTCTGGACTTTTTTCGAGTCCCTGAGTCCAAATATGTATAAATTAATGAAAAAATAAAAAAAAAATTTTCCATCGATATAATGCTTTCTTTGTGAGAAAGCAAAACTTACTGAAGATATTATAAATTTTTCTCTTTTTATACACAATTCATGCAAAACCGTGATTTTTCATAGCAAGTTTGATACGTTTAAAAAAATTTTAAAAATATCTTACAATATAGTTATAAAAACAAATGAGGTTTATTTTTTAGATTTTAAACAAAAAATTTGAGACCAAAAAAATTTTTGTGTTCTTTAAAATAACGGAATAGAAACTGTTTAAAAATTGTTTAAAAACAGTGACATTAAAAGTTTAAAGTTCTAGAGAATTACTCAAATAAGCGATACTGACAAAATAATTTTATAAAACTATACACATTTCATTTATATTTACTATCAAGGTTGTATGATATTGCTTCATTTTTAAATGTCCTTGTATAGGTTAGGACATATCTGTTATAATAAGGTTTTTTAATTGTGCCAAAGGCATACAGAATCGCCAACGAACTCGTTAGTCAGGAAAAGGTGAAATAACTGATTACACAAAAACAATTTTATTTTTTACTGAACTTTTACTCAGATTCCTTCCTTCTCACTCTATACAGCGTAACCATTCACTCTCATATATTCCATTAAGAGGCGATCGGGACTATTTGCTGCATGGGGCGCTGCGGTCAGGTGAGAGAAAAATGTAAAATAATTTTTACACAGCGATTTACAATTTACTAAAACAATAATATACCTTTAATTTTGTCAATAACTCTAGCCGTATATATGTAGAATAATTATTGATGCTAATCTTGTTTGAAAAGTCTAAAATATTGTTGTAAAGCGAAAAATGCAGCGCAAAATAGAGCCGGCGTGAGCGTATGTATTCATCATTCTTTAGTATTACTTTCTCTATCGCACTAAAGAAAAATACAAATGTTTACATCGACTCTATCACGCGCAGCATTTTTCGCTTTACAAAAATATTTTAGACTTTTCAAACAAGATTAGCATCGATAATTATTCTACATATATATGGCAAGTGTTATTGACAATGTTAGAAGTATATTATTGTCTTAATAAGTTGTAAATCCGTGTATAAAAAATATTTAATATTCTTCTCTCACCTGCAGCGCCCCCATTCGGCAAACAGTCCCGACCGCCTCTTAAAGTTAATGTATCGTATTGTGAAATACAACGCTAGATCGAAACCTCTCATGTACACGCAAGCCACGCTACACGTTAACTAACTCTTTCGATGAAAACGCCTATATGCTACAATTATGAAAACCAATCTGTTATACAATAAGTTCGAAAAATTATAGGTCCCGCACATTCATACATTTATCATATTGCTTTCAAATATTATACAATGTAGTTATAAAATATTTGCTTTCGTGTATATACTATTATCTTCAATAGAATATAACGAGTATATCTTTACATCAAATCATTATTTTATAAAAACTAAATAAAATTAATAGTATTATCAAGAAGTTTTAATGTAAATATAATTTATATTCATTCAAACAAAATAAATATTTATTAAAAAATAAAGTTATATTTATTATGCTAAAAAACTAACACAACTATAGATTAATAAAGAAAACATTTCTTAATATTAATTTATTAGTTAAATTTGCCTGACACAACAATTAGAATAATTTTAATAAATGGATTAAAAAATTTCATTAAAATATTGGGGTTTTAAAATGCAGATTTCAATATTTTTTACACTTGGATCACATAAAATAATAAAAATGTATTTTTAATTTTATATCTATATAAATAATATATGAGTGAATCTCATATAAATCTACCTTTTTCTGTAACTTTTTGAATATAATTTTAAAATAGTTGTTATTCTGTTACATTAAATGGCACACACTTCTGTAATATCTTAAATTTTTCATTTTTGATCTAGAAAATGAACCTAAGTTTTTTATAAAGTTATATTGAACGTTACCTTCAAGATTTTATTAAAAGTATTAAATTTTTTATGAAAAATTTCAATTTTGCATAAATGTTCTAAAAAAAGTGCAAAATTTTTACAGTTTTGAAGAAATATAAACTATAACGTTTAACTGATTTCCAAAAAAATTATTGGATTATTTTTGTAACCTCAAAATGAATGATTTAAGCCTGATTGGAGTCATGTGCCACTTCAAACAACTGAGTAGAAACCTGGAGTAACAATATGGAAAGTTTATATTTTGTCTTTATATAAAATTGCTACTAGCAAAGCTATTTGAAGTGGTACATGACTTTAATTAGGCTTAAATCATTTGTTTTTAGTTTACGAAAATAGTCCAATAATTTTTTTCGAGATTAGTTAAACGTTATAATTTATATTTCCTTTAAACTGTCAAAATTTTGCACTTTTTTAAGAACATTTATGCAAAATCGAAATTTTTCATAAAAAATTTAATACTTTTAATAAAATTTTGAAGGAAACATTCGATATAACTTTATGAAAAACTGAGGCATTGTAGAGGTATGTGCCATTTAATGCAATAGAATAGCCAATATTTAAAAATTATGTTCAAAAAGTTACATAAAAAGGCAGATTTATATAAGATTTACTCATATACACTAAGAAAAATGTCTGCATACAGTTTACTACAAACATGTATAAAATTACTATTTTATATAGTAAATTTTGATTGAGCAGATAATATATAGGAAAAAATTTTCTAAAATCTCAAATCATTTTTAATTTACTTATTACATGCGAAACAATTTTTTTTAATTTTTAAATAATTTTTTTTATTGATTAAATTATTTAAAGTAATATTTGAAAGAAAACTCAGAAAAAAAATCTTCCGTTGATTGGGATCGAACCGCCGATCGCGAGGATGTGAAGCGTGAACGTTACCGACTGCGCCATGCTAACATGTTATGCAAGGTACTTTGAATCGTTTTCATATGTTATAGAGGATACTTTGAATTTCGTTAAAAATTTTGAGGTTAAGATTTCGAATTAAAAATCAGACGAATCGAGTATACTACATAAAATAAAACTTTTTTTTATCTATGTTCCAAAGACTTTATGCTTTTCGATTTTATATTATTATTTACTATCAGATCAGTGAATTTTGGTATCCTTATAGATAGAATTGATAGATTGATCAACAAAATTTACTAACTTATGTAGTAAAAATTATTTCTACAATTGTTACTATATTATATAGCAATTTTTGTTGAATATCAATACTACTTTTTTATGTATTTTCGAGTAAAAAATATTACATACATAAGAATTATTTCTCGAAATGAAGTAATATTTCTCATAAAATGAGTATATCTCAACTTTACTATATTATATAGTAATTTTACATATTTTTGCAGTAAACATTATTCAGATATTTTTCTCAGTGTATGTTATTAAAGAACACCATTTTAATCGAGGTTGTTTTCTCATAAAGCGTAAGTTTTATATTTTTCCCTCATCTGCTATTTGTGTAAAGGAGTTGGAGAACAGCATTCGGCACTCTATTTGAGGTTCGAATATTCGTATTGTTTTACTACAAAGCTCATAGTGCTGAGCTATGAAATTCAAAGTATACACATATGATATTAGTACCAATCATATATTTTACGAAATTCATAGCCCTTAACTTTGAGCGTCAGGGGATCTTACTTGTACCATTTTCTACAGCTGATGCACTATGATCTTCGTGCTGAATAACTACGAACCTTCGCGAACCAGAGCATTAATACGTTCGTGCCGAAACACTTTTTCGTTTTCATCATAGTGTTTTAGTACGAAAAGTTTTTTAGTGTGTCCGTGTGTATGTGTGTATGATCGTATCCGAGGGGCTATTCACTTTAAAAAAAGTGTCAAAATGATTACAGATTTCATATGATTTCAAAATGATTTCAAATGATTTCGAAATGATTTCAGAAATATATTTTTATACTTGTAATTTCAAACATTTTCAAAACAGCCTATGGTAGGCAGTGATTTCAAATGATTTCAAGCAAATTTTCTATGATTTCAAATGATTTCAAGCAAATTTTTTATGATTTCAAATAATTCCGAAATCATTCCAAGATAATTAAAATTAATATTTATGAAGGTTAAGCTTACTTTAAATTATAATCCCTAAATCGTCATTATTGAATCATATAAAAATTAAAATAATACCTATATTTTAACACCACAAAAATAAAATAAAAAAACAAAGAAATTGCATAATTAAAACAAAAACTTTTTATCACTTTAGTAAATAAAAAGACCAACAATGTGTTCAATAATAATAAAATTATTCTAGATTTGTACTTACATTGGCTATGTGCATAGTAGAAAACACAAAATTAAACTGAACTGACAGTTGTAAAACAAATGAATATGGACAAATTATAAACACGCATCAACATGCACACTATATAAATCTATTTTCGACGACCGACTATAGCATAACTTTTGTTTTTAACTGAATGTTATATACCTTGCTTGAATTTCAGACTCGAACTTATAATCGACACTCAATCCTTAAATAGGACATTTTATTCTTATTTTTTTTATGATGAGGAAGTAAGATAAAATAATATTTGAAAACTGAGTGTCGCCTATGAATTCTAGTTTTAGTTATAATGTTTGTATAACATAAAATTAAATTTTTTAAACACAAAGTTAGTTTAAAAAATTGACCAACATAAGAGCTATGATCGAAAAACTTATCAGCCGTGTGTGACAGATACAAAGAGAGAAATTCAAACATAAGTAAATTATGCTTATTTATTTATTTATAGATCTTATTTAAATTTTTTGTTAGTATTTCTTTTTTTCATTTTTCACATATATTCTTTTTTATTTGTTTTGATATAAATTATCTTTTACATAAAAATTTTTTGTGTGATGCGTTTTGCTTATGATTAAAATCATTCATTTTTTTTCAATTCCAGAAAAAAATTCTCATAAATATTTATATATTATATATCGATACTATTCCCCAAAAATCAAAAATTATTTTATTTATCAGAGCAGCTCATATTAATCTGGTATTTAAATAATATTTAGTATTATATTTCTGGTAATATTTTAAATTGTAAACTAAATACAAAAATATTCATTGATTTCAATGATTTCAAATAATTTCAATAATGATTTCAAATGATTTCATCTGAAGGTGGTCAATGATTTCTTATAGTGAATAGCCCCTCGATCGTATCTGAATGTCGTTGTATGTGTGTGTGTGTGTGTGTGTGTGTGTGCGTGCGTGCGTGTGTATTTGTTTATGCATCTAATTAAAATTAAATTAAAATTAAGTTTTAAACTGCAATTTCACAAATTCCACTCTTCAAAGTTCACAGTGTATTATTAATCGAAGTAAAAATTCGAATAGTCAATATTCGAATTACGAATACCTTCTGAATAAAAGTATTGATTATTCGAATAATTTTTATTCGAATATTCCCACCCCTACTCTACACTGGCTTATATGATTACTTAAATAAAAATACTTTTTCGAAACAAACAAAATAGTTAAATTTGAAGGTAATAGCAAGGGAAAAAAATATATCGAACTATATTACAACGACAAGCATAGCCATGGCTTTCAAATAAAAAGTACTCTAGAGAATTTATTGTATTTATCAATCGCACTTGATCCAACCACTATTCTATGGCAGCATCCCTTGCCCGAATTAATGTTGTTAATAATGCTACCTATGTACGTGGCTCAGAAGCGCAAAATATTAACCACGTACTTTATAATTTATAAAGATAAACTTAAGGAGTTTACTCTCTTTCTAAAAATGAAAACGTATGTTTTCTACTTTATGAAAATCAAATGATTTTAAAAGGTGAATATGATGCTTTTTCTCTTTTCATAATGATTAGTATCTATATTTTTTACTTTACAAAGAGTAGAAGATTATGTAGCCTTTTCTAAGGAGTAATTTGATGTGTTTACTCTTTTGCCAAAGAGTAAAAGGTACACTTATAACTTTGTGAAGAGTAAAATATTGCCTCAATTGTTAAAAAGAGGGATTCGATCAATATTTGCTTTTACGACATTTCTCAAAAGAGTAAATTCATCAATTTACTATTTTCGGGATGATAAAGTTATGTGAATACTATAAGTATTGGAGATGCTTATAATACTATAGGTATATATATATATATATATATATATAATATTTTATATTCTTCAAAAGTTCTTTCGTGTATGTAATTAAAAATGATGATGTATAAGTATCTTCAATACTTATAGTAGTGACTTTATCATCAGTACTTATAGTCATGTGACTTTATCATATTGAACATAGTGAATTGATAAATTTACTCTTTAAAGGGACATCGTAAAATATTAATCATATTACTTTTTCCAACTATTAAGAGAAGGTCAAAATGACCATTTTGCGTCCTACGGAAAAACTTTAAATGTCTCGGCCTCGGGACAAAAAATAGTATATTAGACCATGGATGCATATTGATCATCCTAGCTCGTGCAACTTTCGAGGCCTCACTACGCTCGGCCCCAAAAGTTCGCACTCGCCGAGAATGATCAATATGCATCCTTGGTCAATAATGTACTATTAGTAAAAACTATGCTTTATATTTTAAAATTTAGATTTGATTTCTTTGTGAATTTTTGTTTGAGAATCATGCAAAAGTGATCTCATTTATTTATGCAGGATTAATCTGTATTAAAAATTCTTGTTTTAAATAATAGATATTCGAATGTAATGATAATAATTATTTTTTATACTAATGTGAGAAAGGGGTTTTAACCTCGTGTTCACGTTTACATGTCCACGAAATAAGGGTGAAAAATTCACACAAGATCAAAATCACTTTCTCTTTCGAGCATTAGTCAAAATTATTCCATTTAACGTGCAAAAAGCTTGTTTTAGCACATTTTATTCAAGCAAGTGTAGAAACTTTGGCGAACAGAGTACAAAAAAAAGATTTTGTAAGTAGCCGAAACTACAAAGGCTATTAATAAATTTAAGATTTAAATTATCCTACCTTCGAGAATAAATTCTTGGATGAAGTCTATTAAATGATTTACGAAAAATCGGCAGGCTTATATCGAACTTGCTACGAAAATCATCTTTCGTAAATCCAATACCAGCAATCATTGCATGAGGTACAATTTGGTTTATGAAATCAGATTCTTCACTGTCTTCGTGAATAAAACGAAATATTAGATGATTAGCGCCATTTCTAACACTGCAAATAAAGAATCATAGACAAATATTAGAATAAATACATATACAAAATGTTTTACGACAGCAAGCACAATCCCAAAAAATCGCTTAAAATCTATGAAAACACACGGAAAAAATTTTTGTTATAGAGATTAAAGTGATTAAATATTATAATAGATAGAAATTTTAATTCGCAAATACCTTTTGATAAAAATAACATGTAGTACATGTTAAAAATTGAGTTAACTATTATTAATTAATTTTTTAATTTGAGTAATAGGGTACTTGCATAAAAATTTTTTTTTAGATTCATTATATCCATCAGATAGAATACGAAAAAATAAGGTACACATATTTTTTCTTTTATCATAAAAATGAAAACTCAAAGAGATAGAGGCAATTAAAATAGTATAGTTTATACAGGTGTGACGTTATGTACCATGGCACTATATCTATGTGTATTAAAATTGTTTTAACTTTTAACGGCTACAACTTTTACAATTCATCATATTTTAAAAAACAAAGAAATACGGGTCTTCTATTTTTTTGTATTCTACCTGACGGATATGATAAATTTTTTCATACAAGTACCCAATTAAAAAAAAAATGAAATCTTTTTAATTCAAAAAGTATTTAGGATAAAACTGCTTTTTATCGACCAATTTTTTTTCACTTTTCTATTTTAAAGAAATGTCTCAAAGTCAAAATTAAGACGAGTGCAAAAAGTTATTTTGACGTGTGTAAAAATAAGTAACTTTTGCACATAGCTTCCAGTCACTAATGCATTTATACAACACATGTCTGCACACTTATCTACGTACACACGCACACATACATATACACGCGTACACACAGAAGTGAGCACAGGGTTACACACATACGCACGATCACAATCACACACACATATACATACACACATTTGCACGCATACACATATACGCATGTATACACATATGATCGTTTCTCAAAATAGAGGCAAATTTAGGATAGCAAAATTTTTTCTACAAAAATAATGTCAAAATGGACATTATTTTTGTATATGACACTCAAATATCTTTCAAATAAATCGAATAAAATGCTGACCAAGCTTGAGTTTTATTTAGAATGGCAATCACATAACATAAGTACAACCTGATGATTGTTCTTATGTCCACACCGTCAATATAATACAAATAATATGATAATCTTTAATTGTGTTATATATTTTAATGAAGTAAGCATATTATAAAGTAATAGCAAATAAAAACTTAATTAAGGTTATTTCAAATTCAATAAATATATTAATATTTATTAATTATTAACGTGAATTATAATAACTACAAACATAATTTTAATTACAAACATTATTTCAAATTAATAATAATTACAATAATTATTTCAAAATTAAAGTTAAAAATACTTTTAATTTTCATTTATATCTTTTTTTTAATGTAACTTTCGATTATTAAAAATTAATTTTTTTTCAACTTAACAAGTCTTTTCACAGTCTTTAAAGAAACCAATTGCTGTTTTGTAATACTATATAGATTTCCAATGGGAAAATGTTCACACTTTTTTCCACGTAAACAATCGTAACAGCTCCTATTATTGACAAGTATAACATTTTGATTAATATTTGATTTTTGCCAAGTCCACTGATGTACTTGCATTGTACCTTTGGATGCTCTTAAATTTTCTAAAGAAATTTTGTCCATTTCTGCAATATTCTTAGGTTCCACTATATCGACGTGCATATTTTTTTTATAAGGCTTTAAAATGTTTAACATCGCTTATTGGTTTGGTATATCCACACCATGAGCTACTGTTCTATCACAAGTTATTTTTATAGCAGAACCAACAAAATCAGCAGCACTTTGACCGTATCCAGCTTTCAAAAAATTTAAAGTTATACTTGACCAATTCCATCTTAAGGGCACAAAACACCTTTTTTTTTGGTCTCACTATCGAATTTGGGTTTATTGCTTTTTTTATAGGAAATTTACTAAAGAATAAGCTCCAAAGTTTTTTCACCCTATCTCATTTAGTTTCGTTTTTATGAAGAAATTAGTAGGATAAACTTTTAATTGATTTTTTTGTTAATTTTGCTATTTTGAGATTTTTCTCAAATTTTTAGCTAATCTTATTAAAACACTATAAGAACTTATTTTTTTATTGCTTGTTTCAATAATTCATAAATCATTAATTAATCTCCAAAAAGTTTTTTTAAAGAGATTTAATTTTGTTTTTATTTATTAAATCTATAATGATATAATTTTTACAAATTTAAAAAATTCTAAGAATTATTTTAAATTAAATTTTTAAAATTTTTATTGATTTTTTTTAGGTTTGATTGAAAAAAAGAGTTAATTTTTTTAATTTTAACAAAATATTTATCTTAATTTAAGCTCTGAAAAGTTTTACATTCATATTTTATTCTGTTTTGATTTTGTAAGGAAACGAATGGCACATAATTATTCATGTAATTTTTTATCAATTTGAATTTCGCGCGTTCGCGCTTTCGACTCGTATCATTTCGCTACATGATAGTCAGTCTCAGCTGATTGTATGGTCAGTTTACAGTAACTTTGTTTATTTAAAAAATTATTAGTAGGTTATTTGTGGTTTAATTTACGTAAAATTATTCATTTTTAATAAATTACACGTTCGCAAGTTATTTCGTATTTTTTTATGTACGCCTGAAATTCTATGTTTATCTAAATAGAAAGTGCATTTAAAGTGTAAAAAGCTTGAACTGACATTAAGAATACAAATTTCAAAAATGTCAAATACTGAAAGAGACACAAGAGGCAGATTTTTTAGCCAACATCAAGATAGAAAACGATTTACAGGAAGATCTAAAAAGAGGCCAAGGAAATTTCTTGGTAGGAGTGAAAAAAATTCTCCTGAAGCTAAGAGAAGTAGACCCTCTACTTTTTTTTCTAAACTGAAAAGAACAGAATTTTCAAGTTCCAGGACAAAAAATAGAATTGTTGATATCAACATTCTATTTCCTGAGTTTGAAAAAATCATGTGCTGTGATGTGTGCCATAATAAAATACATTTTATTGAATCTTTTTTTCAAGAACTAGGATTTAAAATTGATGTGATTTGTGATTTTTGTGGTGAATTAGCATCTATAAACTCTAGCGAGAGAGTGGGTGTTATGAATAATGCATGTGAAGTGAATAGACTTAGTGTTCTTGCTGCTCGTGCTCTTGGCCATGGACTCGCTGGCTTATCTACTTTCTGTAATATAATGGATTTGCCAATGCCAGTTGCACAGTCAGCGTTCAATGTTATTAATGATCAACTTAGTGAAGTATGTGAACAAGTGGCAGAAGGATTTATGTCTGAAGCTGTTAAGGAAGAACTTGATTTGACTTCTCCAAATAGTGCTGGACTGTCTGTTTCTGGTGATGGATCATGGAGAAAAAGAGGATTTTCTTCATTACAAGGGCTAGCTAGTATCATCAGAAGCCAAACAGGCAAAGTGATAGATGTTGCCATTAAAAATAGCTTCTGCAAAGGTTGTACACTTTGGGAAAATAAACAAGGGACATCTGCTTATGAAGAATGGCAAGAGTCGCATAAATCAAATTGTACAGCCAACCATCAAGACAACGCTGGAAGCATGGAAGTGACAGGTGTTTGTGAAATGTTTGCAAGATCAGAAGAAAAATATGGTGTGAAATATGAAAATTATATTGGAGATGGAGATTCCAAAGTTTTCAAAGAGATTTCTGAGTCTAAGCCATATGGAGACTCTGTTACTGTCAAAAAGAAAGAGTGCGTTGGTCATGTCCAAAAGAAAATGGGGACTCGACTCAGAAATCTGAAGAAATCACTTGATGGCAAGAAACTTAGCGATGGAAAATCTATCAGTGGAAGAGGTAGATTAACAGCCTAAGTGATTGGTCAGCTGACCTCTTATTATGGTAAAGCTATAAGAGATCACCCAGATTCTGTTCAGGACATGTCGAATGCAATCTGGGCTTCTTTCTACCAAAACAATCAACGGACCAGCAGCCACAACATCAGTTATGCCCTGAAGAATCTGCCAGTTGGTGCAAATGGCAGAAAGATAAGGCGAAAATAAAACCAATCTACGAAGATCTGACAAAACAAAATTTACTTGAAAGATGTCTTGGTGGATTACGCAGAACTCCAATAAAAGTTCTAATAGTTCTGTATGGAAACTTGTTCCAAAAGCATCTTTCAGTGGCCTGTCAACTTTGAAAATTGGTGTCTACACAGCTGTGACTTGTTTCAATGATGGACGGAGTAGCTTTCTCAAAATTATGCAAAAGTTTGACATCGAACCTGGAAGTGCCTGTATTGAGTGGGTCAGGACTTCTGATGATAGAAGAATATTCCATGCAGAGAAACAGACTCAGTCTCACACGAAGGAAGCAAATACTCTAAAAAGAAAGGCTCGAATGGATGTGGAGGATTTCTATGCTCCAGGTGCATATTGAATTCATGTAAGTATATAAATTTATTTATTATGACAAAAATAAATATAAATTCAACACATAGATTTTTATACTATTTAAATCATAAAATTTTAATATAACTTTTTATTTTAAAATAAAATGTAAAATGATGACTTTATATTTAATGTTATTTTTTAATTTTCAGATGGATACAATCAATTCAAAAAGCTATCAGTTTCAAGGTGGATACGGATGGTTCAAGCAGCTAGCAGTGTGACAGTTAAGGTTAAGACTGTCAGAAAAAATAAAAAGCTTTATTGCTACGACGAAAAAAAGATGAGTATTAACAAAGTATCCTATAATAAGATAAATTGTTATTATTGTTTATTTTACTAACTTATATCTTTTTGCATTCCAGCTTGATCGAGTCGAATAACAAGGTTCTTTTGCCTGGTATCTCTTTTTTATATTGAAGGCTAATATAAATAAGAGATACCAGGAAAAAATTATTCTATAAAAGATAAGTATAGCATTAATAATTTTAAGATATAATAATTCAAAACTTTAAAGCTATTTTTCTCGAATAGTGAATTTTTAAAATTTCAGGTGCTGCCCCGTAAGATTTGAGCTGAACCGCTGGATGGATCTGACTTTTCCAAATTCATTTAACTTCAGTATTAGCATCATTCTCGCGTGAATGGAGGGTTTTCAAATTGAATGACTAGAAGTTGTTAAAAAATCCAAAAATAAGGTAAAAAAATTAAAATTTATTTAATAAATTAATATTTTTTGTTGAAAACTAAAAAATTTTTTGTTTTTCAGGAATCCCCTCATTCACGCGAGAATGATGCTGATACTGAAGTTAAATCAATTTGGAAAAGTCAGATCCATCCAGCGGTTCAGGTCAAATCTTACGGTGGAGCCATTATAAGGACAAGAGTTCATCGAATGATTATGGGACTATAGCTAAAGCAAAATGAGCTTACAAAAGCTTAAAATAAAGGTATTTTAGTATACTGTTAAATATTATTTTCATTTACAAAGAATTTGATTAAATCTAATTAATACATTTGTTTTTACTAGCAGGGGGAAAAGGTGTTTTGTGCCCTTAAATCATGCAGGCTAACTGTCTTTCTAAATTACTTAAGAAATATGTACACTCGATTCTCGCTATTACGAGCTTCGCTATAACGAGCGTTCGATATAACGAGCATTCGATATAACGAGCATTTTCGTCTCTTTATAGCGAGCGAAATTCCTCCCCTTCTTCCATCACTACTCTGTATATTTTTAGGGAAATACCTTCTCTTCTTCCCCTTCCACCCAATCTATTTCGTATCTGAATTCAGTAGCATTCAGTGGTGGGGGCCCCTCTCACGCTCGTAATAGCGAGAGAAATTATTCCCGAGTTGCTCGTAATAGCGAGAATTGAGTGTAATATTATTCTACTTTAGAAATAAGCGCATACATATTTTTTTTTTGTTTTTCAGTATCATTAGAAGTGCATTTTTTATACACTTTTGAATATCATTATTGAATTATTAGAAAATAGCTCATAAATAATAGATTCTCAAAAAATCGAAATTTTTTTTTTATAAATCATTCTATTTTGTCCTTTCAGTGACCTGTATAAATAAATCTATGTTCATTCAATGCTGTAGAAAATGCTCTTTCGATTCCACCTTCTTTTATTTTTTTTTTTTTTTTTTAGAAAAAAACAAAAATGCAACTGCACTTTTAGTAAAAAATCAGAAATACATTTTTCTTAAAAAAAACCATCTTTTTTTTATATTAAATTTTTTTTGTGGGTAGGTAAAACATATTTACTTCTATGTGGAGTTTGGAATATTTTGTTTTTTTAGGAGATGTAAAAGAAAGTAAAGGTATATATATAAATCGCCCATTCTTTGTCAAATTAAAGAAAAAAAATTTTTTTTTTTGATAAAAATTAGTAAAATGATTCTTTTCCATATTATGGACTATTCACAATTTTTTTAGATTTCTTTAGTTCATATTTTTTGAGCTACAAAGCTTCAAAGTTGGGCTTAAACCATATTTTTGACATTATTGACTAATTTTAGGCTTCAGTTACTCAATTGGGTTGCGTTTTAGGAATTTATTACTGAAAAACTTTTTTTTCAAAATATTCTAAATTTAAAGAAAGAAAGAATTCACAAGTGCTAATGTAGCCATTCACTGAGCCAAACTCATTTAAAACATTGAAATACTACTTTTCAAGGTCTTGAACCATGATCCCATGTCCAAAAAATTCATCGAAGAAGGTTATATATGTATAAATATAGCCTACAAATTTCAGAGTGGTGATCCTGGTCGATCCTTTTTAAAAAATTTAAATGTAATTAAAAGGAATGAAAAATGTGATGTTTAGCTAAATTTCTTTAGTTTTAAACTTGAAATTATTACAAAATAATTCGCAAAATGATAGCATATTTTTAGAAATATCAAAAGCTGTGTTACTATAAAGTGGGATAGAAGTTGAAAATAAATAAATGAACTTTATGTGTTTATTTGTCAGATCATTGCATCAATTATAAATTATAAAAATCGTATAATTGTCCAAGAAAGTGTATTTCCAGATTTTTAGTATACATTTATTTTAACTGAAGAGAAAAAAATTATGAAGATTTTTATAGATCCACGTAAAAGTAATAAATATGTTTTATGGGGATTTCGACTCATATAGGCTGAAAAATATGGTATATGATTATTTTCAAAACTATTGAGTTTCAGGGTCTAAGACTGCACAAACTTTCATTTGTTATGAAAAGGAAAAGATCTCTGATTATAATAAACTACACTAAAAAATTACAACAAGAATTAATCATTTACTAAAACTGAACTTAATAATATAGATTAATAGGTACTTTAATTTCAACAAATCTCAAGAAATAAAATTCAAGTCAATGTCTATCATCCACTTTGTCCATTAATGAATATGATCATTTACCTGTTATTTACATTTATATTATTCATCTGTACTGTTATAAATAGAATACTTGCTTATCCTGAATCACACTATTCATAACTTATAATCGAGAAAAAGTTATTACAAAGTATCAATCATTAGTTTAATCAAATCTGTCAAGATAGACATTTATACACGGAGAGGAGCTTTCAGGGAAAGGGTTAATGCGCTTTGCAGCGCCATCTTCTTTCCTCATAAGCAACTACATTTTTTCTTTACGTGCGTGATTTTTGTTTATACAAAGTAAAGCACGGTCGTTTCTTTTTGACGTGGCATGGATTTTTCCTGCTATATAAAGCTAGCCACAACCTCACCGCGCTACTTGTTAAAAACAACTTGCTATATAAAGCTTAGATTTTTGAACCTCACTATTTTACAGACATTATTATTCATACAATAAACAATACCTATTAATGATGTGCATAACTGAAAAAAACATTAAAAGTTTCTAACACCGTACACAATATTTGATTACGTAAATTGATTCATACTTTTCTATTTCAAATGCAAAATTAAGTATGAACTTTTTTTTAGATTAGATTAGATAAGATATTGTTTTATTTTGTATTATAATAACAAAAAGAGCGTGTAAAATTACAAATAGAGTTAAAATACATAAAATACTTGAAAGAGCCTTGCATATATAAAATTAAAATAGTACAGTATGATGTCACAGTCATAAAACATAAGAGATAATAGTACTGTTATAGTAAGTCAATAAATTAAATAAAAGTGATATCACAGATAACACGAATAAATACACGCAAAGAGTGTAAATAATATAATTAAAAACCAGTCTCAAATATCTATTAGTCAAAAAAATTACATAAAATCAAGCGTGTAAAGAGCGCAGTCGAAATATCAGCAGTATACAGTAAATTAAAATCACATAACAAGGTTAAATGTACAGTAATATACAAGTCAAGCTGATAAAAATATAATCATTCACTCTATGCACACACATCCTACAATCACGCCAATAAATACAATCATGCCTTAAATCTATAAAAGGTACATCACATAATAAATTAACACACAACTTTTAAGTTCATCTCTAAAAGATGAATTTTGCCTTAATTACAATAGTTACCTGAGTATAACCTGATTATTATGATAGACAAGTTTATTTGATGTGAAACAACTATTGGATTGGGCTATGGAAATCCTCTATGAAACAGTCTTTAACTCCGTTATGGATATCTGGTAACTCTTTTTTATAAGAACAATCTAATATTTACTGGCTTTTGTTTTTATGCTTTTTTATAATTTAAGTCATCAACTTAATTAAACAAATCTTAGCTACAATTGTATACCCTGATAAAAAATCTCATTGGATAATAGTCTTCATTTTGGTATGTTTGAAATCATCGATTTGAGACTATTTTAAAAAAATTTCTCAAGTCCGAATTTTTCAAAAATAGTCTCCAATCGATGATCTCAAACGTACCAAAATAAAAAATATTGTCAAGTGAGATTTTGGCATGAGATCTCATTTGAAATTTTTTAGTAGAATAGTATTGTGTAGAAACAACTTTGATGCTTTGATTTTTAATTCACAAATAATTATTTCCATATTTTTACAAGTGTTATTGATGTTTGTTTAGTATTTATTAAGTGCAATATAATCATATGTTAAAGATAAATCATTAGTAAGTACTGTTTATTATGTGATTAATAATGTCTGTAAAATGGTGAGGTTCACAAATCTAAGTAAGCGTTGAAAGCTTTGTGGATCTCGATATTTTAAGACATATAAAAGGTTAATGCGTTTTGCAGTGCCATCATCTTTTTCCATAAGTAACTGTACTTTCTTTTTACGCATGAGCTTTTTGTTTATCGAAAATAAAGCACCGTTGTTTTCTTTGAGATTGCATGGACTTTTTCCCTGCTATCCATAGCTCGCCACAACCTTATACAGCTACACCGCACTTAATTTAAAAAAAATTTAAGTAAAAGAAGATAAATTAAATACAATATAATGATGGATGGTATTATAAAGTACTTATCTAAATAAAATCTTGAAAATTTTTCATATTAAAAATAGAACTCATACTTTAAAAAAATGTTTTAAATTTGAATTATATCCCACATGGCATGGAATATTTATGACAGCTTCCTGCAATATTGGCACAGAAAGCTTGAAATATTTTAGGAATCTTCCATGGAATATTCCTGTAATACTCATATGTTCGTGGTTCTTCCTACATTGGAATATTCCATGGAATATTGCTAGAAGATTCCAAGAATATTTCATTGGAAGATTTAGGACATCTCACGTCTTTTATTGAAATATTTCAGGAATCTTGCAGGAATATTTCATGGAATATTTCGTTGGAACATTCATGGAAGATTTCCGGAATATTGGAACGGAAGATTTGAAATATTCCATGAACCTTTCACTGAATATGCACCAAAGATTCAAAGAATCTTTCATGAAATATTCTATGAAATATTTCTGAAAGATTTTAGAAATCTTTCGTTATATATTCCTTGGATTATTTATGGAAGATTCGCAAAATATTGGCACGGAAGATTTGGAATATTTTAGGAATCTTCCATGAAATATTCCTTTAATATTCGTATGTCCTTGATTCTTCCTACATTGGAATATCCCATGGAATATTCTTGAGAGATTTCAAGAATATTTCAATGGAAGGTTTGGGTAATTTCTCATCTTTCATGAAATGTTACTGCAAGATTTTTGGAAGATGTGAAATGCTATTAGGGGATAGTATATATATTATATAATAACACATAAAACTTATACATTAATACATATACGCATACATAAACATTTAGTTATAAAATCGCATTTACATATTCGCTTCGACTGTACACATTAAAGCGCCGACGACCTTTCGCTTATATAGTAAGTGAGGTATCTTCCAACCGCTTGGGAATAAAACTCGCTTTTAACGAACATTCCCCTATCGGCGTCACTAGAAACCTCCCGTAACGTTCCACGCAATCTTCCAACGAAAACTTCATGGAATCATTCTAGAATGTTTGATGCAATATTTTACTGGAAGATTACTTAGATCTTTCTGCGGAATATTGAGGTGACTATTTTTGAAAGATTTATGTAATATTCCGCTGTACGATTTTAAAGTTTATCGGAATCTTTCAGCAAAATGTTTATGGAATCTTCCTGAAATCTTTCATGAAATATTTCACCGGAAATTTACTGTAATCTTTGCGTGAAATATTTCGTGAAATATTTATGGAAGATTCATGTAATATTTCGCTGTACGATTTGAAAGTTTTTCAAAATCTTTCAGTGAAATGTTTATGGAATCTTTTTGAAATCTTTCATGAAATATTCCACTGCAAGATTACTTAAATCTTTCTGTGGAATATTTCTTGAAGATTTATGTAGTATTTCGCTGTACGACTTTAAAGTTTTTCGGAATCTTCCAGTGAAATGTTTATGGAATCTTTCTGAAATCTTTCATGAAATATTCCACTGGAAGATTACTTGAATCTTTCTGTGGAATATTTCGTTGACTATATTTGGAAGATTTATGTAATATTCAGCTGTACGATTTTAAAGTTTATCAGAATCTTTCAGCAAAATGTTTATGAAATCTTCCTGAAATCTTTCACGAAATATATTTCACCGGAAGATTACTATAATCTTTGCGTAAAATATTTCGTGAAATATTTATGGAAGATTCATGTAATATTTCGCTGTACGATTTGAAAGTTTTTCAAAATCTTCCAGTGAAATGTTTATGGAATCTTTTTGAAATCTTTCATGAAATATTCCACTGGAAGATTACCTAAATCTTTCTGTGAAATATTTCGTGGAATATTTATGGAAGATTTATGTAATATTTCGCTGTACGATTTTAAAGTCTTTTGGAATCTTCTAGTGAAATGTTTATGGAATCTTTCTGAAATTTTTTCTGAAATATTTTACAGGAAGATTAGTTAGATCTTTCTGCGGAATATTGAGGTGACTATTTTTGAAAGATTTATCTAATATTCGGCTGTACGATTTTAAAGTTTTTCGGAATCTTCCAGTGAAATATTTATGGAATCTTCCTGAAATCTTTCATGAAATATTTTACTGTAAGATTACTTAGATCTTTCTGCGGAATATTTCGGTGACTATTTTTGAAAGATTTATGTAATATTCCGCTGTACGATTTTAAAGTTTATCAGAATCTTTCAGCAAAATGTTTATGGAATCTTCCTGAAATCTTTCATGAAATATTTCACTGGAATATTCCATAAACATTACATGGAATATTTCAGAAATCTTCCGTGAATATTTCATGGAATATTTCGAAAAAGTTTTATATATATTATACTTAAAATTTGTTATGAATAGTGTGATCCGGGATAAGCAAGCATTCTATTTATAACAGTACAGATGAATAATATAAATGTGAATAACAGGTAAATGATCATATTCTTTAATAGACATAGCGGATGATAGAGACTGACTTGAATTTTATTTCTTGAGATTTGTTGAAATTAAAGTACCTATTGATCTATATTATTAAGTTCAGTTTTAGATAATGATTAATTCTTGTTGTATTTTTGTACTTTCTGACACCCATTGGTAGTGCGAAGCTTGTCATATCATCCAGTGTGGTGCGCTGTAACGTCCTTCTTTTCGTTTTTCGCTAACTGTAGGGCATCTTTTGACTTATTTATTTCAATAAGAACATAGCATTTATTTCAGTGCTGGTTCAACGCCCCAGGGGCGATGAATTCCCTGCTTGTGTTTAAAAGGACTTTGGATCTCTCTATCCTTTTCTAATTAGAAAATGTAGGTTTTTGGAAAAACTAGTAATTATTGATAGAAATTAAGAGTTGTCCGCAACTTGTATAGTAAAAAGCAATATTTTCTCTGATAAAGATGAATTGATTTTGTGGCTTTGTTTTGAAGAAAAGTTTGACATTTTTAAACATTATATTCTCTAGCCTAACTTATGATTTTGTAAGTATGTCAAACTTTTCTTAAAAACAAAGCATCAAAATTAATTTGTCCTAATCAAAAAAAATATTGCTTTTTACTATATAAGTTGCGGATAACTCTTAATTTCTATCAATAATCAATAGTTTTACCAAAAACCAAGATTTTTCAATTAGAAAATAATAGAGAAATCCAGCGTCTTCTCAATTAGGCGGGAGTAAGTCCAGTAGATACGCTACGTGCGGTGTTGTATGCGAAAGCTTTTTCGGCAATTTTCTTATCCCAACTATTATGTTGGTTACTGACGTATTAGCGGATTATTATTTTAATCACACGATTCGTTTCTTCCCCAGGGTTCCATTGTGGTGTGTAATTCGGAATGAACCTTGATTTGATTTCGAATTGTGTCAGGAAAGCCGACATTTCGTGACTTTTAAATTGTATGCCATTATCACTGACGACGGTGGCGGGAAAACCATGACAAAATATTATTCGTTCTTTTAGAGCCTTTATTACAGTTTTCACTGTAGCTCTTTGCAAAGGACGGAGTTCGAACTATTTTGAAAATCGGTCTTGTATAATCAGCGATGGAGAATTCTGGTCTTTTGATTTTGGTAATGGACCAACTAGATCGTTAGACACCATTTCCCAAGGTGTACTTACAGGAGTTGCGTGCATTAAGCCAGGTGACTTCTTTTGCAGCACTTTGTGCTTCTAGCAATTAAGGCACTTTTTGACGTGTGGTGGTCCGTCCTTGAGCATTCTTGGCCAATAATAGCGTTATGAGAGACGATCAAGAGTCTTAAAGATGCCAATATGGCCGACGGTGGCGTCGTCATGTACCTCGTTTAAGACTTTTTCTCTTTTGTATAATGGAATGTAGATTTTCCAGGCTGGGCTTGTGTTCAGGTAATTTAGATTTAGGTCATGTACACGGTGATAATAAAGGCGACCGTCCTTCATACATAAGTCGAGATGATTTTAAGGGTTTTGTTGCACACTAGTTAAGAGGTCATCATAGCTGTCTGGACAGGATGTCTGCGATAGTATTGTCGGCACCACGTCTATAGTGTATTTCAAAATTCTACTGAATCAATTCTGGAGTCCAGCGAGCTAGACGTTCTGAAGGATTATTTATTTTGTTTGACCACTTCAAGGATTGGTGGTCAGTGATTACCATGAAACAATAACCTTCGAGGTAATCCCGCATCTTCCAGATGCTCCGCTTGACTGCTAGGCATTCGTTAAGTTCGGTCACTAAATAATTTCGCTCAACCTTGGTTAAAGAACAGCTGGCGTAAGCAATGACGTGCTCCTTGCCGTCTGTTTCGTTTTTAAGTTCGGTCACTAAATAATTTCGCTCAACCTTGGTTAAAGAACAGCTGGCGTAAGCAATGGCGTGCTCCTTGCCGTCTGCTTCGTTTTTAAGTTCGTTCACTAAATAATTTCGTTCAATCTTGGTTAAAGAACAGCGTAAGTGATGACGTGCTCTTTGCCGTCTGCTTCTTGAGTAAGTATTGCTCCAAAATCTTCTAAGCTTGCATCTGTTTCGAGCGAAAAAGTCTTCCTCCAATCAGGGCAAGTAAGAACTGGGGCGGAAATCAGTTCGCGTTTTATTTCTTCGAACTCTTCCTGTTGAGCTTCCTTTCAGGTCCATCAAGTTTGCTTACGTAGTAGCAAGTTCTATGGTGCTGACACTTTGGATGCGTTTTGGACCAAGCGAGGGTACTACGAAAGAAGACGGAGAAACTGTCATAATTTTTTGACATTCGTTGGTGGAGGTAGATCTACTAAGGATTCAACCTTTTCGGGATCTGTATGCAGGCCATTTTTATCAACTATGTGACCTTGGTACTTGAGGCTTTCACGCGCAAAGATGCATTTATCGAGATTAGGCCGAAAATTGGCTTGGCGTAATCTAGAAAAAACGGTACTTGGATGCTGCAGATGTTTATTTAAAGAGCCAGAGAACTATGATGCTATTTAGATACACAAACACATTTAGTGACGAATCCGGTGTGATAACTCAAACGAGTAACCGTTGGAAAGTTGCGGTCGCCGAATGTAGGATAAAAGACATAATCGTTAATTCAAAAAGATCTTTACCAGCCACCGTAAAGGCGGTGCCGCAAATTTGTGGCGTCAAAGGTACTCGCCAATATCCATTCTTAAGATCGATAGTTGATACGTACTTAGCATTTCGCAAACGATCAAAGATTGCGTTTATCTGGGGCAACGGATAAAATCCTTTCACTTACTGCATTCAACTTGCAGAAGTCAATACAGAAATGAAGTTTGTCGTCTTTTTTCTTTACGAGCATGACGGGCGAACTCCATGGGCTGTGAGAAGGACGGATGACTCCTTCTTACAGCATCTTGTCTACCTCTTGGTTTATGATAGCCTGAGTGGCAGGATTACAAGGGTGGTAGCATTGTTTGATTGGTGTGGAGTTGAGTAATTTTATCTCATGATCGATAAGAGGAGTTCAGCCACTGACGTTTTCGAATTTTCGCAGATTGACTTTTAGAAATTAATCTAAACGGCATTGTTCGATTGGAGACAGAGAATGCAGACCGGAAGTTGTACCCGCTGAACAAGCTTGGCTACATTGAACATCCGAAGATTGGGCGACGGGCAAGGAAATCGCTCCACTACGTAGTTATAGACGGTGTAAGGAGAACAGGTAAGTAATTCTCACTGTATAGAGCATATCTTCTCTTATACGGTGGGAGGTGTGAATGCTAAAGGCTAAAGGCTCTAGCTAGCACGCTGACTTATATGCCCTGGAGCGCGCTATTCCCATTAAGAGAGTAACTCCTCCTAGCGGCCGAGCACGGGTAATGCACTTGAGCGCGACGGGTTATCTCTTTTACTGACGGCTGAGCGTAAGTACTAGGCTTTAAGCGCGATGTTCAAATTTGCATCGTCGCAATATTAATATTAAATTAATTAATTTTCAATGTCAGTAATGTTTGACTTAATTCATGTCTCTTTGTATTTCACTAGGAGAGGCATGGATTTTAATGAAACTGCACATATCTTTTTTTCATACTAAATGCTTTTAGATCCTAACGCTTGATAGTTTTGGAGATATTGATATACCATATTTTTTAAGAGGCGGCCGTATAGTTCTGTCCTTGTCTAATCTTAATTTTCGTTATAATTAGTAAACTAAATATTTTTATACAAAAGTAAGGGCAGAGCCCAATAGATTTAAGGATGAATAGACGATTCTATTCTATTAAAAAATATAAAATTTTCATTAGTTTTCGAGTGAAGTCTGAAACGGAAAAAGAGTTGAACACTTCAATCAAATTTAACTCTTTTTCCATTTCAGACTTCACTCGAAAACGAATGAAAATTTTATATTTTTTAATAGAATAGAATCGTCTGCTCATCCTTAAATCTATTGGGCTCTGCCCTTACTTTTGTATAAAAATATTTAATTTAGCCATAATAACGAAAATTTAGATTAGACAAGGACAGAACTATACGGCCTCCTCTTAAGCTTGTACAAGTTGAAATCCACATGAAACATATTTATTACTTTTACGTGCATCTATAAATATCTTCAAAATTATATTCACTTTGATTATGATAAATATATACTTGGAGCATGGAAATGTCCTTTCCTCAACAATGAAAAGATTTTTCTAGCTTATCATTGATACGATGATCTGATAAATAGACACATAAAGTCCATTTATTTATTTTTAACTTTTATCCATCTTCACAGTAACACAGTTTTTGATAACTCTCATAATAAGTGTATAAAAAAAAGTGAATTAAATAATTTTAATACAACTTATGTACTATCATTTAGCAAATTATTTTGAAATAATTTCAAGTTTAAAACTGATGAAATTTAGCTAAAAATCACATTTTTGATTATTTTGAATAACATTATAATTTTTTCGGAGAAATCGTTCAGGTTGTTCACCCTGAAATTTTTAGGCCATATTTATACATATATTATCTACTTTGATGAATTTTTGAACATGGGATCATGGTTCGAAACCATAAAAACTGGTATTTCAATGTTTGTAATGACTTAAGAGGAGGTTGAGTATATCTGTCCTTTTCTAATCAAAGAATTGATTTTTTTACAAAAATTAATAATTGTAGCAAGAAATAAGAAGAAAGCCTCATCTCGGATAATAAAAAGCTAGATATTTTTTTATAAGGAAAAATTATTTTTATCGCTTCGTTTTTAAAAAAACCTTGAAAAACTGAATTGTCTATCCTAACATATATTTTTTAAGTTTTTCAAGGTTTTCTTCTAAACGAATCGATAAAAATAATTTTTCCTCATCAAAGAAAATATAGCTTTTTATTATACAAGATGGGACTATCTCCTTATTTTTTGCTACAGTTATTAGTTTTTGCAAAAAAATAAATTCTTTGATTAGAAAAGGACAGAGATATACGACCTGCTCTTAAACTCAGCGAATAGCTAGATTAGCACTTATAAATTACTCTTCCCTCAAAATTTAGGATATTTTAAAATTTAGGATATTTTTAACTGACTAGGAGAGTGTCACATCTCCGGATCACGGATTTTGCTCAAACTTCGGCATAAGTTTTCAGATAAAAAAATATGGAAAAAGCTAAAATTATAGTCACAAACGCTCAATATTTCTTTAGATATATACAATTAAAGAAAATCACTAAAAAGTTACTAGATTTTCAAACACTTGTAGCTCTTAGGCATCGATAGCTAGAAGCTTGAAACTTTTAATAAATTAAAGCTGAGATCAAATCCTTTCGAAAAACTAGTTATAGCATATGAAAATATTATTTTTTCCCTAAATTGTAGCATAATAAAGATTGTTCCTGAATTTATTTTTTAAAATGTTATTAATAGAAGCTGAAATTAAGTGCAATCTTTATTATGCTATAACTTTAGGAAAAAATAATATTTTTATATGCTATAACTACTTTTTTGAAAGGATTTGAGCTCAGCTTTAATTTAAAAAAATTTTTTAACAAAAAACAAAATTGACTTCAAAAAAATGCACTAAACAATTACAAATAATTTATGATCTTCGATAATTATACGCATACTACGCATCTAACTTAATACATATGTAGCAAATATATTATAGATTATCTAATTATTTGTAAACAGCACAAACAAATTATAATTTTTGGGAATTAAAAAAATATGATTTGTTTGTGCTGTTTACAAATAATTAAATAATCTATAATATATTTGCTACATATGTGTTAAGTTAGATGCGTAGTATGCGTATAATTATCGAAAATTATAAATTATTTGTAACTGTTTAGTGCATTTTTTGGAAGTTGATTTTGTTTTTTGTTAAAAAATTTATATTTGAAGTCGGTTTTGTTTTATGTTAAAAAATTTTTTTCAGTGAATGCCCTTACTAAAAGCGCAAATATAGGTAGACCCACTAATTACGCCTAACTTCCATTATTAATTCATAACGCATGCATTAGTACACTATACCAATGTATAGGAGGAAAGAGAGAAGGCTCAACGGCACAGTATTGTTGTGTGTGCGTGTATACATATTCGAGCTTAGGTAAGAGAGGGAGAGAGAGAGAAAAAGAGAGGGAGACAGAGAGAGAGAGAGAAATAGAGAGAGGGAGAGTATAGCAGACGAAGTATAAGGGAGGTAAATAAG
The DNA here is from genome assembly GCA_017163975.1 of Anastatus disparis. NCBI lineage: Eukaryota > Metazoa > Arthropoda > Insecta > Hymenoptera > Eupelmidae > Anastatus > Anastatus disparis. Next base: position 1,907,272 of record JAFFSR010000297.1, read on the forward strand.
ATGAGAAAATGGAACACCCGGTTTTTCCAAATTTGATAATTTGCTCATACACACTGATTACTGGCCCAATAATTATAAAACACGTATGGGACCTTTTTGCAGACATCTTCTATCAGATAAAAAAAAGTTTTTTCGAATCGGTTTAGAAATGACGGAGTTATGAGGTAACAGATATAAAAAAAAAGGAAAAAAAAGAAATTCAATCGAATTGAAAACCTCCTCCTTTTTAAAGTCGGTTAAAAAGAGTTATAAGCTTCCAGGTATTGATGCTTAAGATCTACAAGCGTTTGAAAATCTAGTAATTTTTTTAGTGATAGTAGTTATAGGGGCACCATGGACCGTCACAACAAACCCCCACTCCACCACCTCAAAGGTTACTGACCACTAGGTCAATAATCTCTGAGAAGGCGAAGTAGGGGCTTGTTATGACGGTTCATGATACCCCTGAATTTAAATAAATGAATATATTAATAAATAAATACACAATATTTAGAATTTTATTTATTATTTCACACACACACACACAATAAAAATTTTCAAATAAGGAATATTTTATTACTTCACACACACACACACTAACACGCATATACAATTTATATAAAATTAATATTATAATTACATATATATTATATATTAACATATATATATATAAACACTAGTTCACTTACAGTCTATAAAAGTTTATTTATTGTTTATTATTTTTATATATTCAAAATTTTTTGTTTTTCTCACTAACGCTAAGATTAATAGTATATCTTTATTTATTTATTTACGTCGACATACGCACACACATACACACACACTCTCACACGCACATTAAGACTCATAAATTTTACACACAAAATTAAGAATAATATTTTTACATTTTATGTATAAACACTAAAATTCATAAATTTATAAAACTAAAACTCACACTTAAATTATAATATCATTTTGGCAGTGCACCGGATCCAGCGCACAATCCGGGCAAAGCCACAACCCGCACGAATCACACCTTTGCCACAGACGGACACTCTGTCTATAAAAGGGCTTCGCACAGCCCCAGCACACGTCATGACCTCTACGTGGGCGTTCTAATGTGGGATCCGCGCGACGATGAGGTCGAGGTATTATCCTCTCCAATTCTTGTCGTTGCTCTCTTACTCTCCTTAAATCCCGTTGTAGACGTCGTAAACTACGCTTTCTCTCTAAACGTAATTTTGCAATACGTGCACGCCAATAGAGGCGTACTACACCAAGCACATGGTGTTGACGAGCCATATCTGCTCGACACCTATGGTAGCGTTGTACCAGTTCGGCCTCATCTACTTCTTCATCCTCCTCATCTTCTTCTTCTACCTCCATCGCCTGTGGAGCATAATCAGGATCAACTTCATCTTTATTGGACTCGTATCCTGAGTCGTTGTTGCCTTCTTCTTCTAGATTATTATTTTCCATTTCTTCTCTGCCTTCTGTTATCTCATTTTGTGCCAACACTTCTCTGCCTTATTCAATCTCATTTTGCAGCATCACTTCTCTGTCTTCTTCTACCTCATTTTGCTGCATCACTGCTCCACCTTCTTCTACCTCCTTTTGCACTATCACATCGTTCACTACTTCGTTCACTGAGTTGTCCAATATCACCCAGTAATTGGGCACAAAAACATTAGCTACACCGTAATTAATGAAATTTACGAGTGGTGCTATATTCACCGAGTTCTCAAGTACCTGGACATCGTCGTCCAGTACTTGAACTTCGTCGTCGTCGTCGATGACGATCGGCGATGGTGGTTGATTGAACATTTTTCTTTTTGATTATTACAGATTGTCGACTTATCGAGGACTGATCGCGGCTCCAAGTCCACGATCATAAAAAGTATAATTCTCACCCCAAATGCTTAAAAATATTTTCAAGTTTGCACGGTAAAATTAATAATTTGACACTTTTTTCCTCGTAGAAAAGATTCGAACTGCAGTTTTAAGAATCATATTCTACAGTAAAGTTATAATTAAGAATTATATTACAAATTTAAGACGCAAAATTGATATTAGAGAAAACACATGATACCCCAATCTATAGAAAAAGTTTTTATTCTATCACTAACTCGGGTGTACAGTGATGATTTGTCTAAAATAACCCTAACGTAGTGTGAGAAAAGAATTTAATAAAGAAGACCCAAGGTCGCTGATTTTGTAAAATTACAAAATCTTAATCTATGGTTTACAAGAATAAACTCACAAGACTTTGGAATGAATTTAATTCGTATATTCACTTAAAAATAATGATAAAATTTAAAACATTACACGTAATAAAGCTATTACGTTTAATTGAATTTAATTTTAAAAAATCTATCAACTATCGGTTATTAACGATATTAAAATGATAAAAAGTATAGCATTAGATAGACAGTAAAGTTTTGTATTTAAAATAAATTTAAATTCATTGAAACCAATAATTATCGGGAATTAACGATATTAAAATGATAAAAAAGTATCAGGAGAATAGAAGGCAAAAGAAAGTATAATATTAACTTAACATTAGATAGACAGTCAAGTTCCTCTATAATATATGTATATATATATATATATATATATATATATATATATATATATATATATATATATATATATAAACTTAATTTGCATACTCATATGCAAATAAGAATGATCAAGATTTAAAACATTACATGTAATAAACTTGTTGCATTTAAAATAAATTTAAATTTATAAAAATCAATAACTATCGGGAATTAATAATATTAAAATGATAAAAAAGTATCAGGAGAGCAGAAGGCAAAAGAAAGTATAACATTAACTTAACATTAAGTTAGATAGACAGTAGAGTTCCTACATATATATATATATATATATATATATATATATATATATATATGTATAAATGTGCGCTCACACACACACACAAACACACACACACACACACACATATATATATATATATATATATATATATATATATATATATATATATATATATATATATATATATATACCATAACAATAGAAATTTAATAAGACCTCAGGATATTTAACTGAATATGGTCTACAATGTCATAAAAGTATACATGGTAATGAGTAAGTGTATTACTTACACAATGTTTATGCACAAATAACATACAATGCGTTACCCATATGCAAATGATAAATGTATTGAAATTCAATTTTTATGTAAAAAACAAGAGATTATTACGAAAAAATAATAAAAAGTATCAGGGTAGTAGAAAGTAGAAGAGCATAACATTCATATCTTTTACAATAACTATATATATATATATATATATATATATATATATATATATATTATTATAATTTAAATAAAATGTTATGTAGTTATTCTACTTATACTAAATATATGTAAATATATACATATATGCAAATAAGTATTAATTATATGCAGAATATATGTAAATATATACAAATTGTTTCAGTACGAATGATGTAGGTTGAGCAATTAACGCCTATTTACTTAAGACACACACTAGCTAGGTGGACGATATAGAACACGCCCAAGTGTGATCACGTTACAGGAAAAAATTCCCGCCTACTCGTAAGCGAAATGATGGTGAATTATATGCATTCTGATTTATTTACATGCACACCGGTCCACGATTCGCGCCAAACTGACATTATTTTACATGTGTTGGCGGATTTAAATATCAAATTAAGATGATTCTTGAAATATTAAATGTTGCGCACATACTACCCCTTCGTCACCCCTCATTCCTACTTCTAAATCTTAGTATAAATACGCGAAGATTGACAGGTCTGATTAACAGTTAAAGTTCAACGTTCCAGAGAAGAAGATCAACACGAAGTAAGATGGTTAGAAAAAATTTACTTAAAGTCTTGATAAATATTGTTAATATAGCATTAGTTCGAGAGCCGCAAATAAAATTATTTTGCAATAATTCATGGCGCAAAAGTCTAAATATTTGCGCCAATAATGAATTATTAAAAAAAATTAAATTTATCTTAGGACTTTGTGGACTACGTACCTTAGCTTACATGTTTTTTTTTTTTTTTTTTTTTTTTTTTTTTATTTAAAAAAGATTAATATATAAAGGATATTGTCCTCTATATGATTAACCTTTTTCCATGGTGAAGTCGAGGGAGTCCAGCCCGGAACCGTTTAACACATTACATCAGGCTAGACTGTCAGACCCACCATACCGAAAACTTTGACTACCGATGGATGGCAACCCACTTTTGTGACCAACAATCAACCAATACTCAATGAGGTCGGATTTTTTAAGAGTCGCGATATAAATGGCACATACACAAATTTTCTTTTGAAAAAAAGTTAGAGGTACCTGGCCAGGGTTCGAACCCATGCCCTCCGCGTTGAAGGCAAGAGCTCTATCCATTACGCCACCGCGCTCTCTAGCTTACATGTTTAAGCGAGGTATTTTTAACGATAATGAAATACTTGACATTGCTGGTCGTTGTATTAAAAGGAGAGGGATGCAAGATGCGTCACAAGTCAGGCTTCTCATGTTACATCACCGTGTTATTAAAGGTAAGTTATTCATAATTTCTTTTACCGTTTAAAAGCTTGTATCTTTTTTCTTTACGATCGTAGAATTTCGCTATAAAATACTTTTTTGTTGTGCATAAAATAATAAATCTGAAAACATGATTTGCAAGAAAATATCAGTTTCGGATCAATAATCAATAACCAACAAACTTTTTGTTTATGATCACAGAATTTCGCGGGATAAGACTTTTTTGTTAAAAATAGTGCAACTAAACAGATTTTACATAAATTTTACAGACCTGCAAAATATGATGGAGGACAGTAGTGGGGATGAACTGTTGATAAGGCTTCTGACCGAAGAAGAAGATGTATCTGATTCGAGAGATCTTGTGCTACTACCACCTCCCGAAGAGGTAAGAGAAGTCATAAATATCTCTGAAACTACCCCAAACTTTGCGGTGGAGGGGGTAAATAATAATACAGCAGCGCCACCACCTTTTAAACCAATGCCTGGTTGCTCTTGGTGGGGTGATAATGAGAGACAGTCATCAATGGCGATCAATAATAACGATCAGAATACACTTAATACGATGATTTCATCTGAATCACCAGGTACAGAGAGAATACAGGTTGATTTAAGGAGATGTAAAATGGACACTACACCTATACTCATAAATATTTACTATCTTTTTATTTTACTGCATATTTTTAAGAAAATAAATGCTTTAGTTTGTAATATGTACCATAAAGATTATTCAATTAAATTTTAAAATAAATTCATTTATTAATTTCTCAGAATTTTAAATTTCTTGTACAAAATCTAAAAATTTTAATATGGTCAATGTCCCAATCGCTACTCACGAACCTATTACTAACCGCTCAATGTTATTTAGATACCAAAAAATTTTCAACAATGAGTAGCTAGTAATAGGTTCGTGAGTAGCGATTGGGACATTGACCATATATAAATATTAGAACACTAAAATTTTTAAAACTAATGAATGAATTTATTTGAAAATTTAACTGAATGATCTTTATGGTAAATACTACAAGCTAAAGCATTTCTTTTCCTCAAGTTTTGCAATATAATGAAAAAATATGTCAAATTCATAAAAGCAGGGGTGGTGTCCGTTTTACATCTCTTTAAGCGTAAATTTATAAATCATACATTTTCACGTAATTTTGGTATATCATATTGTAGACAAATATCTTCAACAGGGAGATGGTACTACTACTACTCAGAACCACATTACGATTCATGAAGAATCATCGCGATATTACCGACAATTTAAGTTACAAGGTAGACAATTAAGAGTGTCAATATTGCCCCCACCACCTAATGCGAATGTGTATACGTGGTTTAAGGCAGCAATAAATGATTTAAATCGTCATGTGTGTGAAAATGCGCGACCTTCAGATTATATCGGTATAACTATAAACTCTGACCGATTTGTTCACGGTTCTTTATGGATTTCTTTTAGATTGGTTCGTGATTTTTCACCGACAGATCTACTCGAGTTATTAGCTTCTGTAGCACAGAGTAATGACAATTTTGAAATCGATGATGTTTTAAACGTGAAAGTCAGCATTGTTTCTGAACCAGAGGGACGCGGTCGGGTATCACTCACGAGCGAATCAGTTTTCAAGAAATCCATTCTAAATATTCAAAATACCGACAATCTTTGCCTTCCACGCTAGCTAGTCGCTGCACATGTATATGCTATACGTGGTCAGATGCGCAGTGGTATTCACCATAACAGGTGGAATAGAATAAGACACCACACAGCACAATATCAGAAAGTGCAAGCGTTGAAACTTGTCAAAGCTGCGAGAGTTACGATACCCGAAACAGGTTGTGGTATCGAAGGAATAAAATTATTTTAAGAATATTATGCGCTTTTCGGCGTTGCAATAGTTGTTTATCCTTTTCAAAACTTTGCTCGAGGCTATAAACCACTTTACGATGGTGCACGTTTTGTACACGATGTTGGTAATGTAGTTAGACATACCTTAAATATAATGTATTACGAAAATACTAATCATTACCAGCCAATTTTAAATTTACTCGCAGCAGCTGGCAGCTGTGGCTACTGCATACCTTGTAATAAAAAGTTTAGTCATCAAAAAAATCATAAATGTCCACAAAAATGCTGTAAATGTTTTCAGAGTCCCCCTTGCGGTATAAATCAGGAAAAAATAAAATGTATTCAATGCGCTAGAGATTTTTACGGTAATGTGTCTGGAAAATCATAAAATCTCAAAATCTTTCGATAATTTTCGGTCGGTATGCGAGAGCATAAAAATTTGTCGTTTGTGCAGTAAAACAGTTCAAATGTGCGATAAAGATCCACATAATTGTAATACGATATATTGCAAAATATGTAATCGTAAAATACCGATAGAACACCTTTGTTACATGCAACCCTTTATCAGCAAAAAAGGATTTGCAACCAATAAAAAGAATATACTTTATTTATTTTATGATTTTGAGACTCAACAATCGGAAATTATCTCGGGTGCTGGTGGTGAAAAAATAAGTTTTCATGTACCAAACTTGTGTGTTGTACAACAAGTATGTAATTATTGTTTGGAAATATGTGGTATACCCGAATACGTGTTTGAAATCGACCCTGTAAAACAGCTAGTTGATTTGGCCTTAGCAACAAGAAAAAGTTTCAAGCAAATTATTTGTATAGCCCACAATGCACAGGGTTTTGATGCGCAATTTATTCTCAAGCATTTGACAGAACGTGCAGATCTCAGAGATAAGCCAGATGTAATTTTAAACGGGTCAAAAATAATCATAATGGAAATTTCAACCGTTAAATTCATAGACAGCTTAAATTACTTACACATGAGTTTAGCTGCACTACCAAAAGCTTACGGTCTTGCTAATATCGAGAAAGATACGTTTCCTCATTTGTTTAACACACCAGAGAATCAAAATTACGTTGGAGAAATGCCACCTGTGTGGTCTTTTTCACCAGATTCGATGAAGGTCGATGAGCGACGAGAATTTATACAGTGGTATAATGAAAAAAAAATGAAAATTATATATTTAATTTTAAAAATGAGATTATAAAATACTGTAGACAAGATGTAAAAATTTTACGATTAGCATGTTTGGCCTTTCGCAAAACCTTCATAGAATGTGGTAATACAGATCCATTCGTAGAGTGCGCCACCATCGCATCATCGTATGCGTGTATGTAGAAAAAATTTTTTACAAAAAGACACTATAGGAATCATACCTCAGGGTGGTTATAGACAAGCAAACAAGCAGTCTATGAAGGCGATGCGGTGGCTGTGTTGGATGAAAAATGTGCTGAATCATCAAATTTGGTATACTGTCCGAGCTCGAGAAAAGAGACTTCCTGAGGGCCCTCTAGTGGAAGGATACTGCAAACTTGAAAACGGTAAGAAAATTGTTTTATAATTCCACGGGTGTTATTGGCATGGCTGTGTATGGTGTTACACAGTGAACCGTGACTCACGCCTCGTAAACGGTGAGGATATGGACGAACGTTTCGAGAGAACCGCGCGAATATCCGAAAAGATAAGAAGCCACGGCTATCAACTAATAGAAAAGTGGGAATGTGATTTTGATCATGAGTACTCACAGAACGAAAGTATGAAGACGCATATCGATAATAAAACACGAAATTGACATGAACCGTTGAATCCTCGAGAAGCATTTTTCGGTGGTCGTACGGGTAATACAGACAAAATTTACGATACAAAAGAGGGTGAGAAAATAAAATACGTAAAAGCGTGTTCATTATATCCATATATCTGTAAATACGGTCGATATCCCGTTGGTCATCCTACTCTTTACGTGGGTGAAGATAAGTGTCGCTCTCTGGTGGGTCAAACAAATAATATAAGTCACGTTGAAGGTCTTATTAAATGCCAAGTATTGCCGCCGCGAAATATATATCATGCTGTACTACCCGTTATAATGCATAATAAGCTTTTGTTTCCGCTGTGTCGAACGTGTGCCAAATCAATGTATACAGCAGATTGTGACCATGAAAATCCTGATGATCGAGTTTTTATCGGCACGTGGGTTGCTGACGAGTTGAAAAAAGCTGTTCAGATGGGTTATATCATCAGAAAAATATTTGAAATATGGTCTTATAAAATTACTCAGTACAACAAAACCACGGGTCAGGGTGGTCTATTTCTAACTTATATCGATAAATTTTCCGCTGAGAGAACTTACGCGTCGGGTTACCCTTAGGAATGTGCTAACGGTGATGAAAACACGATTGCTCGATATATTAAGGAATTTGTGCAACAAGAGGGCATTAAATTAGACAAAACTCGAATAAGATATAACGCTGGTCTGAGATCTGTACGAAACTCTGTTTAAATTCATTTTGGGGTAAATTTGGTCAACGGGAGAATATGCCAAAGACTGAAGTGATAGATGATCCACAGAGATTGTTTGAATTAATCTGCAGTGTCGAGACCGAGGTCGACTCAATTTTGCCGATCAATGAGACGACAATTTATGTAAGTTGGCACAACAAAGAATCGGCTGTTGAGCCATCACCATTGTGTAACGTTGTCGTAGCCGCTTATACCACAGCCTTGGCGCGTTTAAAACTCTAAGAAGAATTGCAACCACTGGGTGAACGTGTATTGTATTACGATACAGACTCTATTGTATATGTAAGTCGCGTGGGTGAGTACGATGCGAAAACAGGGCCGTTCTTGGGTGACTTGACCGACGAATTGGCCTGTTATGGTTTTGGCACAAGCATCACATCATTCGTCTCTGGAGGACCCAAATTTTACGGATATAAATATTTGACACCAGATGGCGTTGAAGGATGTGTTTGTAAAATCAAGGGTATAAGACTTAATTCGTCGGTGAGTCAGAAAATAAACTTTGATTCTATACGAGATCTTATTACTGTTAAAGTACTGCTACTGTTTGCAAACTATGACGCTATTAGACGCACGCGGTTTCACGATGTTATAACACGGCCTGAATGTAAAATATGCGAGCCTGTGTACTTAAAGAGACGATTCGTGAATGACGAGATTAGCTATCCATACGGTTATAAGTCTAATTAAAAATAAATTATTGTAAATATATTATCACTAAAGCAAATATATGATACAGGATAAAGAGAGAGAATTAAAACACAAACTATTTTGAAATTAATTTTTATATTTTATAAAAATGTAAAACGAAAAAATAAATTTATTTTCTATTAATTGAGTAGTCATCAATTTTTTTCAAAAGCACAGGTTCCAGAATAATCCGCATCCTTTCCACCCTCATTCTGAATCTTTCTCTATCACGAGCCGCTTGCTCCCACTCTCCACGTCGCGCTGTACGACTCGCATAGTCCCACACGCGTATAACATGAATTTCTGGCTTCCCCTTTTTGAAATGCACTTGTTTTGTTTGATTTATCGTTCACTGTACTTTTTGTAGACTCTCTTTTCTATAAAATTGTTAAGAATCAAAAATTTAAATCTGATTAATTCTTTGATAAAAATTTATTACCTTTTTGAATTTCTTGGTTATTGCTCACGATAGCAGCACTTTTTCAAAACCAACCAGCACTGACCGTTTACCAACGCTTTTAATTTTACACTATAAATGGTGGTGGTGGTGGTGGTGGGGTGGGGGTAGTAATTATAAGTAGGTGATTAATACTTATTTGGCTCTTTCAGCCATATAGCTAAAGAGCGGAATAATGCTGGCGTCAGTCAGCTATATGGATAATCAGCTAAACGATTGGCTAGCGCCAGCACGATACTGCTCGCACACGCGCGCGCCGCCGCCCCACCACTCTTGCTCATCACTCTTAAGAGCATGACGAAGCTGTCCGCCTTCTAATAATATTTCCAATCTTGACTTATGAATAAACGATGCGTTTGATTGAGTTTTTTTGCGATAAAGAAAAAATTTGTAAGATTAAACTCTAGTGCGGACAACTCAAGAAAACCACCAAAATATTATATATACAAAGTTATAATCAAAACTTTCAATATATCGTATTTTAAGGTTAGGTTTGTCGAGTTTGATATCTAATTTCCAATCCAAGCTCATAAAAAAATAACAAGTCCAAATGATTTTTTATTTTAACAAAAATTATTGTACTAATATAACTTTAGTGCGGACAAGTCATTATATTTGTTTAATTTAAGAATTTAAAAAGATATCGATAAAATAAAAAAAGCAAAACTCGATTGCTGCAGCTCCGACATGCCGTTAATGATCGTATATGTAGAGTGGTTCGAGGATTTGATGAGGTTAGTAATAGAAGTTTAGCAGCAGCGGTAACATGGATGTTTGCAGGTGGGTGCATCCGTAGACTTTGATGATTTGTGAACCCAGCTCGTGTGGTAAAACAGTATTCGTGAAGAATTTTTTGCATCACATTGATCACATGAGTGATACAAAATTCGAGCGTATACTCTTGTACTATACCGAGTGGCAGCCAATTTACAAGAAGTTGGCCGAGGGTATCGAATTTCACGAGGGTTTACCAAAGAGCGAAGACTATGCCAATGATCCACGAGCAAAACTCTTGATTCTCGACGATCTGATGAGAGAATCGTCCAACAGAGCTGTAGTAAATCTCTTTACCAAAGGCAGTCATCACAATAACTTGAGCGTCATCTTTATCTCGCAAAATCTCTTTCATCAAGGTCAGCGAGAAATTTCTTTAAACTCTAATTACATCGTGGTATTTAAAAATCCACGCGGTCGAGCGCAAATAAATCATCTGGCGCGCCAAGTCTACCCCGAGGAGCCTCGTTTTTTGCAAGAGGCATATCTTGATGCCACAGCACAACCACACGGCTATTTGTTCATAGATCTAAAACAGGGTACGCCTGAAAACGTGAGATTTCGTACTTGTATATTTCCGTTTGACAAACATCAGTACGTTTATGTGCCTCGTTGCAAACCCATAAAAGCTGGTGCTCGCTCGAATAATGTACCAGTCGTGCGATTGTAATGGAGCCGGTAAGACATAGTCGTAGCAGCAGCAGACCAATTCCAGAAAAGTACTGGACTCAGCTACATATTTTGTGTAAAATCGAACTTTCTCAACTCAAGGCCATATTACGCGAAGCAAATTCCAAACTTATAACGTACATTTGCGAGTGTGCTTTGAACATTTTACGTGGAAATATTTCACTCAGCAAGTATTATAAGAAACAATTGCGAAAAGTCGCACCACTGTTGCGAAAACTCGCTAAACCGGGTATTTTGGAGGTAAAAAGGAAATTGGTGGTAAAATCAGCATATTTACTACGGCTAATTGTGAAACCTGTTTTATCGGCATGGAATACGCAAGAAAAATGATTTTAGTACCGCATGAGTGCTTGGAGCAACAGCGGCTGCCGCAGCAGCACGACGTACCAACTACCAATCATACAATACCACCATCCAGTGTCCAGACACCTGGTACAGCCACGACACGCCTTGACGAAGAAATGAGTAAAATTTTACATTCTACGGGTGATGAGCGTCAAAAATCTCTGCAATATCAACAAATCTTGCAGCGTTACTTGCATCTAAGAGGGGAGGAGAAGGATGAAAATAGGAGTATAATACGTCCAAACGAGACAACATTATTAGAAACGAAAACGATGATGGGTACAGACAATCATGACGAAATCGACGACGAACAGCTTGTCTAGTCATTACCGCAGAAGTTTCAAAGTAATGCTAGACATCTCATAAGATATTTACGGCAAGCTGGTAATATTTAATGGAATAGTCGTGGTATAATCAAGCTAGATGGCACTGTTGTCGAGGGTGCCAATATTGTCGATTTAATGAACGAAGCTATGAGAAGTAGAAAAAGGCCGCCACCGCACGGATACAAACAGTTTGCACGCGTCTTGCGACAAGTTAGCATACCTCGAGAATTCATTGGTAACGATCAACTGTGGCGTACGATTGCATCTCATAGCCCTGATTCACCGCTGTCATCGTCGTCAGAAAACGAAGGTTATTATTCTTCAACAGCTACTGGTCTAACGAGCGTAAAGGAGAAAGAAGTCGAGAGTGCGAAAAAGCGTAAAAAAGTTGGTAGCGAGTTGGCAGCTACGCCATCAACCCCTGTAAAAAAGAGTCGTCTCGAACAGCTAAAATGGGACCGTATGTGAAAGCATGGGAGAAAGTGATGGAGGGGGAGGAGGAGGAGGAAGGGGAGAAAACTGGTACTTTTATAGACCGATTGATTTCGGTTGTACCATTTAAAATGCATCTACCAGGCTACCAGTTTCTCGGCCCTGACACGCATCTCAAAGAGCGTCTCAGACGTGGTCAGAGAGGAAGAAATCCTCTTGACAATGCCTGTCTGGAGCACGATATTTCATATTCAAATAAAAAAATAAGGAATCATATAAAAGCCGACAGACTGCTGGCTGAACGAGCATTTTCACGCATGCTCTCGGAGACTGCAGATGGTAATGAAAAGACTGCAGCTGGTATTACTGTTTTGTGCATGGTCAGTAAAATTGCGTTTGATAAATTTTTGAAACGCATTAAAAATACATTTAAAAGACAGCCAAAGAGAGAGAAAAAGCTAGTTTGTAAGAGGGGCAGGAGAAAGAGCAATAAAAAAGAAGGAGAAAAAGAAGAAGGAGGCTGAAAAGCCGGACGATCTTGAGCATTATTACTGTAATCTTTCTGCACCATCAGCGTACGCTGGTGCTCATCTACTGAAACACGCGAAACCCAAAAAATTTGATAACAATACCATTGCCAAATGGTTGGAGAGTCAGGATGCACATACCTTACACAAACTCGTGAAACATCGTTTTCCTCGTCGACATTACAACGTTTTTAGCCCCTTTGAAGTGTGGGAAGCTGACTTGGCAGATTTAAGATCACTTAAAACCTACAATGATGGGTACAGCTATATTCTCATTGTCATTGATGCACTTCCAAAGTTTGCCTGGGCAGAGCCTCTTCTCGACAAAACCAGTCAAAGCGTCGCTGTAGCATTAGACAAAATTTTATCACGATGTAATGATAGACATCCTATTTATCTACAGACTGATAAAGGTAAAGAGTTTATCGGTCGAGAGGTGCAAGAGGTGCTAAAAAAGTAACATATTACCTATCAAGTCGTCAGAGACCCTGATATAAAGGCAGCCATTGCCGAACGCTTTATTCGAACTCTCAAAGGTCGTATCTGGCGATACTTTACTCACTCGCGCACAAGACGTTATACAGATGTTTTGCAAAAAATTGTGACGTGTTACAACGAGTCGTGGAACAGTGCCATAAAAATACCCCCTTCCAAGGTCAACTTATATAATGCTCACGTGGTACGTCAAAATTCGACGTTGCGTTACAGCGAAAAACAGCCGTTTCGAGTAGCTAAATACAGCGTTGGCGATCTGGTTCGTGTCAGTCGTGCCAAGACAGCTTTCAGGAAAGCATACGAAGGTGGCTGGACTCTGGAGCTGTTTAAAATTATAAGAGTCGACACAAGACAACAACCACCTGTCTATATTTTGACAGATCTTGATGGAAAAAAAATTGACGGATATTTTTACGAAGAACAGTTGAGCAGAGTGCGCAAAGACTTAGATAGCGAAGCGTTTGAGGTTGATGAGGTTTTGAAGAGCAAAGGTAGGGGGTCGAAAAAACAATATTTGGTCAGTTGGAGGGGGTAACCAGAAAAATTCAATTCTTGGATAGAAGCTAAAGATTTAAAAAATTTACAATGAACGATGAATTTTACATGGTTTTACCGAGCAACAGCAGCAAGTTTGTCTTTCCACACAATGTGGCGACGCATTTTACAACACAATTATCACAAAATTATTATCTTCATGGCGACTGGTGTGTAGGACTCACGGAAATTCAAATACCTCTCACATTTCAGCATATATCAGTGGTAGAGCGTGAGGGGGTGATTTCTGTTAAAACATCCAAACGTGACGTGGCGAATGTTTTGCGAGAAACAGAGGAGGAGACTCAACAGAAGGCCGAGGTGTTTGCCCACGTTAAACCTGGTGTTTACCGTGACATTGAAAGTCTCTTAGAAGAAATAAATAATCTCAAGAATGTGAAAAATCATTTATATTTTGAAATCCAAGCTGGTGGCTATGTACAGATTATATGTCGATGTGGTAAAGATTGTACAACTTATATGCACACGTTTACCCTATCGGAAAAATTACTTAGAATTTTAGGTTTGAAAAATGTACCAATTTTCTCTTGCAAAGGTAATAAAGAGCACTAGATTGCCGGTAATCGTCCACCAAATCTTGTGAACAGGTTACCAACCGTGCTCATAGTTTACAGCAACATTTGCCAGCCTTATGTAACAGATGACATGCGCACGAGCTTACTACGTATAGTCTCGCTTCATTTGCGTAACTACGTTTACGAGGGTGTTGAAATTAAAAACTTTTCACCACCCATGTACCTACCACTGCTGTCTTCAGCGTTTCAGTCGATAGAAATAGATATAAGAGACGAACACGGATTTCCCATTACATTCGACTACGGTACGCTGACTGTAACGCTTCACTTTAAGCGCATCCGATAAAATGCCTGTGTTTGAAGATATTTTCAATAACCAAATGATTGGTGGTGGGGGTAAGTGTGTTACAGTTGGTAAACCTTGTTTTGGTTATCACCAGTCGGGTGCAGGAGTAGGTAGTTTTTTGAAAGGCCTCTTCCGAGCAGCTATACCGAAGATCAAACAAGGTGCAAAAGTGGTCGGTAAGGAGGCTTTCCGAGCAGGTAAAAATGTCCTAGATGATGTCACTCTAGGTGGCAGACCGGTCAAAGAGGCGACCAAACAACGCATTCGCGAGAGTGGTAATAATCTCAAAAGAAAAGCTGACGTTGTTCTGGACAAATTGCTCTTGGGTGAGTCAAACGCGAAAGAAGGGAAGGAATCAGAATATAAAAAGAAGAACGAGACATCATCAACTCAGTCGTCGAGTGCACCTGGCACTACAAACACCTCAGCGGCTAAACGCTCGAAAAGTGATGAAGTTGCGAAAAAGAAGAAGAAGCAGAATAAGAAAGCACGTGTAGCTAGAGATATTTTTGAAAATTAAAATTTCAAGATGGCGCTGTTGCATACAGAATCTTGTCAGTCGATCAAATCGGAATTATCACTTTTTGAATTACCTTTGACACAGACTGCAATTGAAGGCTCTTACTGGGTTCAGTACAAACCGATATCTTCACTTAACGACCAATCACCAATTGAATTTACCATCCCTGGCAACACTGAGTATCTAGACTTGACTCATACAATGTTAAGTGTGAGTGTCAGTGTAACATGCACTAGTGCTGAACCACCTAAAGATCCGAACGTTGAACCAATAAATAATCTTTTGCACAGGTGGTAATACAGGTCTCAGCCAGCGTTAAGCGCTTATGGTTGACAGAAAGATTGATTTACTCGGCCATTTACATTGTGATGTTTTTAATCAAGACAAATTATTACTGGGTGGTGTTGAAGTTAGAGTAAGGCTCGTGCGTTCTCGTGATGGTTTCTGTCTCATGGATCCCGCCGGTGCTTTCACAGTAAATATTACAGAGGCTACGCTTTTTGTGCGTCGAGTAAGATTAAATCTTTCACTCGTGCTAGCACACGAAAAACTACTGTCGCAGACTACTGCAAAATACCCGCTGACACGTGTAGAAGTTAAGGCTGTTACGTTACATAATGGTGTGCATGGGGAAACAATCGACAATGTCATATTAGGTCAACTACCAAAAAGAATTATACTCGGTTTTGTTGAGAATAAGGCTTACAACGGAGATAAAAGTCTTAACCCGTTTAATTTAAAGAATTTAAATATAAATTTTTTATGTCTGTACGTTGCTGGAATGCAAGTGCCATCGAAACCCATACAGCCAGATTTCAAAAAAAGCAAAATGTACGTTGATGCTTATCATACACTTTTTTCCGGCACTGGTATTCACTTTATGAATTCAGGCAACTCGATCACCCGTAAAGACTATCCAAACGGTTACTGCCTATTCGCTTTTGATTTGACACCTGATTTATCGGCAAGTGATGGTAGTCATTGGAATTTGATAAAAAATGGTAATGTACGAATTGATGTTAGATTCGACGACCCGCTAGAGGGCGCTGTAAATTGTATAATTTATGCTGAATACGACAATTTGCTCGAAATTGACTCGTCGAGACAGGTCGTCGTGGATTATAGCGGTTAAGTAGTAGTGGTGGGGATATAGTTCTCGCTATTTAAGTGGAGCAAAGCCATCTTTATCATCTCAGTCGGCGAGCAACTTTAATTGCAAACAGTATGGACGTGGTGATTGACGTGCAGTTTTTAAAGGACAACAAAAACCGTTTGATTCCAAAGGAGGTGGCTGTACTTGCTATTCATAAAAACTTTATCGCTCATTGGATTGTGGCGCCTCCTTGTAATTTAAAAGGCTTACCTAAAAATGCTTTGAGACAGAACAATTGGGTGACACTGAATTATCATGGTCTGGAGTGGTACGAAGGTGATATATCAATAAAAAGATTATACAAAAATTTGGAAGATATTTGCAAGCATTGTCGTGTAATTTTCGTGCGAGGTCAAGAAAAGCTTGAACTACTTTCCAAGCTCACCACCTGTAAGATTGAAAATTTAGAAAAACAAGATTGTCCAGCTTTTAGAAATTTGAATTTCAGCAGTGTACAGTGTATGCATCATTATATAAAATCATCGTATTCAAATTACGTGTGTGCTCTAAATAACGCTACTAATCTGAAACAGTGGCACCTAAAACTTAACCCCAGCGTAAAATCGCTGATTGTGGAAGAATTTTTCGAAATTCTCCGCAATGAATTCAAAAGGGATTGTTCGATATCTGATGAGGATCAAGTTTCACTTAGTAGGCGTTTATCCAGCGGATCGGATTCCTCTGATGTGGGTGAAACCTTGTGCTCTTGTGCTTAATACGCAAAATTATAACCAGCGTGGTGCGCACCGGGTTGCCATATACGTTGATAAGTATGGCACAGGTGTGTACTTTGATAGTATTGGTAAGCCGCCACAAATTCAACAACATTTACGACGTATTCAGCAAAATTGTAAAAAATTTAGATGGAATGATAAACGCTTACAAAGCAAATATTCCAATGTTTGTGGTCATTATTGTATCATGTTTCTGTATTATATGTTTACCGGATTGGGTTTCAAGAAATTCTTGGAAAATTTCTCGCAGAATTTGCAAAAAAATGATGCTATAGTGAAAAATTTTATAGAAATAACTTGCTATGCGTAATTTGATACTTGACTGTCTCTGATTGGTTGCACGCCACCTTTTCTACGACATCCCCACCAATTTTTATAGTATAAAAGAAGTGGTATCCACTTGGTCTAGCCACAGTTGTGTGTGATCAACGGTGACAGCAGTAACAAGCAAGAAAACCTAACCAAGATGACTGGTCAAAAGAGAAGCCTGGAGCAGACATTTGGTAATGACTTGGCATATTTAATAAAACCAAATAGCAAGAAAAATTATTGGCAGCAGGTTCTGCCAATGGTCTACGGGCTGAACAGCTCTTTTGGAAAAATTATCCAGATAGGCCTGGAGAATATAGGCGGCGAAGGCAAAAAGGAGTTTGCACCCGTGGTACGCTTCTGTGGAGCCAATTTTCAAGGTCTACCTCTGTCACTAGACTGTTGGGAGGCGTTGAAGCAGGAATTTGATAAAATTGAAGATTTTTTCACTTGCTATAATGAGGAATCTATGCTGGATCAGCGGCTATCTATTCCAGGATACACTATCCGTTTTATGATTAGTTTTCACGAGAGAGCTTTTGAATTGGTACCCAATGACGCACAACCAGAAGGAGAGGAGTGTGGTGAACCGCCGAAAAAATATGGTCGATTTAATCGGTCACTAGTATTCAAACGTGTCACGTTTGAACGTTTAAAAGATTTATCAAAATGTATAGATTATAGAATTAGATATTCAAATACTGTTGCAAAATCTGTAGATTATATATTACGAGAAATGGTTGCAAATATGAAAAATATATTAGAAAAAAGTCAGGAATCTCAATATGTATACTTTACTTCTAGCGATATAAAAACCACAATGTCTAGTTTTAATGATAACTTTGTAAATGATCTCATCGAATTATTAAAAAAGAATAATCTAGTTTTAGGAAAAGAAGATTTGTTTATAATCATACACGAATTAATTATTTATCATATGTACACACTAGTTAATTGTATGAATTCTACGTTGTAATGTTTTATTATTAATAATAAATGTTGTTAAACTTTAAAACGTGAGTATTTCATTTACCTCGTTCATTACCAATTCCTCAACCTTCATACACACAGTAATATTGCAAATTATATATTTCACGATTCAATATAAAATTTTTATTATTTTAGTATTTAAAAGTATTCAGTTGCAATTGAAATATTTTAAATTAATATTTTATGATTCAATATAAATTTTAATAATCAAAAGTATCATGTTACATATTAAAATATTAAAAATTTTTAAATATCGATTAAAATATTTTTCATCCCCACTCTAAATTTAGGGGTCAGTGACCCTTCAGTTTATCCTCACTCTAAATTTCTAGGTGGGGATAAGTGACCCTCAAGTTGTTCGGGTACCACGCCTAACAAGCCCCTACTTCACTTTCTCAGAGGTCATTGACTCACCGGTCAGTAACCTTTGGGGTGGTGGAGTGGGGGTTTGTTTTGACGGTCCATGGCGCCCCTATAACTACTAGTGATTTTCTTTAATTGCCTGTATCTAGGAAAATATTGAGCGTTTGTGACTATAACTTAAGCTTTTTCCATGGTTTGTCATCTGAAAACTTATCCTAAAGTTTAAGCGAAATCCGTGATCCAGAGATGTGACACTTTCCTAGTGAGTAATTGAAGCCTAACATTAGTCAAAAATGTCAAAAATATGGTTTTAGCTCAACTTTGAAGCTTCGTAGCTTTAAAAATATGTACTAAAGAAATCTCAAAAATTTTAAGTGGTCCATAATATGGAAAAGAACCATTTTACCAATTTTCAGCGAAAAAAAATTTTTCGTTCTTCGATTTGACAGAGAATGATGGATATGCATTTGCATATATATATATATATATATATATATACATGGTGATTTTAAACCACTGTATTTCTCGTTACTGGGCTATAAAGAATAAGACTTTTAACAAAGTTTATACTGTAATTTTTTTTTTTTATGGTTTTTAAACTACGGCACTATAAAGTTAGAATTTCTCAGTCAATCAGTTAGTGCCATTATAAATGAGTGTTCTAAATAGCGACAAGTGCCTGCCCAGTTAACATGGGATTGTATTAATTGCTTGGTAACCAAATAAACAAAGATTTGTTTGTTATTGTCCCTGACATATGACCCAAAAATTTGAGTACATTGCTAATGTTTACAATCGAAGTACCTACACTAAGAGAAAATTCATGCTAATAGAGTATTTAGTTTAGGTGTCCAAAGTTAGTAAGTAATATCCTATGCTTTCATAACAGCGCCATATACTCTCACGAGGTTTATGTTATCCAAAAACGGTTTGTTTACATGCATTGGTAACTTCTAGAGATGGGATTATTTTCGGATTTTTTTGACTATTCGAATTATTCGAATAAACGGATAATACTATCCGTGATGAAATAATCCGGATAGTCAAAAAATATTCCAATAATCAAAAAGTATTCGGATAATCGAAAAATATTCGGATAATAATTTTAATCAAATAATTTAATTGTGTGTGTGCGAGTGCGTGCATGCGCGTGTATGCCTGGGTGTGTGCCTGCGTGCAGGTGCCGGTGCGGGTGCGGATGCGGATGGGGGTGCAGATGCAGAAGTGGATGCGGATCCAGATGTGGATGCGGGTATGAGTGCGGGTGCTGGTGCGGGTATACTTGTGTATTTGCTTGTACATGTAATTAAAATTTAAATAATATTAATGTGCTTTAAATAAATTTTCAATTGGTCTTATGTATGTAGTACATTTAGAATGTTAGATGGCGCGCTTGAGATTATGATTATTCATATGGCATAGGACGACAGTGTGTGCGTGTGTGCGTATGTGTGGTTGTGTGGGTGTGTGGATGTGTGTACCGTTATTTCTTTGAAGTTCGAACAATGAGATTCGATTATTTATTATTCGAATAGTTATTATTTAAATACTGATTATTCGAATACTGATTATTCGAATAAAAAATCCGAATAGTCACTATCCGGATTACGGATACCTTTCAAATAAAAGAATTCATTATTCGAATAATTTTTATCCGGATAGTCCCACCCCTAGTAACTTCCCACTCTAATATCCATCGATAGCCGGCGCTGTATCCTCTCATGGGACGTAACGGAAGTAAACGTAGCTTGTCCACTATTCTTTCTTTACTGCTAACTATGACATTCTTCCATCACTCAAGTCGCTTCCTCTTTTGGATGGCGACACGAGCAAACACGGCTGGTCTATATACAAAATCATGTCGCAAATTTTTCTAACGTATTTTCGTTGCGTGAATTTTTTTTTTCTTTTCTTTTTTTATGAGGGAAGAGACATTATAAATATAATCTGTTAAACTTTGCAACTATGAATAATTAATTTTTATTTTAAAATTTAATTATTTTAAACAGATGGGGGCAGACGAGCATGTACGATTTCACGCCAAAGATGTTTCGAAGTAGCGTTGGTCTAGTGCGTAACGTTTGCGCTTTTCCTTTTAAGTGTGCGAGTTCAACTTTCAGTCAGAATCACTTTTTTTAAACTTTTTTTTATTATTTCAATAGTTTTTAGTACTTTTTTATTTATATTTTTTATATTTTCTATTTTTTACTAGTTTTAAAATTGATTTTTTCACAAATATATTAAGTATGCTCGTTTTTTTAATTAATATTTTTAAATAAATTATTTCGTATACGAAATAATTAAAAATATTATAAAAGTGATGTTTACAATACTATAGTTCATTTTTGTATTCATAAATATATATCAATATATAATATAAATTATAACATAAATAAATACCTCAGTCTTATTTATTTATTGTAATTTATTGTAAATTTTATAAACTAAATTATAAATAAATTAAACTATAGTATTATAAAATAAACATCACTATTATTTATTTATCAATATTTATAATTACTTCCTATGAAGAATAATTTATTTTAAAAAAATTTTCATTAAAAAAAATGAACATACTTGTGAAAAATTAGATTTTAAAATTATTAAAAAAATACACAATCTAAAAAAAATAAATATAAAAAGGAATAAAAAATATTAAAACAATATAAAGAGCAAAAAAGCAGACGACTCAAGTAAAGAGAGAATACGGTGCGAGCAAATAAGGATATGGGAGTGGGCAAACATCAAAGTATACCACGCGAATCATCAGTAAATGCTGTTCATGCTTTATTTACTCTCCATACCATCTTTTCTAGCATAAAGTAATCTAATACTGATAGAGCTTTTCATACCTATCATATTTGTATCAATATTTTATATACTCGCGCAGATGGCAGTTCGTATGCTCTATTAGCATGAATTTTTTCTCCGTGTTATGTTGAATAATAAATGGCAACGTAAGTCTTATAATGTCGATTCAATTTCTTATTTTATTTTATTTTATAACTTAATAAATGACATTCAATAAAGATAAAGATAATTTGAAATTTCAAAAATATCAAATTACTTATTAAATAAATTATTGTATAAACGAAAATACTTAACAAAATAATTATTTTTAATTAAAAATTGTATTGATTTTTAATAAAAAATCATAATAATTACTGATGGATTACAAAGAGTTATTCAATTTGGAATATGTTTAGAAATCAGTTTTTAATTAATATCATTATAGTAAAAAAGATGATGTATTATAAGAATATTTAAAACGTGAATATTAAATGTATTTTAACTATTCATCAATTGATATTAATATTAATATTAACAAAAATTCAACTTTCAAATGGTTTTGTTGAAATAGTCTTTTAAACAGTAATGTTGCAATTTTGATAATTCGTAAAGTAGCAACCGTATAAGTAATGATAATAATTAAATATTTATTTCTTTCGAATATTTGATAAGATTTACTTTTTCTTTTAATTACTGAAAACAGTCAGGTAACTTTATGATATAATTGTTGTTTTGTGAAGCAATAAAGTTTTATGTATGATAATTCTTATTTTAAGAATAATTGCGAGGAAAATTTTTTTTTTCTATAATTCAAATTTCTAAAGTTTTACAAATATTTATTTTTATAAAGAATATTTGTTATTAGCAATATATCTATAAATTTTTTAATTAATGTGCTAATGAAATACAACAAATACTAGTATTTATGTCATTTAAATTCAATTTCTACAATTAATTATTTACAAAACTTTGTCTTCGTTAATGGTTTGAATTTTCCAAGAAAAAAAATTCAGGCTGTAAATTTTTATGAAACAACCTAAATAATATTACAATTTATAAGATTTTTGTCATCTCAAAAATAAATAATAAAAGTTATTCTTCAATTTGTTGATCAACTTAAATACATCAATAAAATATATTATATAATATGTGGAATTTAAACTAAACTATCTATCATCATATCCAAATAATCTTACTATTCTGTGCTTGTTATGTGGTTACGTGAACGTGATATAAAAATGTTTATATTAAAAAATTTAAAATATTTTTTATATGTGATACGATACGTCACCATCAGAAGAATTCGGTGTTAGCAGTTTTTATAATAAAATATAACTGAGGTCGAAAGCTCCAAGGTTAAATAAAGATATTTGTGACTGTTTTTAAGTCGAAGTTGTTTTTAGTATTATACTGATTTAAAGGGTTTTTAATGACAAGCTATCGAACGTTGATTTCACATAGTAGAGTTTATATTTCTAAAAATAACATTTATTTATGGAAAAAATTGAAAAACCTTGATGACAAAAAATGAATCTGTGTTTTTTCTTTTCTTCGAATGGCCCCCTACACTGAAAAAAAACAAGCGATTATTTCTGTTGATTTCAATGTAAATTACGCTCTAAGTTTCCAAAGTAATGATTACTTGAGTTAAAAGCAATAATATCATGGCTTTGTTCCACGTACTTCTTGAGATGGCGCGCAGTAACGTGCTATGGATTTCTGAATACAAAAGTCTACAGCGCATCACTAGTATGCAAGCCCGAGAAGTATGTCGAACAGAGCTCTTGTGTGAAAACGAAATCTTCTCCACTGCCAAGCAAACATTGCTTGGGTTAGTAAGATAATAAAGCCTTATGCCGCTTTCTTGTGCTAACAAAGGAGATTTTGCTTGGGTCCCGGTCAAGAATCGCTTTATTTTTTTTTCAATGTAGACATGGATATAGACTTTTTTTTCGAAAATATGGTGAATGAGAGCCTTTATAAGAACTTAAATAGCTAAAAAGCTAAGATTCTTATAAAAAAACGTATAAAAAATACAATAAAGCACGGATTGAATTCTTTAATTTAAGCTTCGTTGCATCAAAAAAGCTGTTCGAAAATTATTCTTAATTAAATATTACCACATATTTACTAAATATTTTTAGCGTATAAAATATGATACATTTTTTACTCTATTTCATTAGCATATTTTAATTGCCTGTAAATTTTGAACTACATAAGCTTTTTCAATGCAACAATTCGTAAATTAAAGCATTTGATTCATGCTTCATTTTATCTTTAATGTATTTATTTGTGAGAGTATTTGTTATTTAGTTATTTAGTTTCTTATAAAGGCTCATTCACCATATTTTCGAAATAATGTCTATATCCTTGTCTAGAAGACTTATTCGACAAAAAAAATGCGGGTTAATTTTTTTTTCATCAAAAAATCATTTCCTGCAGTTTTAGCCGAATTCGTTTGGCGAAGGTAGGCTGCTCTCCTTATAAGAGGTGTGAATAATCGCAAACATTTTATCGTGCTTTTTATCACGTTCGTGTAGCAAAACAATAGTTTAGATAGCAGTGAGAAAGACGAGAGAGCCAATGGTTCTAGGTTCGAATCTTATTTCAGAAATATTTTTTTAATTTTTGTTTATTTCTTAAATTTTTCTAATTATTCCTAATTAAGAAGATATAATAAAAAGAAGATCCAACAAACTTTGTGAAAAACCTGTAAGTGACCTAAAACTCTGCAGGAAAATGAGAAAATTTCTACAGATATTTCCGCAGACAAGCAATAAAAAATCTGCAAATATATATATACAAATGACCAGCAATTTTTTTTTGTAATGGATCGTAATAATTATAAGTTATTGTGATATTTAATACTTATTATTATAAAACTGTGATCCTTCATTATTTTGGATTGTGATCACTATTACATTATTATAATTGCTAATTCCTGTTCGTTATGATTATAACTATAATATTCTAATTCATACTAATTTAGGTTATAATCACTATTAAAAAATTAGAATTGCTAATTATAGTTAATTATATTTAATTATAATGTGCTATGATTTCACATATATCATCTGATTACGACTAGGCTTTCGTCAGACTTTATGCCGAACTTTCCTCCAAATTTTTTAACAGACGTTTCACTAGGCTTTAATTTTCAGTTTATTGGTCTTAGCTGAAGTGGTGAATTATAAAAGGTAGTTTTAGCTAGAGACAAGAATAGTACCCACTGGTCTTGGTTGAAACCAAGACTAGTATGCTTTGGACCTAGCTAAAGTTGAAAAAAGACGCTTTAGTCTTGTTAAAAATCAGAAATCTTACTAGCTATGGTAAGCTGTATCCATAATTATAAGTTAGTATATGTTTTATGACTGAAGTCATAAAACGTATTTATGACGTATTTATGGCTATACGTTTTATGACTGAAGTCATAAAACGTATTTCTAGTTTTAGCTAATGCATAGTATGCACTGTTCTTGGCCTAGGATAATATTGAATATAATTGGCTAAAACTAAAAACCGTTTAAGTTGGTCGTAAACTTGGTTACAAATGACAAAAGTTAATTTAAGCAGGTGCAAATGCAAAAAAAATAACTATTAATACAAAAAAAACTCGGTGTATGATTAACCTCAATAAGGCAAGAGAGGACTAAGTTTAACCTAATGTACAATACCACTCAATAATTCGATAACTCTATGTAAAAAAAGTGTGGAAAAAAGATCATATTTTAGTAAAAGTGATGTAGAAAAGTTCTGAAGAAAAGATTTTAAAGTGCTCTTTAAGAAATTTGAAGATCGATGTATAAAATTATTTTTAAAATTTTTATCGTGCTTTTTAAAAACTTAGAAATAAATATTATTTGCCATTTTTTAAATTTTAGATTTTTATAGAGCTTTTGAGTATAGTATGAATAAATTCAAAAAAAATATGATTTGAAGTACTCGGAAAGAGTTTTGATTTGCATTATTTTAAATTTTCTACAATGATTTCCGTAAAGTCATAAAGCTTCAAACTTGGGTATTTTGACTGTTTTTTTTGCAGAAAAATGGCCAATTTTCACGATGATAACTTGACATTATTCACAATGACAACTTGGTAGTGATAATTATAATACTATGATTCATTAATAATTAAAAATAAAGTAATATAGTAGGAATTAAAAACAAGAACACTGAAAGTATAGATTTATAGTATTCAAAAGATCTAACTACAATAACCAATTATAATACTGCAGTAATAATAGTTAAATGAAGTTATAACTATAGTTACATAGAAATTATTATAATTGATTATAATACTACAGTAATTACTATGATTGAAAAGAGTAATAGCTATAGTTATGTATTAATTACTAGAATTGATTGTTACAATGTAGTAACAATTATAGTTGAAAGAAGTAATAACTATTGTCATGCTTCTTTTGGTGATCATAACACGGGCAAATCTGTTATTAGACCTGCAGCGGTATAGGTTACAACCGAATTACTTTAGCCGCAGTGTATACCACTAGTGTGACGGGTTTCTGACGGTGTCGCAGCTTAGAAGCAAAAAGAAGTCTTGTAGACTTACATTCACCCTCCAAGCATCCACAGATAGGGACTATCTAAACCCCCTTCACCTTGGCTGCGGAACGAGGACAAGAAAATGTTCCCGTGACACGAACAGAGATCCGTAATATATGAGTCTGAAGTTTGCAACGTTAGTTTCAAACGAAAACATGATTTTTTGAAAAATCAATATCTAAGATTAAAAATCGTTTAAACTCTTCAAATTATGATTAAATAATTAAAAAAAACCAATTGCAATATAAAAATACCCCTAAATCAACCCCCAAAGGACATTCCAATACTTGGCTATTACGATAACAACAGAAATTTCCAGTTTTCAATCTTCTTAGCCACCATTTGATAATTTCTTTGTTACAAAAAGGTTGAAATATTAAAATATACTTCAAAATACATAACCCTGATCAACGCCGATTACCGGAAACGAATACTACCCTAGCTATAAGGGGATGAAACACATACTTTTCACAATAAATTTACGTTTTTATTTTTTTTAACAACCTTTTGATAAATTCATTGTTACAAAACAATGTAAATATTAAAATATACTTCAAAATACATAACCCTGATCAACGCCGATTACCGGAAACGAATACTACCCTAGCTATAAGGGGATGAAACACATACTTTTCACAAAAAATTGACGTTTTTATTTTTTTTAACAACCTTTTGATAAATTTATTGGTACTATACAACGTAAATATTAAAATATACTTTGAAATGAATAATCCTAATCAACGCTGACTACCGGAAACAAAAACTACCCTAGCTATAAGGGGATGAAAAACGTACTTTTCACAAAAAATTGACGTTTTTATTTTTTTTAACAACCTTTTGATGAATTTATTGTTACAAAACAATGTAAATATTGAAATATACTTCAAAATACATAACCCTGATCTACGCTGATTACCGGAAACGGATACTACCCTAGCTATAAGGGGATGAAACACATACTTTTCACAAAAAATTGACGTTTTTATTTTTTTTAACAATCTTTTGATAAATTTATTGGTACTATACCACGTAAATATTAAAATATACTTTAAAATGAATAATCCTAATCAACGCTGACTACCGGAAACGAAAACTACCCTAGCTATAAGGGGATGAAAAACGTACTTTTCATGAAAAATTGACGTTTTTATTTTTTTTAACAACCTTTTGATAAATTTATTGTTACAAAACAATGTAAATATTAAAATATACTTCAAAATACATAACCCTGATCAACGCCGATTACCGGAAACGAATACTACCCTAGCTATAAGTGGATGAAACACATACTTTTCACAAAAAATTGACGTTTTTATTTTTTTTAACAACCTTTTGATAAATTTATTGGTACTATACCACGGAAATATTAAAATATACTCCAAAATACATAACCCTAATCAACGCGGACTACCGGAAACGAAAACTACCCTAGCTATAAGGGGATGAAAAACGTACTTTTCACAAAAAATTTACGTTTTTATTTTTTTTAAGAACCTTTCGATAAATTTATTGGTACGAAAGAACGTAAATATTGAAATATACTTCGAAACAAATATCCCTGATCAACGCCGATTACCGGAAACGAATACTACCCTAGCTATAAGGGGATGAAACACATACTTTTCACAAAAAATTTACGTTTTTATTTTTTTTAAGAACCTTTTGATAAATTTATTGTTACAAAACAATGTAAATATTAAAATATACTTCAAAATACATAACCCTGATCAACGCCGATTACCGGAAACGAATACTACCCTAGCTATAAGGGGATGAAACACATACTTTTCACAAAAAATTGACGTTTTTATTTTTTTTAACAACCTTTTGATAAATTTATTGGTACTATACCACGTAAATATTAAAATATACTCCAAAATACATAACCCTGATCAACGCCGATTACCGGAAACGAATGCTACCCTAGCTATGAGGGGATGAAACACATACTTTTTACAAAAAATTGACGTTTTTATATTTTTTAACAACCTTTTGATAGATTTATTGGTACTATACCACGTAAATATTTAAATATACTCCAAAATACATAACCCTAATCAACGCGGACTACCAGAAACGAAAACTACCCTAGCTATAAGGGGATGAAACACATACTTTTCACAAAAAATTGACGTTTTTATTTTTTTTAACAATCTTTTGATAAATTTATTGGTACTATACCACGTAAATATTAAAATATACTTTAAAATGAATAATCCTAATCAACGCTGACTACCGGAAACGAAAACTACCCTAGCTATAAGGGGATGAAAAACGTACTTTTCATAAAAAATTGACGTTTTTATTTTTTTTAACAACCTTTTGATAAATTTATTGTTACAAAACAATGTAAATATTAAAATATACTTCAAAATACATAACCCTGATCAACGCCGATTACCGGAAACGAATACTACCCTAGCTATAAGTGGATGAAACACATACTTTTCACAAAAAATTGACGTTTTTATTTTTTTTAACAACCTTTTGATAAATTTATTGGTACTATACCACGAAAATATTAAAACATACTCCAAAATACATAACCCTAATCAACGCGGACTACCGGAAACGAAAACTACCCTAGCTATAAGGGGATGAAAAACGTACTTTTCACAAAAAATTTACGTTTTCATTTTTTTTAAGAACCTTTCGATAAATTTATTGGTACGAAACAACGTAAATATTGAAATATACTTCGAAACAAATATCCCTGATCAACGCCGATTACCGGAAACGAATACTACCCTAGCTATAAGGGGATGAAACACATACTTTTCACAAAAAATTTACGTTTTTATTTTTTTTCACAACCTTTTGATAGATTTATTGGTACTATACCACGTAAATATTAAAATATACTTTGAAATGAATAACCCTAATCAACGCTGACTACCGGAAACGAAAACTACCCTAGCTATAAGGGGATGAAAAACGTACTTTTCACAAAAAATTTACGTTTTTATTTTTTTTAATAATCTTTTGATAAATTCATTGTTACAAAACAATGTAAATATTGAAATATACTTCAAAATACATAACCCTGATCAACGCCGATTACCGGAAACAAATACTACCCTAGCTATAAGGGGATGAAATACATACTTTTCACAAAAAATTGACGTTTTTATTTTTTTAACAACCCTTTGATAAATTTATTGGTACTATACAACGTAAATATTAAAATATACTTTGAAATGAATAACCCTGACCAACGCTGACTACCGGAAACGAAAACTGCCCTAGCTATAAAGGGATGAAAAACGTACTTTTCACAAAAAATTTACGTTTTTATTTTTTTTAAGAACCTTTCGATAAATTTATTGGTACGAAAGAACGTAAATATTGAAATATACTTCGAAACAAATATCCCTGATCAACGCCGATTACCGGAAACGAATACTACCCTAGCTATAAGGGGATGAAACACATACTTTTCACAAAAAATTTACGTTTTTATTTTTTTTAAGAACCTTTTGATAAATTTATTGTTACAAAACAATGTAAATATTAAAATATACTTCAAAATACATAACCCTGATCAACGCCGATTACCGGAAACGAATACTACCCTAGCTATAAGGGGATGAAACACATACTTTTCACAAAAAATTGACGTTTTTATTTTTTTTAACAACCTTTTGATAAATTTATTGGTACTATACCACGTAAATATTAAAATATACTCCAAAATACATAACCCTGATCAACGCCGAATACCGGAAACGAATGCTACCCTAGCTATGAGGGGATGAAACACATACTTTTTACAAAAAATTGACGTTTTTATATTTTTTAACAACCTTTTGATAGATTTATTGGTACTATACCACGTAAATATTTAAATATACTCCAAAATACATAACCCTAATCAACGCGGACTACCAGAAACGAAAACTACCCTAGCTATAAGGGGATGAAACACATACTTTTCACAAAAAATTGACGTTTTTATTTTTTTTAACAATCTTTTGACAAATTTATTGGTACTATACCACGTAAATATTAAAATATACTTTAAAATGAATAATCCTAATCAACGCTGACTACCGGAAACGAAAACTACCCTAGCTATAAGGGGATGAAAAACGTACTTTTCATAAAAAATTGACGTTTTATTTTTTTAACAACCTTTTGATAAATTTATTGTTACAAAACAATGTAAATATTAAAATATACTTCAAAATACATAACCCTGATCAACGCCGATTACCGGAAACGAATACTACCCTAGCTATAAGTGGATGAAACACATACTTTTCACAAAAAATTGATGTTTTTATTTTTTTTAACAACCTTTTGATAAATTTATTGGTACTATACCACGAAAATATTGAAACATACTCCAAAATACATAACCCTAATCAACGCGGACTACCGGAAACGAAAACTACCCTAGCTATAAGGGGATGAAAAACGTACTTTTCACAAAAAATTTACGTTTTTATTTTTTTTAAGAACCTTTCGATAAATTTATTGGTACGAAACAACGTAAATATTGAAATATACTTCGAAATGAATAACCCTAATCAACGCTGACTACCGGAAACGAAAACTACCCTAGCTATAAGGGGATGAAAAACGTACTTTTCACAAAAAATTTACGTTTTTATTTTTTTTAATAATCTTTTGATAAATTCATTGTTACAAAACAATGTAAATATTAAAATATACTTCAAAATACATAACCCTGATCAACGCCGATTACCGGAAACAAATACTACCCTAGCTATAAGGGGATGAAATACATACTTTTCACAAAAAATTGACGTTTTTATTTTTTTAACAACCCTTTGATAAATTTATTGGTACTATACAACGTAAATATTAAAATATACTTTAAAATGAATAACCCTGACCAACGCTGACTACCGGAAACGAAAACTGCCCTAGCTATAAAGGGATGAAAAACGTACTTTTCACAAAAAATTTACGTTTTTATTTTTTTTAACAATCTTTTGATAAATTTATTGTTACAAAACAATGTAAATATCCAAATATACTTCAAAATACATAACCCTGATCAACGCTGATTACCGGAAACTAATACTACCCTAGCTATAAGGGGATGAAAATCGTACTTTTCACAAAAAATTTACGTTTTTATTATTTTTAAGAACCTTTTGATAAATTTATTGGTACAAAACAACGTAAATATTGAAATATACTTCAAAATGCATAACCCTGATCAACGCCGATCACCGGAAACGAATACTACCCTAGCTATGAGGGGATGAAACCCATACTTTTCACAAAAAATTGACGTTTTTATTTTTTTAACAACCTTTTGATAAATTAATTGGTACTATACAACGTAAATATTAAAATATACTTTAAAATGAATAACCCTAATCAAAGCTGACTACCGGAAACGAAAACTACCCTAGCTATAAGGGGATGAAAAACGTACTTTTCACAAAAAATTGACGTTTTTAGTTTTTTTAACAACCTTTTGATAAATTTATTGTTACAAAACAATGTAAATATTAAAATATAATTTAAAATGAATAACCCTTATCAACGCTGACTACCGAAAACGAAAACTACCCTAGCTATAAGGGGATGAAAAACGTACTTTTCACAAAAAATTGACGTTTTTATTTTTTTTAACAACCTTTTGATAAATTTATTGTTACAAAACAATGTAAATATTGAAATATACTTCAAAATACATAACCCTGATCAACGCCGATTACCGGAAACGAATACTACCCTAGCTATAAGGGGATGAAACACATACTTTTCACAAAAAATTGACGTTTTTATTTTTTTTAACAACCTTTTGATACATTTATTGGTACTATATCACGTAAATATTGAAATATACTCCAAAATACATAACCCTAATCAACGCGGACTACCGGAAACGAAAACTACCCTAGCTATAAGGGGATGAAAAACGTACTTCTCACAAAATATTTACGTTTTTATTTTTTTTAAGAACCTTTCGATAAATTTATTGGTACGAAACAACGTAAATATTAAAATATACTTCAAAACAAATATCTCTGATCAACGCCGATTACCGGAAACGAATACTACCCTAGCTATAAGGGGATGAAACACATACTTTTCACGAAAAATTTACGTTTTTATTTTTTTTAAGAACCTTTTGATAAATTTATTGTTACAAAACAATGTAAATATTGAAATATACTTTAAAATACATAACCCTGATCAACGCCGATTACCGGAAACAAATACTACCCTAGCTATAAGGCGATGAAACACATACTTTTTACAAAAAATTGACGTTTTTATTTTTTTTCACAACCTTTTAATAGATTTATTGGTACTATACCACGTAAATATTAAAATATACTTTGAAATAAATAACCCTAATAAACGCTGACTACCGGAAACGAAAACTACCTTAGCTATAAGGGGATGAAAAACGTACTTTTCACAAAAAATTTACGTTTTTATTTTTTTTAATAATCTTTTGATAAATTCATTGTTACAAAACAATGTAAATATTAAAATATACTTCAAAATACATAACCCTGATCAGCGCCGATTACCGGAAACAAATACTACCCTAGCTATAAGGGGATGAAACACATACTTTTCACAAAAAATTGACGTTTTTATTTTTTTAACAACCTTTTAATAAATATATTGGTACTATACAACGTAAATATTGAAATATACTTTAAAATGAATAACCATAATCAACGCTGACTACCGGAAACGAAAACTACCCTAGCTATAAGGGGATGAAAAACGTACTTTTCACAAAAAATTGACGTTTTTATTTTTTTTAACAACCTTTTGATAAATTTATTGTTACAAAACAATGTAAATATTAAAATATACTTCAAAATACATAACCCTGATCAACGCCGATTACCGGAAACGAATACTACCCAAGCTATAAGGGGATGAAACACATACTTTTCACAAAAAATTGACGTTTTTATTTTTTTTAACAACCTTTTGATAAATTTATTGGTACTATACCACGTAAATATTAAAATATACTCCAAAATACATAACCCTAATCAACGCGGGCTACCGGAAACGAAAACTACCCTAGCTATAAGGGGATGAAAAACGTACTTTTCACAAAATATTTACGTTTTTATTTTTTTTAACAATCTTTTGATAAATTTATTGGTACTATACAATGTAAATATTAAAATATACTTTGAAATGAATAACCCTTATCAACGCGGACTACCGGAAACGAAAACTACCCTAGCTATAAGGGGATGAAAAACGTACTTTTCACAAAAAATTTACGTTTTTATTTTTTTTAAGAAACTTTCGATAAATTTATTGGTACGAAACAACGTACATATTAAAATATACTTCAAAACAAATATCCCTGATCAACGCCGATTACCGGAAACGAATACTACCCTAGCTATAAGGCGATGAAACACATACTTTTCACAAAAAATTTACGTTTTTATTTTTTTAACAACCTTTTGATAAATTTATTGGTACTATACAACGTGAATATTAAAATATACTTTGAAATAAATAACCCTAATCAACGCTGACTACCGGAAATGAAAACTACCCTAGCTATAAGGGAATGAAAAACGTACTTTTCACAAAAAATTTACGTTATTATTTTTTTCAACAATATGTGATTCATCCCCTTATAGCAAGGGTAGTTTTCGTTTCCGGTAGTCCGCGTTGATTAGGGTTATGTATTTTGGAGTATATTTAAATATTTACGTGGTATAGTACCAATAAATCTATCAAAAGGTTGTTAAAAAAAATAAAAACGTCAATTTTTTGTAAAAAGTATGTGTTTCATCCCCTCATAGCTAGGGTAGTATTCGTTTCCGGTAATCGGCGTTGATCAGGGTTATGCATTTTGAAGTATATTTTAATATTTACGTTGTTTCGTACCGATAAATTTATCAAAAGGTTCTTAAAAATAATAAAAACGTAAATTTTTTGTGAAAAGTACGATTTTCATCCCCTTATAGCTAGGGTAGTATTAGTTTCCGGTAATCGGCGTTGATCAGGGTTATGTATTTTGAAGTATATTTTGATATTTACATTGTTTTGTAACAATAAATTTATCAAAAGATTGTTAAAATAAATAAAAACGTAAATTTTTTGTGAAAAGTACGTTTTTCATCCCCTTATAGCTAGGGTAGTTTTCGTTTCCGGTAGTCAGCGTTGGTCAGGGTTATTCATTTCAAAGTATATATTAATATTCACGTGGTATAGTACCAATAAATTTATCAAAAGGTTGTTAAAAAAAATAAAAACGTCAATTTTTTGTAAAAAGTATGTGTTTCATTTCCTTATAGCTAAAGTAGTATTCGTTTCCGGTAATCGGCGTTGATCAGGGTTATGCATTTTGAAGTATATTTCAATATTTACATTGTTTTGTAACAATAAATTTATCAAAAGATTGTTAAAAAAAATAAAAACGTAAATTTTTTGTGAAAACTACGTTTTTCATCCCCTTATAGCTAGGGTAGTTTTCGTTTCCGGTAGTCAGCGTTGATTAGGGTTATTCATTTCAAAGTATATTTTAATATTTACGTGGTATAGTACCAATAAATCTATCAAAAGGTTGATAAAAAAAATAAAAACGTCAATTTTTCGTGAAAAGTATGTGTTTCATCCCCTTATATCTAGGGTAGTATTCGTTTCCGGTAATCGGCGTTGATCAGGGTTATACATTTTGAAGTATATTTTAATATTTACACTGTTTTGTACCAATAAATTTATCGAAAGGTTCTTAAAAAAAATAAAAACGTAAATATTTTGTGGAAAGTACGTTTTTCATCCCCTTATAGCTAGGGTAGTTTTCGTTTCCGGTAGTCCGCGTTGATTAGGGTTATGTATTTTGGAGTATATTTTAATATTTACGTGGTATAGTACCAATAAATTCATCAAAAGGTTGTTAAAAAGAATAAAAACGTCAATTTTTTGTGAAAAGTATGTGTTTCATCCCCTTATAGCTAGGGTAGTATTCGTTTCCGGTAATCGGCGTTGATCAGGGTTATGTATTTTGAAGTATATTTTAATATTTACATTGTTTTGTAACAATAAATTTATCAAAAGGTTGTTAAAAAAAAAAAAAACGTTAATTTTTTGTGAAAAGTACGTATTTATCCCCTTATAGCTAGGGTAGTTTTCGTTTCCGGTAGTCAGCGTTGATAAGGATTATTCATTTTAAAGTATATTTTAATATTTACGTTGTATAGTACTAATAAATTTATCAAAAGGTTGTTAAAAAAATAAAAACGTCAATTTTTTGTGAAAAGTATGTGTTTCATCCCCTTATAGCTAGGGTAGTATTCGTTTCGGGTAATCGGCGTTGATCAGGGTTATGTATTTTAAAGTATATTTCAATATTTATATTGTTTTGTAACGATAAATTTATCAAAAGGTTCTTAAAAAAAATAAAAACGTAAATTTTTTGTGAAAAGTATGTGTTTCATCGCCTTATAGCTAGGGTAGTATTCGTTTCCGGTAACCGGCGTTGATCAGGGATATTTGTTTTGAAGTATATTTTAATATTTACGTTGTTTTGTACTAATAAATTTATCGAAAGGTTCTTAAAAAAAATAAAAACGTAAATATTTTGTGAAAAGTACGTTTTTCATCCCCTTATAGCTAGGGTAGTTTTCGTTTCCGGTAGTATGCGTTGATTAGGGTTATGTATTTTGGAGTATATTTTAATATTTACGTGGTATAGTACCAATAAATTTATCAAAAGGTTGTTAAAAAAAATAAAAACGTCAATTTTTTGTTAAAAGTATGTGTTTCATCCCCTTATAGCTAGGGTAGTATTCGTTTTCGGTAATCGGCGTTGATCAGGGTTATGTATTTTGAAGTATATTTCAATATTTACATTGTTTTGTAACAATAAATTTATCAAAAGGTTGTTAAAAAAAATAAAAACGTCAATTTTTTGTGAATAGTACGTTTTTCATCCCCTTATAGCTAGGGTAGTTTTCGTTTCCGGTAGTCAGCGTTGATTAGGGTTATTCATTTCAAATTATATTTTAATATTTACGTTGTATAGTACCAATAAATTTATCAAAAGGTTGTTAAAAAAATAAAAACGTCAATTTTTTGTGAAAAGTATGTGTTTCATCCCCTTATAGCTAGGGTAGTATTCGTTTCCGGTAATCGGCGTTGATCAGGGTTATGTATTTTGAAGTATATTTTAATATTTACATTGTTTTGTAACAATGAATTTATCAAAAGGTTGTTAAAAAAAATAAAAACGTCAATTTTTTGTTAAAAGTATGTGTTTCATCCCCTTATAGCTAGGGTGGTATTCGTTTCCGGTAATCGGCGTTGATCAGGGTTATGTATTTTGAAGTATATTTTAATATTTACATTGTTTTGTAACAATAAATTTATCAAAAGGTTGTTAAAAAAAATAAAAACGTCAACTATTTGTGAAAAGTACGTTTTTCATCCCCTTATAGCTAGGGTAGTTTTCGTTTCCGGTAGTCCGCGTTGATTAGGGTTATGTATTTTGGAGTATATTTAAATATTTACGTGGTATAGTACCAATAAATCTATCAAAAGGTTGTTAAAAAAAATAAAAACGTCAATTTTTTGTAAAAAGTATGTGTTTCATCTCCTCATAGCTAGGGTAGTATTCGTTTCCGGTAATCGGCGTTGATCAGGGTTATGCATTTTGAAGTATATTTCAATATTTACGTTGTTTCGTACCAATAAATTTATCAAAAGGTTCTTAAAAATAATAAAACGTAAATTTTTTGTGAAAAGTACGATTTTCATCCCCTTATAGCTAGGGTAGTATTAGTTTCCGGTAATCGGCGTTGATCAGGGTTATGTATTTTGAAGTATATTTTGATATTTACATTGTTTTGTAACAATAGATTTATCAAAAGATTGTTAAAAAAAATAAAAACGTCAATTTTTTGTGAAAAGTACGTTTTTCATCCCTTTATAGCTAGGGTAGTTTTCGTTTCCGGTAGTCAGCGTTGATTAGGGTTATTCATTTCAAAGTATATTTTAATATTTACGTTGTATAGTACCAATAAATTTATCAAAAGGTTGCTAAAAAAATAAAAACGTCAATTTTTTGTGAAAAGTATGTGTTTCATCCCCTTATAGCTAGGGTAGTATTCGTTTCCGGTAATCGGCGTTGATCAGGGTTATGTATTTTGGAGTATATTTTAATATTTACGTGGTATAGTACCAATAAATTTATCAAAAGGTTGTTAAAAAGAATAAAAACGTCAATTTTTTGTGAAAAGTACGTTTTTCATCCCCTTATAGCTAGGGTAGTTTTTGTTTCTGGTAGTCCGCGTTGATTAGGGTTATGTATTTTGGAGTATATTTAAATATTTACGTGGTATAGTACCAATAAATCTATCAAAAGGTTGTTAAAAAATATAAAAACGTCAATTTTTTGTAAAAAGTATGTGTTTCATCCCCTCATAGCTAGGGTAGCATTCGTTTCCGGTAATCGGCGTTGATCAGGGTTATGTATTTTGGAGTAAATTTTAATATTTACGTGGTATAGTACCAATAAATTTATCAAAAGGTTGTTAAAAAAAATAAAAACGTCAATTTTTTGTGAAAAGTATGTGTTTCATCCCCTTATAGCTAGGGTAGTATTCGTTTCCGGTAATCGGCGTTGATCAGGGTTATGTATTTTGAAGTATATTTTAATATTTACATTGTTTTGTAACAATAAATTTATCAAAAGGTTGTTAAAAAAAATAAAAACGTAAATTTTTTGTGAAAAGTACGT
This sequence comes from Anastatus disparis, assembly GCA_017163975.1. Classification (NCBI taxonomy): domain Eukaryota; kingdom Metazoa; phylum Arthropoda; class Insecta; order Hymenoptera; family Eupelmidae; genus Anastatus; species Anastatus disparis. Next base: position 1,945,425 of record JAFFSR010000297.1, read on the forward strand.
ATTTATCTTCTTATAGCTAGGGTAGTTTTCGTTTCCGGTAGTCAGCGTTGATTAGGATTATTCATTTTAAAGTATATTTTAATATTTACGTTGTATAGTACCAATAAATTTATCAAAAGGTTGTTAAAAAAATAAAAACGTCAATTTTTTGTGAAAAGTATGTGTTTCATCCCCTTATAGCTAGGGTAGTATTCGTTTCCGGTAATCGGCGTTGATCAGGGTTATGTATTTTAAAGTATATTTCAATATTTATATTGTTTTGTAACAATAAATTTATCAAAAGGTTCTTAAAAAAAATAAAAACGTAAATTTTTTGTGAAAAGTATGTGTTTCATCGCCTTATAGCTAGGGTAGTATTCGTTTCCGGTAACCAGCGTTGATCAGGGATATTTGTTTTGAAGTATATTTTAATATTTACGTTGTTTTGTACCAATAAATTTATCGAAAGGTTCTTAAAAAAAATAAAAACGTAAATATTTTGTGAAAAGTACGTTTTTCATCCCCTTATAGCTAGGGTAGTTTTCGTTTCCGGTAGTATGCGTTGATTAGGGTTATGTATTTTGGAGTATATTTTAATATTTACGTGGTATAGTACCAATAAATTTATCAAAAGGTTGTTAAAAAAAATAAAAACGTCAATTTTTTGTGAAAAGTATGTGTTTCATCCCCTTATAGCTAGGGTAGTATTCGTTTCCGGTAATCGGCGTTGATCAGGGTTATGTATTTTGAAGTATATTACAATATTTACATTGTTTTGTAACAATAAATTTATCAAAAGGTTGTTAAAAAAAATAAAAACGTCAATTTTTTGTGAAAAGTATGTGTTTCATCCCCTTATAGCTAGGGTAGTATTCGCTTCCGGTAATCGGCGTTGATCGGGGTTATGTATTTTGAAGTATATTTTAATATTTACATTGTTTCGTAACAATGAATTTATCAAAAGGTTGTTAAAAAAAATAAAAACGTCAATTTTTTGTTAAAAGTATGTGTTTCATCCCCTTATAGCTAGGGTGGTATTCGTTTCCGGTAATCGGCGTTGATCAGGGTTATGTATTTTGAAGTATATTTTAATATTTACATTGTTTTGTAACAATAAATTTATCAAAAGGTTGTTAAAAAAAATAAAAACGTCAACTATTTGTGAAAAGTACGTTTTTCATCCCCTTATAGCTAGGGTAGTTTTCGTTTCCGGTAGTCCGCGTTGATTAGAGTTATGTATTTTGGAGTATATTTAAATATTTACGTGGTATAGTACCAATAAATCTATCAAAAGGTTGTTAAAAAAAATAAAAACGTCAATTTTTTGTAAAAAGTATGTGTTTCATCTCCTCATAGCTAGGGTAGTATTCGTTTCCGGTAATCGGCGTTGATCAGGGTTATGCATTTTGAAGTATATTTCAATATTTACGTTGTTTCGTACCAATAAATTTATCAAAAGGTTCTTAAAAATAATAAAAACGTAAATTTTTTGTGAAAAGTACGATTTTCATCCCCTTATAGCTAGGGTAGTATTGGTTTCCGGTAATCGGCGTTGATCAGGGTTATGTATTTTGAAGTATATTTTGATATTTACATTGTTTTGTAACAATAGATTTATCAAAAGATTGTTAAAAAAAATAAAAACGTCAATTTTTTGTGAAAAGTACGTTTTTTATCCCTTTATAGCTAGGGTAGTTTTCGTTTCCGGTAGTCAGCGTTAATTAGGGTTATTCATTTCAAAGTATATTTTAATATTTACGTTGTATAGTACCAATAAATTTATCAAAAGGTTGCTAAAAAAATAAAAACGTCAATTTTTTGTGAAAAGTATGTGTTTCATCCCCGTATAGCTAGGGTAGTATTCGTTTCCGGTAATCGGCGTTGATCAGGGTTATGTATTTTGGAGTATATTTTAATATTTACGTGGTATAGTACCAATAAATTTATCAAAAGGTTGTTAAAAAAAATAAAAACGTCAATTTTTTGTGAAAAGTACGTTTTTCATCCCCTTATAGCTAGGGTAGTTTTTGTTTCTGGTAGTCCGCGTTGATTAGGGTTATGTATTTTGGAGTATATTTAAATATTTACGTGGTATAGTACCAATAAATCTATCAAAAGGTTGTTAAAAAATATAAAAACGTCAATTTTTTGTAAAAAGTATGTGTTTCATCCCCTCATAGCTAGGGTAGCATTCGTTTCCGGTAATCGGCGTTGATCAGGGTTATGTATTTTGGAGTATATTTTAATATTTACGTGGTATAGTACCAATAAATTTATCAAAAGGTTGTTAAAAAAAATAAAAACGTCAATTTTTTGTGAAAAGTATGTGTTTCATCCCCTTATAGCTAGGGTAGTATTCGTTTCCGGTAATCGGCGTTGATCAGGGTTATGTATTTTGAAGTATATTTTAATATTTACATTGTTTTGTAACAATAAATTTATCAAAAGGTTGTTAAAAAAAATAAAAACGTAAATTTTTTGTGAAAAGTATGTGTTTCATCCCCTTATAGCTAGGGTAGTATTCGTTTCCGGTAATCGGCGTCGATCAGGGTTATGTATTTTGAAGTATATTTTAATATTTCAACCTTTTTGTAACAAAGAAATTATCAAATGGTGGCTAAGAAGATTGAAAACTGGAAATTTCTGTTGTTATCGTAATAGCCAAGTATTGGAATGTCCTTTGGGGGTTGATTTAGGGGTATTTTTATATTGCGATTGGTTTTTTTTAATTATTTAATCATAATTTGAAGAGTTTAAACGATTTTTAATCTTAGATATTGATTTTTAAAAAAATCATGTTTTCGTTTGAAACTAACGTTGCAAACTTCAGACTCATCGTAATATCCACCGTTCTCATCCGCAACGTGGGACTGCGTTAGCATTACTTCATTTGCGTATCCTGTCCATAGTCATTTGTTTCGTCCGTTTGTTTAAGCACCTGGCTCTGTCCATTCATGCATCTATCCATGCATAAATTCTTTTATTCTTCTCCACTCACACTGCTCCATTCACTCGTAGCTCGAGTACGTGGGGTCACTGGGCCCAAGGACTTTTCAGTCCCTCTGCGTCAACAAACATCACTTTTAAGACATTCTTCTATTCTTACAATTTACCATTCACTCAGCTCGAATATGTGGGGTCGCTAAGCCCAAAGACATTTCTGTCTCCCTGCACGTATTGAGCTTGGGTACATGGGGTTGCTAGGTCTAAGAACTTTACAGTCTCTCTTCGTTATCACACTTCACCATTCAGACATCCATCCATTTTCACAACTTATCATTCACTCAGCTCGGATACGTGGGGTCGCTAGGCCCAAAGACGTTTAAGTCTCCTTGCGAATTCGAATTATACATTCGCTTATCGTTACAAGCATCCTTCCTCTTTCTTTTCTCTAAGGACGATCCCGACAAAGTCCATCACCACTGCCCAGCTTTCTTCGTACTCTAGTATCTTGCCAATGATGTTGTCTGGCATAACGTCTCCTGTTCATTTCTCTAAGATCCGTCTGTCGGTATTCCAACGCAAGCACTCGAAGAACGTATGTTCTGCATCGTCTCTGTCGTGTCCGCAGTAGGTACAACCTGCATGCTGAACTTTCCGCCTTATGTACAGGTACCGTCTCAAGTATCCATATTCGGTCAGAAATTGGGTGAGGTAGAAGTCCACCTCCCCAAAGGACCGTGGCGTCTACCATCTCAGGTTCTTTATCAGTCGTCTCGTCCACGCACCCGTGTCCCCTATCCATAGTTCATCCCATAGCGTCATGGTTCGGTCCCTTTCACGAATTGCTGCCTCTGTCCATCCTATGTTGGCGCTTCTTTTGTTGACCCTCTTGCGCTCTTGCAAAGCAGGTCTATGGGGATAACACCCGCGACCACCATCAGAGCCTTTGCGGAGACTGCCCGGTAAGCGCACGCAATCTGAAGTGCTCCCTGCCACTCTACGTCCGTCAGTCGTTTTCTGTATTTTCGAACGCGGAGCGCGTCGGCCTCATATTTCCATTTATACAACATGATAGAGTGAGTCGTCATTATCAGTAACTGTCTCCTGCTTAGTCTTGGCCCGTAATAACTATATCCATGTAGTAATTGCTATAATTGATTATAGTTACCGATTACATCTCTGGAGTCAAAGTAATGTCTTACCATAAGTGATTATAATACTGTGGCAATGATTATAGTTGAATAAAGTAATCAATGTAGTTAAAAGAAGTAATAACTATAATTATGTAGTAATTACTCTAATTGATTGTAGTTACTGATTGTATCTCTGTACTGAAAATAATGTCCTACCATAAGTGGTAGTAATACTGCAGTGATAATTATATTTAAATAAAATAATCGCTATAGTTATATAGTAATTACAGTAATTGGTTAAAGTTACTGATTACATCTTTGTAGTCTGAGTAATGTGCTACCATAAGTGATTATAATAGTGTAGTAATGATTATAGTTAAATAAAGTAATCTATGTAGTTAGAAAAATTAATAAATATAGTTATGCAGTAATTACTCTGATTGATTGTAGTTACTGATTACATCCCTGTCATAAAAATAATGTGCTACCGTAAGTGATCGTAATACTACAGTGATAATTATAATTAAATAAAGTAATTACTATAGTAATGAAGTTATAATTATTTTTTTTATGTTTGGTTTCACGACATAAATCTGCAAACAGACTGCCAGGGGGTGAGGGGAATGCTAAAAATAGCATTCCGCTTACCCGATGAATGAAAGTCATTTGACGGGTAAGGGATACTCTTTCTAGCCTCCAGGCTCTTTTTTTGTTTAGTCTCCAAAGCTCGTCTGAAGATTTCACAGACTCCGCTACTGGTCATGTGATCTGATGGTGATCTTTGCTCCTGTCGATACAAGAATTAACATCTCACAGATTTCACTGAAATCTTCCGGAATATTCCATTGGAATATTTCACCGAAAACTTCCATAAAGATTTTAGAAAGTCTTCACGGAATATTCCGAAATCTTTCACTGGAATATTCCGCTGAGAGGTTCTGGCAGTATTTCAGGAATATTTTGTTAGAATGTTTAAAAACTTCTATGAAATATTTCATGAAATATTACATGTGATGTTTATGAAATATTCCACTGTGGAAGATTTCATGAATATTCCATGAATATTTCGGTTGAAGATTCTAAAAGACTTCAAATTCTTTCAGCGGAACATTACATAAATATTCCAGCAATATTTCGTGCAATAATTAACAGGAAGATTGGTGGAATCTTTCAGCGGAATATTTTGCGGAAGATTTGACGAATATTCCATGAATATTTTGTTGGAAGATTCCTAAAGACTTCAAATTCTTTCAACAAAATATTGCACAAATCTTCCAGAAATATTTCACAGAATACTTCACTGGATGATTTCCATGGATCATCCAGGTGGATATCCATGGAAATCATATACGTGGATTTTCCAGATAAGAGAACGTAGATTTTAAAGTAGGTAAATTTGTTGTCAATAATGAAAGCTATTTTTGATGAAAAATATCTTATATTCCTAACGAAAAATTCACCAACTTCGAAATCTACATCTAGATCTATATTTTATCTAGGAAATCCATGAAGATGAACCACATAGATATCTATGTGGATCATCCACGCAGATTTCCATTTGAATCCACGTTCAATCCATTTTCAATAGGGATACTATAGTAAGATTTATGAACGAATAAAACCGATACTATAGTTTTTCAATGATCAACAAATCTACAATAAGCGATTATAATACTGAAGTAATAATTATAGTTAAATAAAGTGATAACTTTAGTTAAGTAGTAATTATTCTAATTGATTATAGTGACTGATTACATCTCGCGGTGGTATTAAACGATGCCAAGAATAAAAATAGAAACACCCGGAAATTGAGGGCACTAATCGGTCCTTTAAGTATTTAAAATAACGAAAAAAGTCTAATGAAAATGATCCTCTTAGCCATTTTTTCGTGCTATTAAAAACAAAATTAAAAAAATAAATAAATTTTGATTAAATAATTTTAATAATTTTATTTAATAATTTTTTTTAAAGTAACAAACTTACAGTACTCAGAATATTGGAAAAGTATTTAAGGACTCCGGAGTTGATAAATTATTATTGATTAATGTCACTGAATTTTCTGAAGAGAATCATGGAAATTTCTGTTTTATGGGATTTATTGTGATTGAAAGAATTTCAAGGGTTCATTTTAGCTGATTCAAAACTAACAAACATTTTTTAAAAAATTGTAAAAACCTTTATAATTGCTCACATTTACCCATAATTTCGTACAATCGAGATCAATTGATAATCGATTTGATTCCACTACCCGGATGGCATTTATTGATTGGAGCTGTTAACTATTTTTTCAAAAACATGGAACAAATTTTTGAAAATATTGTTCAGTTGTGGGCCAAAAAATGAAATTCTTTATGGAAATTCAGGATTTTCCGGTAATCTCTGCAAAACTTTACTAAGTAAAATTGATATTTTGCGACAACTTTGTGAAACGATGAATAACTTCTCTTCTATGAAACATGTTAAACGTTTTGAAAATTTTAATAATGTCATTGATTCCATTGATTTGAAAGCTAATTATAGTGACAGAACTTTTCCAAATCAGCTATGCTGATTTAGGTATATTTGTTAATCCAAAAGTTCATACGGTTTCTTAGCTCATCGAAGATTTTTGCAAAGAGCATGATAAAGGATTAGGTTTCTACTCCAAACAAGCTGTTGAATCAGTTCATGCAAATTTTAAAAAAGTTTCAACAAATTACAAAGTTAAAAAATCAAATGAAAGATATTCTGAAAATTTACTGAGAGCGGTATGTAAATATAATAGCCGACATCTTTAAAACATTATTTTAAATAAATTTGAAGTTAAATTTTAGAAATATTATTGAAATTTGTTAGGAACTTTGTTGTAACACAGTTAAGAGGAGGTCGAGTATATCTGTCCTTTTCTAATCAAAGAATTGATTTTTTCACAAAAATTAATAATTGTAACAAAAAATAAGAAGAAAGTCCCATCACGTATAATAAAAAGCGAGATTCTCTTTTATGAGAAAAAATTATTTTTATCGCTTCGTTTTTAAGGAAACCTTGAAAAACTGATTTGTCCATCCTAACCTCTATTTTTTAAGTTTTTCAAGATTTTCTTCAAAACGAATCGATAAAAATAATTTTTCTTCATCAAACAAAATCTTGCTTTTTATGATACGAGATGGGGCTTTCTTCTTATTTTTTGCTACAATCATTAGTTTTTGCAAAAAAATTAATTCTTTGATTAGAAAAGGACAGAGATATACGACCTGCTCTTAACAAGAAAAAAAAATAGATACTTAAAGAGTTGATATATTTGAAAATATTGAATTGAAATCAATACCATTTCTTGGTAAATATTTCATTAAGAGCAGGCCGGATTCGCTGTCATTGTCTAATTGGCATTATTGTTATTTACTCAAGTTTTAATCGGTGTATTTTTAAATTAAAGGTCGAGCGCGATAGATATTATTATTATGAACATCTATGCACAAGAAAAAAAATATCTACCGGTTTGTTTTTGAGAAAAGTAAGTAACGCGAAAATATTATAAACATAAACTTTTACTTTGGCGTTACTTACTTTTCTCAAACATAAACCGGTAGATATTTTTTTTCTTGTGCATAGATGTTCATAATAATAATATCTATCGCGCTCGACCTTTAATTTGAAGATACACTGATTAAAACTTGAGTAAATAACAAACAACTCAATTGTTACTCGGTCGGTATCAGGTTCTACTCCGGCCTACCGTTAATAACTAAATTTCTGTGAAAATATGTTAACTTTTTCTATGATTGTAACGTTATGTGACCTGAAATGTTGTTTGTTTATGTTTACATGTTAATATATAAAAATTTTTTATTACTCATGAAAAAATTTTGTTTTTTATTACAATTAAAAAAAACGGCTAAGTGGATCATTTTCATTAGACTTTTTTGGTAATTTTGAATTCTTAAAGGACCAATTAGTGCCCATAGTTTCCGGGTATTTTTATTTTCTTTCTTGGCATCGTTTAACACCACCGTAATCTCTGTAGAGAAAGTAATTTTCTACAATGGGTGATCATAATATTGTAATGATGATTATAATTTAGCTGTTAAAAACTACAGTGATATAATAATGATTATTATTGCTTTTAATTTATGATTAAATCTTTGTAGTGGAAATTAAAATACTAGAGTCAGAATTATAAACGAATAAAACAGAAACTATAGTTCAGTAGATATCAACATATCTGTGATAAGCTATTATAATACTAAAGTAATAATTATAATTGAATAAAGTAATAAATCAGTGGCGTTAAGAAAAAAGGGCATAAGTCACATCATTCATCAGTCACAGAAGTCAAGGTAACATTATTTTTATATTCTTTAGATGTTATTCTAACAGTTTGAGAACGATTATATTACTTACAATTATTTTTTCTAGTGAAAAAATATATTTGAAAAAGGGCATATGTCCATTTTTAGATGATAAATTTACATAAAGACATAAGTTAAAATTATAATATCTCGAAAACACTCTGGAGTGACTTATGCTCCTTTTCTTTAACGCCACAGAAACATAGTTACGTAGTGATTACTAGAATTGATTACAATAATGTAGTGATAACTATGATTAAGCTGTTAAAACCTACAGTTATAAGGTCATGATTATTATCAATTTTAATCTATGATTACATATGGAGACTCTGTCATGGTGTTCGCGAGAAGTTCAACAAAGATGCTAGGATTAAGATGAGCTAAGGTAATGGCATCCAGTTGGCAAAAGATCTGTTTGAATGCACGATGAATACATTAGCTTAAATCTTCGTATAAAAAAGTCTAGTGAACTCTCTTTCAGGAGTTCCGACCAAACATCTGTCAAAAAGCCTGGGGAAAGGTCTGGCAATGAGTCTGGTAAAAATCTGTCAAATGGCCGAAATTTTGGCAATGAGTCTAACAAAGAGTCTGATGAAGGTGCTAGGTATAGAAAGAGCTAAGAAATAAGATAAGATAATGTGATAATGAATTAAGTAGACCTCTGGGTAGAAAACAACAACACAAGTGATCTTAAACGTGTTTTGTTGTTTTTCACCCAGAAGTCTACTTAATTCATTATCACATCTTTTTTACTAGGTATCCAATTCATACATTAATTTAAGCTGAGATAATAACTGCATTCCAAGTAAAAATTATAACTGAATCTATGATAGATAAGCACCGATCCTTGTAAATGAAAGTATACCAAAATGACTCTTCCTAATGCTGACTAATAGTGTGGCAAATTGCTTTACCGAGAGTCAGTCAGTGAGTCTGGTGAGAAGTTTAGCAAAAAGTCCGACAAAAAATTTAGCGGCAAGTCTGGCGATAAGTCAGGTACCCAGCCTAGTAAAAATTCTGGCGAAGAACCTGGTGGAATTCTAAATAAAAACCTGGCTAAAAGCCTGGCGAAAAGTTTGGTAAAAATTTGAGCGAAAAGTATAGGAAAAGATCTGGCGAAACGTCTCGCAAAAAGTCTGGCTAAAAGTCTGACAAAAAGACTGGTGGAAAGTCTGGCGAAAGTCCGGCAAAATATCAAGTAAAAAGTCTGGTGAAAATTCTGGCCAAAGGTGTGGCAATAAGTTTGGCGAAATCTAGTGGAAAGTCTAACAAAATCTCGAATGAAAAGTCTGGTGAAAAGTTTGGCGAAAAGTCTGCGAAAAAGTGAGGCGAAAGACCTGCTAAAAAGTTGAAAAGTCAGATTTCAAAGCTTATATTTCGACGATAAAAATGCAATGTCAAACGTCTCGATTCGACCTTTTAAACCAGAGTTATAAGATTTTATATTAAAAATAAGGCTTTTTTTATGTATGAATATCTCTGAATTCAAGAGAAATAGAAAAATTTGTTAGGGAAAAAAATGTTCCTTTTTGGTCAAATAATAATAATATATAATAATAAATTCATTTTTGGGAAAAAAATTTTTTTTTGCCTCTTTTACCCACGTTGTTTAATATTTTAAAGATATCAAAATCCATTACATTCCAACAAAAAAAATTTTTTTAATATGATCACAAATTTTAATCAGTTTTCAAAATTTTTAATTTGAGATTTGTCAATTTTTTCCATAAATAAGTAAAATTATTTAAGATTAATTTTTGCTATTCATTTTCAGGACACCACAAATTTTATATTTTGAATTATTATTTTGGCTGCTTCACAGAAGTTTCAGCCTAAATTTTTTCTTTGACAGATTCAAACCATTAACGAAGACAAAGTTGTGTAAATCATTAATTGAGTGGCTTTAAATTACATGAATTATAGTATTTTCTATATTTAAGAGAAATTTGAACTATAAAAAAAAATTTCCTCTCACTCATTTTAAATATAAAAATAATCATACGAAAATTTTTTTGCTTCAAAAAACAACAATTTCATCATAAAGTTACCTGATTTTTTTAAGTAATTGAAATAAAAAGTATATCTTATCAAATATTTGAAAGGAATAAATATTTAATTCTTATTGTTACTTATATAGTAGCTACTTTAAGAATCATCAAACTTGCAACAATACTGTTCGAAAGACTATTTCCACAGAATGACGAATAGTTAAAATACATTTAATATTTACGTTTTAAATATTCTTATAATGTATCATCTTTTTTATTATAATGATATTAATCAAAAACTTATTTCTAATTATATTTTAGAATTAAACAATTCTTTAAAATTCATTAATAATTATTATATTATTTTGTTAAATATTAACGTTTATACAATAATTTATTTAATTAGTAATTTGATATTTTCAAAATTTAAAATTATTTTTATTTTTATTGAAACCATTTATTTAGTTATAAAATAAAATCAAGCAACAAATTGGCGGTTCAAGCTTAGAAAAACTCAGAGCTAACATACTGTTCAGCGTCATCCCAGAGCAATCATTGTCGCATTGATGTGTATAACATCGCAAACAAAAGCTTAGGATGCTGAATTTCAAAAGCCACTCGAAATTTTCCGACCGAAGAAGAATTTAATCCAATATGACAGTTAAAACTCGGAAAAACTCTAAACTAGTATATATATATTAGGGTGTCCCTTATTTACCAATGTTTTTTTTTTCGTTGTGCCGCCCCCTGGATCTTTAATTTATGCTAAAAAATGAAGATTTTACTCGGAAAAAGTGAGAAAAAGACGTTTTAAACCGTGCCTATTTCGCAAAACGAGATTTTAGTCCACGTATACGCGTTATACTTAATCTAACGTATTTCATTTCTCTACTATGTTTAAAAAGAGCTTTCAACAGTTCAACTATTACATTTTTTCATGTAAAATTTGGCATAGAATTCGAATTTTTACTCATTTTAAATCAAAACGTACATATAGTAAGGTAAGAGACACTTTTACATCAGTTAAGGTCAGTTTTTTTAATGATTATTTGTTTTTTATTAATAATGAATGTTATTTATGATTTGTCTGATTATTTTGAGTAATAATCCCGGTTTATAAATATTGTGATTACCCAAATATGAAAATGATTGTGCTTCACCTGCATCTTTGATTCTCGATAAAATCATAATTGTACATCTTTTTATTTTTTTGTAAATCGAAAATGAGTTTTGGGTGCTGAAATAAGTTTCGAATTGATTCAATCGGTAGTTATTGTCTTTATATTGGTTTTGATCATAACAATGAATTGCGCGTCTTTTGAGCTTTAAGATTATATTATCATTAGCAGTGTGTTCAATTAAGGCCCGAATTTATAGTCGACACTTGGCACTCAGCACTCAGTTTACATTAACAAACATCATTCTATCTTATTCTACTTCCATAAGAAAAATAAGGATAGAATGATGTTTGTTACATGTAAACTGAGTGCTGAGTACCAAGTGTCGACTATAAATTCGGGCCTAAGAAATTATAACTTTAATAATATTTTAATTTTTCTATGACAACCGTAACGAAAATCCATCACGCGCTTGCGCAAGCGCGTGCCGTCATTCGGTCAAAACATTAAAAAAATCATACTGCATTAATTTAACTAAAGGCCATCACAAGATTGAGTTAATGGACAAATGTTAAAGAAAATAGTGATTCGTTCTCGCAAATTTAAAGGAAAATAATAATTAAATGATGTTATCAAGACTTATCACCGCTCTCATTTTAGCTAATATCAGTTATAATGTAGTTCATATTGTCTTTAAAATGTTGAGAAAAAATAAGAAATATACTTCTTAAAAACCTCTCACATCTATTGGAACCAGAGCAAATTGTCAATCGTACGAAATATAAAAGAAATATACTTTTTGCATATAGATTTATCATATACTTTATGATCACGATTATCGATAAGGGTGAAATTAGATGGAGCGGAAAATAGACGACGGAACGACACAAAACATTCATTCCGTCGCCTTGTTTTCCGTCAAATTTTTTCCCTATGTTCACATGGCGCAGAATGTAGCTGAAAAATTGTTAAAAATAGCATACAAATGTATCCGCGAATTTTAAATTAACAACAAAAATGTTAAAAAAAGTTGGAAATAATCACCTATTGTTATTGTAATGAGATTCTTTTTTACAAAAATAAAATATAGTTTGTTATTATAACCAAATATTTCAATTAACATCATTATTTTTAATTACAAAATTGCTAATCAACGTCACAGAACTTCTATTCCGCTCCATGTGAATATAGGGAAACAAATTTGACGGGATAATAGAAGCGTCACAGACTTTTTAAAATTGTTTAAACAAATAGTTAACCAAAATAGAATTTAAAAGTTTGATTGAAATTAAAAGTACAGCTATGGAAAGCAAATTAAAAATATTACGTGAGGTTATTGAAGCACTAATAATTTTTTTAAACAAAATAAAAATTGATGTCTATTACGTCGTCTTTACTCCGTTGGCGGAATACAAAGATGCGGAAATGAGGTTCTGTGACGTTCCGTCGCCTATTTTCCGCTCCATCTGATTTCACCCTAAGATCTGATAACGTTAATTAGATTATTAAAATGTTTCTAAATATGTAAAAACGGTTTAATAATGCAAAAGTTTTTAATAAATTAATTAAAAACTTGAATACATCGAAGGTAGGGGAAATCGGGGTAAATCGGACCCCCGGGGAAATCGGACCGGCATCACTTTATGTAAAAATATAGTAAATTTTTATTTGACCAATAAGATTTTAATATTGTTGTTATGTCCGGTCACCTTAAATAGGTTTACTCGGACATGTGTTTGTTTGGGATATTTCTTGTTGGTATTGTTAAATATTTTTTGGTTTTTAAAAGACTGCGGGATAGAGGAGCTTAATCGCTTACCTTGTCTTAACTGCTGGCTGCGTGGTCGAAAGCAAAGGAGTTTATCTACTTAATAAACTTTACACTGAAGGGCGCAGTGCTCCTCTCTGGTTGCCCGTTTGTTAATTATTTAGGAACTGGATTAATGGCACTTATGTTCGCAGAGATTATTTTTGTATATTTTTGTAAATGATATTTATTTTATTTTATTACAAATGTTGTACAAGCTATTGATAAGTGAATCGCGCAGATTTACAATAATAAATCGGAAGAAACCTCGTTAGTATTTTTATTTATTTTTATTTGAAAATAAAATAGGAAATATTCTTTTTATTAACACACTTTTTCCCCTAGCAGTAAGTTGTATAAAAATCGCGTTTTTATTGGGCTGACTTGTTAAAATAAGCGCGCGACTAAATTAAGTTATTTCGCTTGTAATTAAATTTAAGAAGGAAATAAAGCGCGAGTTACAAGTTTTTATTGTTACGATTTTACACTTGATTTATGTGCAAGTCGAAAAAGGTGTTACCCTTTGCGAGGTCTAACTGCGGACTGACTTATTAAAATTATTTTTCTCTGCAAGAAAGGTACAAATCTAGAAATAAAATGCAAGTTTGTCAAAATTTAAAAGAGTCCCATTGGTCAGTTTGGCCGTGAGAAACTCTTTAAAATCTCACATTCGGTGACAGAAGATATCTTCTTATCACGCCTAAAAAATGCTGAGGTAGCGTATACGGCGCGCGAACTTACTGCTTTTCTCTTAAGACTATTACAAGAAATTAAATTTATTTTTTTAATACAGTATATTCCTTATTACTAAAAGATTCATTTATTTATCTACTTATATGTATTTATTAATGTTATTTAGGGAGAGAACTGCAAATAAATATGTTTATATGCATGCATAATGTATATGCGTATATATAATTATATATACGTACGCACATTTATATGTATAACAAAAGGTTAAAAAAAAAATTAAAATGAAAAATGATTTTTCGTACATCCGTGATTATGCGGATGTAACAATTGTTACATTGAATTACTTTTATTGCTAAAGTTTTTTTATGTAGTTTTAATCTTCTAATATTTACGTATATTCATATAAAGTAATGCTGGTCTGGTTTGTCCCATGGGTCCAATTTACCCTGGTTACCCCTAATATTATAAAAAAAATATTATCATACGCTTAAACCAACTATTGTAAACAAAAATTGTTTTTGAAAACAATCTTAGAAATTTCATAATGTACAAAATATGTTAATTTATAATTGTTGTGAATTTTTATGTCTATTTTTTGAAAATTATTACTCAAAATAATCAGGCAAATCATAAATAACTTTCATTATTAATCAAAAAAGCAAAATAGTACATTACGATACACGTGCTCTAAGTGGTCCTTTTTTACACGGCGTGCAGTTAGCGCCCGAGCGCAGCGAGGGTGCTATGCATGTCGTGTAAGAGGACCACTTCGAGCACACGTATCGTATATTATTTTATAGCACGTGTGAGATAAATTCGCCACACGTAATTAATACCCCAGAAAATCAATATTATCAAAAACTATACACACCACGAATGATAATTCGTAAATAAAAACGAATTCTATATATCAGCAAAACTATGCACACCACGAATGATAATTCGTAAATAAAAACGAATTCTATATATCAGCAAAACTATGCACACCACGAATGATAATTCGTAAATAAAAACGAATTCTATATATCAGCAAAACTATGCACACCACGAATGATAATTCGTAAATAAAAACGAATTCTATATATCAGCAAAACTATGCACACCACGAATGATAAATCGAAAAAAAGTAAAACTATTTATTATCAATGATAGACCCATCGCAAACAAAAAAAAGCAAAAACGATATCAAAAATATTCTTAGATTGAGAAATTATATCAAATAAGTATTGATGTCAGTGATATTTTATTAATTAAATACAATATGATAAAAAGAGAACTTGCAGATTATTTAGATTTATGTATACACAGGTCAGACAAAGCAAAGCATCTAGTTTATTGTTCGTACAGCTATCTCTTTCTTTCTCATTCTTAGGCCGTACACACTGTACACGCATGCACGACGCTCACAGATGTTTTGTTTCGACAACTCACGGCACAACAGTAATTTATAAACTATAGTTTTGATTTTCTTGATGTTTTCAATTCTTTATTAAAGTATTTATATTTTTTGATTGATTTTCTACGTATTATCATGTGTGAAAAGACATTTCTACGTATTAATATATATACAAAGAGTGATTGTGATGCGTGATTTCGATATTACTTTTTTGAACAGTATAATAAAGTGCGAAATTTCTGACGGTAGTACTTTTTTACACAGTTCAAAAAAGTTGTATTTAGCTCCCGCTAAATGGTGTAGAAAACGCGAATTTAGCTCACGCAGTGCTATAAAATAATTTAAAAAACTGACCTTAATTAATGCAAAAGTGTCTCTTACCTTACTATATGTACGTTTTGATCTAAAATAAGTAAAATTTCGTTCTTATGCCAAATTTTACATAAAAAAAATCTAATAGTTGAACTGTTTAAAGCTCTTTTTTAACATAGTAGAGGAATGAAATACGTTAGATTAAGTATAATGCGTATACGTGGACTAAAATCTCGTTTTGCGAAATAGGCACGGTTTAAAACGTCTTTTTCTTACTTTTTCCGAGTAGAACCTTCATTTTTTAGCATAAATTAAAGATCTAGGGGGCGGCACAACGAAAAAAAAAACATTGGTAAATAAGGGACACCCTAATATATATATACCGTGGTAGAAAAAAACATTAGTCATTTATTAGTCATTTTTTTTTGACTAATTTTTTAATTACAAAATGACCAAAATATGATGAAATTGCTAATATATATATAGATATATACTTTATGCAAATGAATTTATGTCTTCAAATAAGAAAAGAAAATTAAAAAAAAATGATTAAAATAGACTAATGTATCAAGTTAATAAGTTCAACAAGTCTATTGGAGAAGAGGAGGAAAATGTGAAATGAGGTTAGTAAAAACAGTGTAAATAATTATTACTGTGAAAATGAATTAACTATTGAAGAAAGCTGTGATATAGTTCCCATGTGATTTAGGAAAAATTTGTCAACCACACTAACTGATGCAATGTCGTGAATGGAATACATAAATTTAATTTTTTCATCAAACTCGTTTCTCATTAAAAATAATTGATAAAAGTTATATTTGTGATTCCAAACTTTATTTAATATTAATATTGTTTCAACCCTGGTAGAAAATGAAACGCTTTTTTACCATTTTATGGCCATTGCTTTGAAATGAAGAGCTGAAAATGGGCATTTATTATGGCCATTATTTTAACCAATATAAAACGTTTTTTTTGTCTATATACCACTAAGATGTTACACGCATTTACGGAGATTAAATGGTGAATTTTAGAAACAGAAAAAATATTCATAATCAAATCTCTATAATTATTTATGTTTGAGACGATTTATTTTTTCATTTTTTTGTATTCATTAAACATATTTTATAATTTTAACGCGAATGAAAAGATGTATTGAATTTATAGGTTAAAATATTTCTAGGTATTTAAAATGCCTACTTTATCGACAACATATTTCTATATTCTGCAGATTCGGCAAAATTTGACTATTTATTAGCCAATATCGATATGACAAAATATTACTATTAATAATGCCCATAAATTGTATTATTCGCCATTTTTTATGTTCACATTTCTACCAGGGAATTTAGTACAATATTTCAAAATAATAATGAATTAATGTATTATTTATCTCTCTATACTATTAAAAATATATCGCCGCTGTCGACGCTGTCGAAGCTGTCGCCGTCTGAAATACGCCGCTCATTTTTGGCTCCTAAATTTAGCTAAAATTCAGCTAAAATTCAGCTAAAATTCAGCTAAAAGTCAGCTAAAATTTTGATGAATTTAGCTATAATTTAGCTGAAAGCAAGCTAAAAGTCAGCAAAAAGTTATGTATAAGTTAGTTAGAAGTTAGCTAAAAGTTAGCTGAAAATCAGCTAAAAGTTGGCTAAAATTTAGATATATTTAGCTGTAATTTAGCTAAAAGCTAACTATATCTCTCTATATTATAAACAGATTCCGCCGTCGCCGTTGCCGCTGTGTGTAAGAATTCGATTTGTCCTTGGTTAGCTAGAATTTAGCTAGAATCTAACTGAAATTTCGCTAAAAGTTAGTTAAAAATTAGCTAAAAGGTAGCTAAAAGTTAACTTAGAGTTAGCTGAAGTCAGATAAAATTAAATTAAAGTTAGCTACATTCAATCAAAAGTTAGCTACATTAAATCAAAAGTTAGCTAAATTTAATGTTAAAATTAGCTAAATTCATACAAAATTTAGTTGGAAATTAGCTGAAATTTAGCTAACAGTTATCTAGAATTTATAGTAATTTTAGGCAATTTCAGGTAAATATTGATTTGTTTTTAACTGCATTTTAGATCTATTTATATTATATTCTCTCTATATTATTGAAAGTATATCACCGCTGTTATCGCTGTTATCGTTAGAAATGTGCCCCTCATTTTTAGAACTATATTACAGCGTTAAATTTAGCTGGATTTAAGCATGTAATTAGCTAGGAAATAACTGAATCAAGCTATATTTGAGCTTTAAAATAACTGAAAATTAGCTGATTTCAAGCTTGTAGTCAACTTGGTAATAGCTAATTTTAAGTTTTGTATATAACGATATATGATAACATATAAGTTTAAGATTTATAATAGATGAAAAATAGGTTAAAATATATTTTTACAATTAGCTAATTATCCTGTAATCATCGTGAAGTTTAATCATATAAATAATTATCAATTTTACAATTTTATTTAAAGTATAGGGTTGAAAATATCATTTTGAAAAAGCTAAATTGAAGTTTAATAATCAAATGATAAGATTTAAATTTTGTTAAGTCAAAATCAATATCTAACACTTAAATATAGTCTTTATAAATTAAATTTAATTTTTATTTAATTTTGTAAAAAAAACACCGACATTACAGTTTTTCAAATTTTTTATTCTTAATCCATAAATGTTTCAAATATATATTACTGCCTTCCATTTTTAGTTCATTATAAGACTGTCGAATATAAAACTATCACTATATTCAGTTCATTATAAAAGTATCAAATAAAATCTCTATAATTGAATTATTAAATCAAGTGTACTTATTCACTGTCTGCCTGTATCTACTTAGCTGAATCATAGTAAGATTATTACAATTATATTTCTACATATTTCTTTCAAAATTGCAAATTCTTGGATATTTTTTTTAAATTATAAAAGCAAGATGGGGGTTGGCGCGCTTGCGCGCAGGGGGCATGCCCCCTAGTTATAATAAAAAAACAAAATGATTGATCATATTTATAACAATTTTTGACTATAATCCGATCTTAATAAGCAAATAAATTGGTCATTTTCTGATTAATATTACTCATTTCTTGATTATTTTTTCTAAATATGGTCAAAATATGACCAAACACTAGTGAAATTTTTTATTGCATGCGCACACATGTATGTACATTTGTTACATAGATATAAAATTTTAAAAAAATTCGTCCATGTCTCTTGAAAAATCTAAATATTTCAAACTTACACAGATGAAAATATAGGTCTTGAGACTACCTAACCGTAAAAAAAATTGAAGAAAAAAATTATAGCTTTTTTGAGATAAACATAGATTTATTTATAAAGGTCACTGAAAGGACAGAATAGAATAATCAAAAATAAAAATTTTTTAATTTTTAAGAATTTAAAATTTATGAATCATTTTTAAAAATTGCATAAAAAATAAATTTTTGATGATATTAAAGAACAAAAAAACGTACGCGCTTATTTTTAGAGTAGAATAATATTTCATGTTTCTCAAGTATTTCAGAGAGATAGGTGCATCATGCTTTAAAGATGCGGATATAGAGCAAGATTTTTTTATTTTCAACCGATATAAAACTCCTTTGTGCAAAGTTATCAGCTCTCGGGACGCACTGAAGTGGACAGATTAGGACTCTACTATATTGGCAAATAAGATTCTCGTCAAAGTCAATATCCAATATTAACTCCGACTATGATAAATTTGATTTTTTCTTTAAATTTTAATACCATCAGCATCATTTTCTAGGATAATGTTCTTCGTAGTTCTCTGTACTAAAATTTCTTTATTAGTCTAGTCATTGAACGCAAAAATATTGCCTCTCAATTCTTTCTAATAAGACAGATTTTTTTTTAAACTTACGATTGAGCTTACTTTACCCCACAGATCAAAAGTTATATATCAGCGATGTGTGTTTTTAGCACTTAGGGGTAAAAGTTACCCTTATAGATAAAAAAAGTAAAAATACGATAATAAATCAATTTACTACTGGTTGTACCATCAACTTTATTTCAATTATTACTTCTCAACGTTTCGGTTTCTAATAAACCCACATCAGGAACTACAACAAAATCACCCATGAATTAAACACAAATTCATAAAAATACAATTCCAATGTTTTAACTTCGAAATAAAAATACGGATTCACGCGTGTGACAAACTTATAATAATATTTAAATGTGTAATATAAGTATAACTAATTATTATGAAACACAATTAATGATATTAAGCATGTTACGTGGCAAATTCTCCGGACCTCCGAGCGAATCCCCGAAGCCACGAACTTACCTGGGTTCACAAAATTTATAATTATTTTGAATTGAGCGCCAGTGAACCCTGCTCAGCTAGCTGGGTAGAGCAACTGCAGAGGGGATCAATACTTACTGGTCTGCCTCGGGTTGCAGGCTGGTTCTGACGATCAGAGTGGTCCAAAAGAATTTCAATATAATTTATGATTTAGTAAGAAAACTAAGAAGTTAAAAGGAGCAATGTTTTAATATATATATAAGTAATTAAATTTTTAATTTATATAATAAAAAAAAACTATTGATATTGAATAACTCTAATTATTTAAGAAAGATAAATAATATAATTAATTTTCTTTAACTTAATTTTTGTCCTGAAAAGAGGAAAGGGAAAATAAGTAGTTGACTCTACTTAAACTTGGATTTTAAACTTCTTATATTATTAGTTTAAAAGAAACTTCATTATACATTACAAAAAAAAAACAAGGGAAGAACGCCGCTCTAATTGCTCTACTATACGTAGGCTGTGCGTGTGTGCGGAAGACCAAGAATTTATAATTCTATTACAGGTGCACTCGTTTTAATCACCTTTAGGTTAATACCATAGAAAGAATAATTATTTGTAAATTAAATTACGCGTCGCCCGATTTCCTTACCGCGCAGTCGCACAACCCAACACTTACAATTTATAATTCAATACAATTTTAAGGAACTAATATTGATATTGCTCGCACTACTCCATATCAAATAAATGAGAACTTTAGATTTTAATTAATAACTATGTATAGCTATCTCGCTCGCACTCCCGTAACAACAGACGCCGCGTCGCTTTTTTCACTATTTAACTATCTCCTTTCTCACAATAATATAGGTTGATATATATAACAATTTTAGTAATCGAATAACATATATAGCACTATAAGAGCAACTTTTATTTAATTCAACTATTCACGATTCTCGCGTTTAATTTAGAGAACAAGATGGCGTCGCGTCGCTGAATAAAAGCGCCTTTACACGTGGCTTTCTCTTTTCTTGTAATTTTCACTTAATTTTCGGTTTTTATATCTTTATTTATCTTTTCACTAACCCGCACTGATGATTCCTCTCGATAGTCAAAGAACGACGAAAACGTGGAGCTGGTCGATGGAAGAAAATGGTGGTCGAAGGATGACGATAGTGTCCCCAGTGGATGATCGCCCTGGTCGCCGAGTCGTCGTCTCTGGGTGTCTCGTTGCAGCCTTCTTTTCCTCCTTCTTTCCTTCAATCTAGCTACGATCTCTTTTCTCTCGTTTCTACCTTCTTTCTCCTCTTAGCTTCACTGATCTTCCAAAAATAATACGGCTTAACTTCGCTGTAGTGTATCCAACGGCTGCTAATCTAAGAGTGATCTGGCTCAAGAAGAAGGAAATTATGCTCTTTTACGTCTTGTTATCTATCTTTGTCGCACTTAGCTACTTTCTATTTTCTATCCTTCTTTTTCGCCGCGTCTTAGTCTCTGTTTTGATTTCTTTAGTTATGAGTCGCTATCGATAACTTAATCGACTCTTGGTCGCGGATCTTCTATCTTTATCACTCTCTTAATGTTTTATTTCATACTCGAGGTTGTTATATTGCTTCACGCAGTAGAAACATCGATCATCGAATATTTCTACTCATCGTTGTTCCTCATTGGTCGATCTTACATATATATATATATATATATATATATATATATATATATATATATGTACAAATACATGGCGCAGTATTGAAATCTCTAATTATACGTATAAATATATATGAGTATATATATATATATATATATATATATGTATATTCCCTTTATATTTTCTCGTACTTATTAGATCTCATGTAGTGTGCTATGTCTCTATACGTTTCAAGTACGTGTTCCACTACATAGCATTTTCTATTCATACTTGTTCCTCTTGCGTGTATAGCTTGAAGTCGTCTGTTCCATCTATCCTTCTTGCTCTTATGCCGTCGCCATGACAGTTTCTGCTACGCCGCGTCGTTGTTTACTTCTCGTCGCCGTTCATCTTTGACTTCTCGTGATTTCTTATCGAGGACGATGTTTTCACTTCTTTTCAATGTTGTAGTTAGCATCCGTGTTGCTAACTACTCCGAGATTGGTCGCTGTATTTGTGTGCGTCGTCCATGTGCGCGGAGTTGAGGCTATCACAACGCCCTAACCTATCTTTTACTCTTGAGTGTTGGTGTTACATACTCATGATCTTGTGTTGTTTCTAGGTCTTTGGTCTCTCTGGGCTTCTCTGAGGATGGTTGTGACTCTTGGTGTGTCTCTTCAGACGACCTATTTCATACTCTTCGTCCAAGAATCAATCTAGGCTGTTGCTGGCTTGAGTTTTTGTGCTTTGTCGATGCAGGCTACTGAGCTCTTTGCTCTGCTTCTTGTTGTCTTGGTTTCCTTTTTCTAGCTTGCATTAATTTCTTCTTGTTTGTTTCTTGTAAGTAGTCCTCTTTTTAATTTCCTTTTAAAATAGCTTAACATATCTGACTTTAATCCTATCAATTCATCAATTACTTTTTTTTTTGCAATCACTAATGCTTTATCTTTTCTTACAGGTTCTTCCCCTCGGCTCTCTCAATCCTCCTTTTCTACCATAATACAATGTAATTAACTAAAATCTAATTAACTAAATTTTAAACTTGGCTAAAGAAAGCCAAAACTTAATTCTAGTGTACGCGTTATTCTATTTATTTTTAAAATTCTTCTTTTAAACAAAACAAAAACAAAAGATTTTAATTAACGAGTCTCTTAGTTAAAATATAAGTGAATTCTAATGTTTCTTTTTACTTAACGAGTGGTTATCTTCATCTCAACACAAATAATACAAGTATAATGTAGTTTAATTAATAATCACATAATGATGGTGCACGCGTCATCCTCAAAAATAAAAAAGGTGCAGTGCTAGTTACTAATATTAACCCTAAGGTTACATAAGAAATCCTTTAGTTAATAAATCTTGAAATAATAACTTAAATTGAAAAAACAAGAGTCTTAAAAGTTAAGAGTGTAGTGTGAATAATAAAAACTAATCTTAAATTTGAAACCCTTAACCTCGTTTTTTTTATCATTAAGCTTAATACATGTAAAACTAATTTTTATTTAATTATTATAATGATTTAAGTAAAACCTTTTATAAACATAAAAACAATTCTTAATTTTATCCTCTTCATAAAACTTTAAAATTTAATTATTAAACTTTAAATTTTACTCATTTAAAATTAAAAAAATATACGCATACTTGTGATTTATATTATACATCACAAGCATTTTTATAACCCTTAAAAACCACCCCTCCGACTTGATAAAAAAAAGTATATATAGTTTTTAAAATTCTAAAATATTTTTATGATACAATTATAAAAAATAAGAACTTTTCACAGTATATGATATATTTATAATTTATTACATTATTTCAACCCTTAAAAGCTACCCTTTGTGATGGAAGGGAGAAAATAATAATTTTCAACATGCAGAAGTATTTTAATGACATATTTATATTAAATTAGACATTTTGTTACAGTTTGTAGTTAATTTATTTTTTATTGTGACATTTCAACCTTTAAAAATCAAACTTTTAGTAAGAAAATACCAAAAAAACGAATTCTTAGTACCTTAAATTATTTTGTAGCAGAATGCGTTCTGCTGCGGACATATATATACATATATATATATATGTATATATATATATATATATATGTTTATGGATCATCCCAAAAAAATTCCGGCAGCTAAGGTGGAAATAAATACTTGAAATGATACAAGACTGATCGAAGCACTCAGTTTGAAAATACAAGGTAACAAAACTACCCCAGTTATAGAGGCACACGAAAAAGTCGAACTGGATTTGGATTTGATAAAAATCCGTCAGAAAGAGAGTGCATTTAAAAATATTTTGAATAAATTGGATTGTAAGACTGATATAAGCCTGAACAGTTGAAACAGTTGAATAGAAAAATTCCTATTATAATTCCAGTTGATTTAATAATAAAAATATTTCAGAATTTTTCAGAAATAATAATCAGTTGGAAATCTTGGATGTGCCTTAGAAGTCATATGAAAATATGGATCAAGTGGCACTCGTAATTTCAAATTTTTAACGATCTATCAACTATAAACAAAGTTTGGCTGAAAAAAAGACTTTCAAGTAACTGGAAATCAAACTCGATCATAAATGGTAACAAGTTTAAATAATGATAATTATATTTTGACTGATGTAATTGAAAATAGTTAAAATAAAGAATTTATCACTCAGGTAATTCGGAAAGAATTAATTAAAATAAATTTGATTAGTAATATTTTTAAATCAGAAGATAAAATTCAGATTGTGATAAATAGTAAATATTGTTCGTAGAGAATATATATTTATTGATTAATATTCATTTATTGTTTAATTTCTAAATTTACTATTGTGATTTGCTATATGTGACTGACTCCTTAGCTGAAGCAGACTGAAATAGATCTAATGAAGCTGGAAAAAGATAAAAAATCGAGAAATCCTTATAAATTCAATTGAAAAATCCTACCATTTTAAAGTATCTCAGATACATGATCTTGGAGAAATTTTAAATGAAATTAAACGGTTTTAAATGAACAAATCAGTCGACTAAAACCAGCTTGAGAAAATAATTATACAAGATAAAGTATGATTTAAGTAAAGAGAAGGCTTCAGCCTTTTTTCAATAAGTTAGGCCAAATTGTTCGATTATATAAGTTGCTCGATACTTCAAATTAGTTCGAAATAGAAATAAGAAATACTTTCTTTGAAGCCATAGTTACTCATATTCCAAAAGTTCGAAATTTTCAATTTTTTTTTTGCCATCCCCTGCCCAAAAGTACCACTTCTCCTCCCGGCTCAAAATCGACGAAGTGGTATTTTTGGTCTGGGTATGACAAAAAATAGCATATTCACCACGGGAGTTAATGAAAAATACCTTAAATCGTATGTTTGTCACCCTCGCCTTCGGCTCGGGTGACAATTACATACGATTTAAGACATTTTTCAAATTAACTCCCTAGGTGAATAATATACTATTAAATAAAAATGCCACTGGCGAATTGCTTACACTAATTCAACTAAAAGATTATATTTTTCAACAGGATGCTGCTCGAGATGAAGATAAAGCAGCTAGACAAAGGTACAGCACCACCGGTGTGGCCTCATGCCTCATACCGTATCTCGCCCAGGAGTCCAATGTGTAAATTGCGGCAATAAAGGTCACTACAAGCATAAATGTACTATGAAAGAAAAGATGTGTTTTCGTTGCAAGCAGTGTGAAGGTCACGTTCGGACGGACTGTCTTTACTCTGACCTTCAGCTGGAGAAGATCCTGAGAGAAAATGAGCGACAAAGAAGGTATGATATCTCTGATAATTTTAGGGTTGGTAGAAGGGTAAAAAATCGCTTCACGATAAAAAAGCAGACCACTTACAGGCTTACAGTGACTAAAAGCGACCTAAATTTACTAAAAACCGAACTAGAAGTCACTTGCGAGGAAGCGGTAAATAAAGAACCGCTCAAGATTTTAAAACAAAAGGTGGATCCGAACAAAAATTTAAGATCTGTTAGTGCGTAGACTTAATTACAAGTAAGCTTCATTAATCGCACCAAAATCGAGAAAATCATCTAATTAGATTTCTGGCAGACTCGGGTGCTACGGAGCACATGTCAAATTGTAGATTAATCTTCAAAACTTTTAAAGAGAATATTAATACCGACATTAAATTTGCGCATAATGATGATGTCACAATTATAAAATCAGAGGGAGTAGGAGATATGTAAGGATATATTAATAATAACAAAATTTTTAATTTAAATAACGTGATTCATGCTAACTTATTGTCTGAAAATCTGCATTCACTCAGAAAATTTGTTAATGCTGAATAAAGTGTTTATCTAGATAATAATGGATATTGAAATGAAGAGAAGACAAAATCAAACGATGAAGCCCAAGTTGAAAGCCTATATTACTAAACTGCTAAAATCATTTGGTTATAGCAAAATGTACCTTCAGAGAACTCCAATGGTGACAAATCGAGTAGCTGACAGAGAACAGTGTGAAAGAGAAGAAACTGAAGAAAAGCTGGATAATAGCCCAATAAATGGCCCTTACAGGAAAATAGTTGATCCTCTTCTTTATCTGACAAATACTATATGCCCAGATATAGTATGCATGGTAAATGTAATGAGCGGACTCCAGAATAATCCAACTGAAGAAAAATAAAAGATGGTGAAACGTCTTTGCAGTTATTTTAAATATTCTAAAAGTTTCGGACTTAGCGACATGTCGGAGTTCCGCCCCTCTTAATAATATTTTCATTCAAAGT
Organism: Anastatus disparis; assembly: GCA_017163975.1. NCBI lineage: Eukaryota > Metazoa > Arthropoda > Insecta > Hymenoptera > Eupelmidae > Anastatus > Anastatus disparis. The sequence continues at coordinate 1,971,716 of JAFFSR010000297.1, forward strand.
TTCTAAATAAACGGTGCGTCAAATCAAGTTTTTTCACTATAGTAAGAAAATTTGTAATATTAATCCCGAGTGCGGACAAGTCAAGAAATTCATTAAAACATTATACGTAAAAGTTAGTAGGAAACTTTCGATGTATAGTATTTTAAGATTTGGTTTATCGAGCTTGATATATAATTTTCATACAAAATTAATAAAAAAATAACAAGCACAAATTAATTTTTATGTTAACAAAAATTATTGTATCAGCATAGCCTTAGCACGGACAAGTCATTACATTTACTTAAATAATGAATTTAAAAAGATATCAATAAAATAAAAAAAGCAAAAATCGATTTTAACAACTCTAACATCCCGTTAAGCTTGAAGGAAAGCTTGAAAATTTATAAGGTTTTCCGGATGCAAGTTTTGTTAATTGCAAAGAATCATTAACAACAAGTGGATTCGTAATTGAGTTGTTTGGATATACGATTGTCTGAAAAACGCACAAACAATCCTATGTAACTCTTTCAACATGCCAGGCTAAGTTTGTTGCGATGAGCGAAACATGCCAAGAGATGGTATCTTTTAAAAACTTATTGAGTTTGATACTATTTCTTGCCAATCACTTTGTGGTGCAACAACAAAGCTGTAGAAGCTAGTTCACAAGTAAGCTGTACTAACATGCTCAGACATATGACAAAAATTGAAGAACACCAAGTTCGAGAATGTGTAGCCAGAAATCTAATAAAAATTAATTGGATTGCTTCTAAGCAACAAATTGCTGGTATATTTACTAATGCTTTGTCTTTTGAATTAAATGCTAGCTTGACTAATTTACTTCTAAATAATAATTAAAGTTTTAATGTTTTGTTTTCTTGTAGATACTAAGTCATAAGAGATCACGTGGGTCTGCAACTGGAATACCTGAGATCACATAGAGAATCCTTTTCAGGAGGGAGTGTTGAGTATCAACAAGGAGCACTTTCTCTCTCTGTTTTTGTCCTTTTCTCAATGGCTGCGGTGGCACTACCGCTGCTTTATATGAAGAAAGACAAGAGCAAAGTTCATTCTCTAGAGAACCTCACGGCGATTAACTCGTGTGTTCGGATCTCCGTATGGATTAAATCTTAACTGTAGAATAGCTGGATTTGGTTTTGATAGTAAAGAATTTTTGTGATAAATAAAGTTTTATCAAAGGTATGTGTTCTGTATTGAATTATTGAAGTTCCTTAAACTACACACCTACGAGTAAATAATACTATCAACACTTACATATTTAAAAAAATAAAAAAATTGCAATTAAATAATAAATTGCAGAATTTTATCACGCGTATTCAAGCTAATTTTTTACCAATTAAAAAACAATTTTTTATTTTTATCGAAGTACATAATAAAAGCTTGAAACAAAACCTTTAAAATGGTATGTTTAGATTATTATTGATGATTTATTTTGATGTTATCACGTCTAACAAAGGCTTCGGAGGTTACATAAATTTAAATTATTCATACTTACGAATGAATCTAATCATATTCAAAAATTTGTTCTTATATTCTATATAAAATTTGCTATAATTAAGATGAATTGCAAGTTTCTAAGCCTGATAAAGGAGCTACAAGTGATCACTTTAGAATAGATTTTTTTAAATTTTAAAGAATGGTCCATATATAAAGTATTAACAGTTCATTCTGTAACTTGACAGAGAGCTGACATGTTTGCAGTGGCTCCTCTTGCTAAGTAAACAACGCGTTCTTATACTTAAGAAAGTACACTTGGCTTCGGCCTCTTATGCTCCATCGCGAGTACATAGAGCTTAATAACATAAAGCAATTATTGAGTGATTCAATAAATCGGATAGTTCAACTAAACATGAGTACAGTTACGAATGATAGTAGTTCAAAAATGATAATTCGAATAATGAAATTAAAAGCAATGACAGTGTAAATAATATCGATAGTCAATCAAAAAATGTGAAGCAAGATAGTTACTCAAGAACCATATGACGAAATCTTTTCCCGAAAAATGACCAAGAACTATTACTAGATTGCGTCGAAGGTTTAAATTTAACTGACTATACTGTAGCCGTAGGTAACATAATTCAGCCACAGAATATTATTTACTCATCCAATAGCCGTGTAAGAATATATTTGTCTAGTAAGGGACTCGAATAACTAACAAACACAAATATTTAACAATAGGTGAACATAAAGACAGACTATAAGAGCTTTGGTATATAAAAAGAATTATTTTATCCAACGTATGCTCTATCATTCCACACTACGTATTAGAGGACATCATCAACAGTTTAAACATAAAAAAAGGATCACCGATATTAACCTTGAAAGCTACTGTTGTACTTAATATTTGTGCTTAATATCATTAATTGTGTTTCATAATAATTCACGAAAATTACAAACATGTGCTAAGCGATAGAAGACAGGTATATGTTAACCCAGAGGATAAAGACAAATTTCTTGAAATGCTAAGAGTGAATGACGAGGAAGATACGTATTTTATATTCCTGAGTACAGAAATAATCAAATGCTTTAACTGTAAACAAGAAGGGCACATAGCAAAGGCCTGCCAAAACAATAGTCACCTGTCTTCTACACAAATTACAAGCAACGACTCAGGAACAGAAGGAATTCAACCACAAGCCGAAAATAACAATGGACCAGTGAATGAAAATTTTAATTCGAAAAATTTTAAGAATAATCACACCAAGAATAAGAGCTTGGGCAACGAAGTGATCATCTCTCAAAATGTAAACAACTCATCTCACAAAATCCAACAAATTCAATCAACCAATCTATCTTTGAAAAATACAGACAACAATATGCTTACCGGTATTATAACATTTAAAAGACCATATCCCGAATCTCTTTTATCCTCACTATCAGGCAACACTACGAAAATAGTAACAGGTATCTCAGAAGTTAAATCTGATTCTCCCTCAAAGAGGAAGAGTTGTCAGTCAAAGCTACTAAAAGGATATCAACCATAGTTAAAAAAACCAAGAAAAAATGTAAAATCTTTTCGAGGACATCAGCATCTGATTTAAGAACAGGCCGAACTATCTGTCCTTGTCTAATTGTGTTTTTCACCATTGATATAAACAACATTGGCTGTAACATTAAAAAAATGGTAGCTCCCGCTAGATACTAGTATAATGGTTAAATTTTATAATAAGAATAAAATAATTTAATCATGTAATTTTTGAATAATATGAGACCTACCAAAAAAAATTAGTTATATTTTAGATTTTCAGTAGGTCTCATATTATTAAAAAACCACCTAATAAAATTATTTTGTTCTTATTATAAAATTTAATCGTTATACTAGTATCTAGCGGGGGGCTACTATTGTTTCGTGTTACAGCTAATGGTGTTTACATAAATGATGAAAAACACTAGAGGAAGCACTAGACAAAGACAGATAGTTCGGCCTCTTCTTAAAAAAACAACTGTTATCACTAAAAAAAATAATAGTAGTTATAGGAGCACTATGGACCGTCAAAACAAACCCCCACTCCACCACCTCAGAGGTAATTGACCCAAGGATCATTAACCTTTGAGAAGATGGTGCGAAGGATGTTCTGACAGAACATAGTGCCCTATAATAATAATTAAATGAATATATATATATATATATATATATATATATATATATATATATATACATATATATATATATGTATATGTATATATATATATATATATATATATATATGTATAATGTGAAAAAAAAATTTTAAATATTTAATTCTTTTTTCATTTAATTATTATTATAGGGCACTATGTTCTGTCAGAACATCCTTCACACCATCTTCTGAAAGGTTAATGATCCTTGGGTCAATTACCTCTGAGGTGGTGGAGTGGGGGTTTGTTTTGACGGTCCATAGTGCTCCTATAACTACTATTATTTTTTTAAAATATATATATATATATATATATATATTGTAACCTCTCTAATGTCTCTAACCCTGAAAAGGTAGTACAAAGTACTCATATATAGGGTAAAAGGATAAAGGAAAAAGGTATTTAAGCTAGACCTGTTCTTAGCGCAGACGTCATGCCGCAACTAGTCCGGGGTCTCTTTGCTTGTATATTTTTATTATATCTTAAATGCCTCTTATTAGCCAATGATTTCTAATACTTATGAAGTTATTAAGAAATAGCTTTTCAATTATAAAATCAAACACTTTAAAACTAAACAGATGGCAATACTATTTATGTAATAATTATCAGTTACGTTAACTTCTGAATTGAATAATTTACCAACATGCACAAAAGAGAACTATAAGTGATGTTAATTTAATAAATTGTATTTAATGAATTTTCTCGTCGTTTTAACTACCGGTACGGAGTTGGTGGTCATCCAACTCCTCGCGGACCTGTTAAAACAAACGAAATTAACAATGCTCTAACTCAGAATTTATTTTAAAGTACTTAATTATTTGAAGATCGGCTTAAGAGTACCGTACAAAATTTCTCACGAAGACTAGATTGCTCTTTCTTGAGCCGCCGTCGCCGTTATCTTCCTCCTCTCAGTTTGATTTACATTGTGGGGGGAATATCGCGCTAATTTTAGCTCGCGTTCTGCGCAAGTCCAGCGTTTCCATATTATATTTCGTACACGGAGCTTCTCCTCCTCGAATCCTGTGTACTGTCTAAAGAGGGGAAAGATCTTTATTACATATCTATCTTGCAATACAGGTGCGCTTGCATGTGTGCTGGGCATACATCATCTTATAGGCGTTTATCGGCACACATACAAGCGCGTACATATATTATATTAATTTCTACCTTGCGCGTCGGTATAACGTTTAATTGTTACACCGCGACGATGCGCAAGATAGGAAGAGACACAATTATGATCTTATTCTCTTTCGCTTTTAACATTACTATTTGAATTTGAGAAAGAATAATTTTCCTTTTAAGTTTCATTTGTTTTATTCTTTTTATTTTCTTATTCTTTCTCAAATTATTTTCATTTATTTATATAATTATCTACTTACAAAATTAGTAAATTTTATTATTTAATTTTTTCTGTATTTAATACGTGAGGTCACAATATATATATATATTTATTCATTAAAAAAAGTTTGTGGTAAAAAGAACTGAAATGAAAATTATTTTGAGTTATTTCTAATAATTGTATTCTTCAATTTATTTAAAGATATTTACGGATATTTGCAGTATCTACATTTAAAAAATGTATAAATATTTATTTCCAGCCTAACGCTTTTTCATTGTTATTTACAGTTTTCAATATTTTCTTATAATCATTTGTTTATTCACAGTATTACCCTACTTTAAAAAAATAATTTCCATACAAGGTGATGAAATATTTAACCATAAGATATAATATATATATATATATATATATATATATATATATATATATATGTATATGGGACGTTTCACGTCAACTCACCAAACAAAAAAATAGAATTTGTCGAAAATCTGTGAAAATGTTCTATTTGATACCCAAAATATACAAAAAAAATTTTAGAGGTCGAGGTCAATGGGGTCAGGTTTTAAACGTGATGGAATTTTTCGGATTTTCTAAATTTTTTGCTAAATAAATATTTTAATGAATTTTTTCCTCAAAAACTATCAATTTTTCGTTAAAACTTAATAGAATACTTTTTCTTGGAAATTAGATGTAGAATTCACCTAAATTTTTGCAAATTATAATATACTGATTTTTATGCTTACTTGATCGATTTAAACATACTATTTAGTATATCTAAAAATCGAGCAGGTTAAATTGGCTTTCTAAAGTCTTATTTTTTCGTTTTTTATGAGGAAAAAAATATGCAGAAGCCTCCAGTTGAGCAGCCTTCTCAAAGTTACTTAATTGTGCAAAAATGTCTGAAAAAATCGTTATTTTGGATCAATGATGAGATTCGTTATTTTTTTTCTGAAAAAGTATTGATTTTTGGGACAAATATATGGAAATGTTTTTTATTGGATATCATGTGTAAAATATGAACATATTTTTACAAATTGTAATTTAAGACATTATGAACCATATATACTAAAAATTTAACAAAAATAAATTTTAAAATTTCAAAATTTCATTTATAATTTATGATGTTTAGCAAATAATGGTTTACAAAAATTTACATACATTTTACATACAATTGCCAATAAAAAACATTTTTATACATTTGTCCCAAAAATTAATACTTTTTCAGAAAAAAAATAACGAATCTCATCATTGATCCAAAATAACGATTTATTCGGACTTTTTTGCACAATTAAGTAACTTTGAGAAGTCTGCCCAACTGGAGGATTCGTATATTTTTTCCTCATAAAAAAACAAAAAAACTAAGACTTTGAAAAGCCAATTTAACCTGCTCGATTTTCAGATATGCTAAATAGTATGTTTAAATCGATCAAGTAAGCATAAAAATCAGTATATTATAATTTGCAAAAATTCAGGTGAATTCTACATCTAATTTCAAAGAAGAAGTATTCTATTAAATTTTAACGAAAAATTAATAGTTTTTAAGGAAAAAATTCATTAAAATATTTATTTAGCAAAAAATTTGGAAAATTCGAAAAATTCCATCACGTTTAAATTCTGACCCCTTTGACCTCGACCTCTAAAATTTTTTTTGTATATTTTGGGTATCAAATAGAACATTTTCACAGATTTTCGACAAATTCTATTTTTTTGTTAGGTGAGTTGACGTAAAACGTCCCATATATATACAAATATATATATATATATATATCCCTATATTATATAGTTATATGAACCAAAATTCAATCAGTGCCCCCCCCCCACATCCCCCCACGCCCCCCCACAGCCCCCCACATGATTTTTATTAATTAAATAACGTAAATTTACGTTATTTTATGTTATCGATCATTACCCCCCCCCCCACGCCCCTCCCACATCCCCCCATAGACCCCCACTATCCCCCCCTCTTGCCCCCCCCCCCCCCCCAATCCCCCCAACAACCTTTTAGAACCATCAAATATTGCATAATATAGTTTTATATTTTTTTATTATATTTTAAGTATAATATTACATAAAAATATAAAAATTTTAATTTTTTTTTTGTTGAAAACTCGAAAGTAGTTGCATAAAATTACAATTTATTATATTTAAAATGAAAAACATGTGCCTCATCAGATATCTTATTACCATTTTTTACATAGTTTATCTGAAATTAATAAATATAAATTTAAATTAATTCTATTACAATTCCTCAACACTATAATTAATTCATTTGTTGAAAACATAATGATTTTTAATAATTTGTTCATATTATAAATATTTTATTATATTAAAATAAAAATAAGCATATAGTGTTGAGGATTCAGATTTCCACACCACCTTACATTATAAACCTTTAATAGTATTGATTTATACAACTTTTAGAATTAATTGATATTAATATTTATGTTTAAATTTATATAACTTTCAAGATTAATAACTATTTATATTTGTTTTACAAAGGTGTAGATCAAACGGATGATAATATTCATTTGAATTATTCAATAGAAATGTTAAATAACATAAGAGAAGGATTACCTCCACACGAACTGAAATTAAAAGTAAATACCATAATTATGTTAATTCGAAATTTAAGTATAAAAAATGGATTATGTAATGAAACGCGATTAAAAATAACTAAATTATTCAAATATAACATAGAAGCACAAATAACTCTTTCACGTTGTAAAAATGTAAATAAAATATATATTCAAAATGAATCGAAAAACAGAGATATTGTACCTAACATAGTTTAGAAAGAAATATTAAAAAAATAAGACGCGAACCAATAGCAGAATATTACTTTAATCAAAGTCATGAAATTTATTCTAAATATTTATTAAGATTAGCTAACATTATTAATAAAATATGAAAAATTAAAATAAATCATAAATATTTCAATATATAATGATAAATTAAAAAAAATTTTTTAAACATTATCAATATTATTAAAAATAAAAAAAAAAATAAAATATTTAAAAATTAACTAAAATATTTAAAAGTTATGATTATTTAAAATTTATAAATCGAAATTTTAATAAATAAATAATTTAACTACTAACAACAATAAATAAAAAAAACATATTCATAACTTTTATACAGGTAAATGTAATATAAGTAAGTATAAAATAATTTTAAATTATTTTATTTATTTATATGTTATATAAATAACTAAATTTTAAATAAAATATGATATAATGATCATGTAATAATTTCATTTACAATATCATAATAAATTTATAAATTTTAGTATGAATTTTTGATATATCTCATAAAATGTTTAAAATGAGAAAAAAGATATAAAAAAGGAATTATAACAAAATAATCCTATAAATCTTATAAAACTATAAATCATTACGATATATCAAATAATATACTAAATTATCAACGAAACTAAAAAAAAAAATGATTTAAAAATTTAAAAATGATTTAAATGTTTAATATATAATTATATTTATAGCACAACTGGGGTTGGTGAGCAGTGCGAGCAGGTATTACCTAATATATATATATATATATATATATATATATATATATATATATATATATATATATATATATATATATATGTTGCATATCACAAGAAAATTTACACATCAAAACTAATTCTCTAATGTAAAGAATAAAAAATTAAATTAATAGAATTTTGAAATTTTGATATGGGAATACTTTTTATAAATAACTTTTTAATAACTTTGAAAAATGATAAAATTTTTAATTAAAATTGTGGTATTGAATGCTAATTAAATTTAGTTTTAATATGAAGATAATTATTTAAGTTGGAAATGTATTTAATAAAATAATATAACTATTGAGATACACCACTTGAGTCAAATTTCCAATATGCTTATTTGATTAAAAGTTACTAGATATCTTCCCTTCCCAAGAATATATGTTTTGTTTGGTGATTTTCACATACTCGATAGAATTAGCATCAATATAAAAAAAAGAAATAATTTTAAATTAAAACTAAAAAATTAAAACTAATTAAAGAGCTAAGATCATCATCTTTACTGCCCAAATCATTTACATGCTCTTTTTACGAAATTTAAAAATTTGAGGTTATGGTTGTTTTTGCCACTATCCGCTATATACGATAAAAGTAACTAGATTCGTACATGAATGAATAATTTATTTATTTATATTTTGGTGTAAAAGTAATGAAAGTTTCTGAAAATTATTTTACAAGTTGCCAGTAATATTATGTTTATCCTCAAAAAATTTCATTTTATTCTGTTTTGTAAATTTTAAGATCAACTACAATATTAAGGGTATGGTTTCACGCTACTTTACCGATCGAAAATTATAATTTTATAAAATTATAATTTTATAAAATTACAATTTTTGAAAAAACTATACATCGGAATGAGTTTTCCTTTTATAGATCACTTCATTTAATTTCGATGAAGGGCGGAAACTCTAAAAATTAGCGGAAAAAAGCGTTAATCGAAGATAATTAGAAAAACAAATTTCTCAGTTCGAAAAAATCAAATTTCTCAAAAACCGTGTTTCGTAGGGAAATTTCCTATTCAGGATCATTTTATCTTTGAAAAATGAAGGGCGGAAACTTGGTTTGATAAATCATATCGCAAAAAAAGCAAAATTACATTTTTCTAAAAAGATGCGATCAGCTGTAAGAATACAATGGCCGTGCAAGAAACCATGTTTCATAGTTGGCATCAATGCTAATGTATAGTTTGGTACGCGCCAACTTTAAATTCGAATTTTAAATGTAAATTGAATTTGTGTTATATGTACAATTTCTACAAATGAACACTTTTTTAACATAAAACTGTTTTATTTTATTTAAAACATAAATATGTAAAAAATTTAATATTATAAGAGAGAACAATATAGTTTACATCATTTGCGAACTCATTATTTTTTTTTAAATTTTCATTATAGCAAAATAAGTAATCTATTCGTTTCTTTGTTTGAAACAAAATATTTTTTGAATGACTTTATTGAATTAGCGAAACTTTGGCATATCCTAACCTCTTTAGAATGAAAATATGTTTTAAAAAGCGAATGATAAGGATTCCTTAATTTTATTGCTAATATAATTTTATTATATAATATAATCTCATCAAATATTATTTTATATTATCGTTCTTTAAAAATAAACAGTTGTAAATAATTTTATTAAGATAAGCCCATATGGAAAAAATTTCTGGAAATAATTGTAAATAAGTGTTACTAACTGTAAATAACTGTAAATAACTATAAATATACAGTTGTTTATATTTATTTACAGTTATTTACATCTATTTATTTTTTTTACAATTATTCACATTTATTTACGATTATTTATATTTTTTCATAGTTTTTTACAGTTTTTTGAGTTAAAATGATAAGTATTACAATGCATAAATAAAATTGAAGTTTTAAGGTTCAACATGTACATTTATTTATGATTTAATTTATTTACAAAATTCAAAAACTAATCATTCATTTCTACCAAATTGAATTCTTTGTCAAATAAAAGAAAGTTTTTTTGAAGTTCGTGTTTTACGGAGAGTCTTGTTCATTTATCTTTAAAAAAATTTTGTCAAAAAAAATATATTTCAAAATCTTTTCTATTCTTTTTATATTTATGTTTGATTGATAAATCTATATATAACATGAATGTAAAATTTAAATTCCGAATAAAAAGATAAATATTAGGAAAATAATGAATTTGAAAAATAGATTTCTACAAATTTTTCAAAAATAATATTATGAATTTTATTTTATACTCATTACACTAAGATTTAAAGAATTAAGTGATTTTTCTCACGTTTTTTCAAAGTCTTATCTTAATAAAATTACTTATGACTGTTTATTTTTCAAAAACCATAAGTATTAATAAAATTAAGTAATCCTTATTATTCGCTTTTTAAAACATATTTTCATTCTAAAAAGGTTAGGATATGCCAAAGTTTCGCTAATTCAATAAAGTCATTCAAAAAATATTTTGTTTCAAACAAAGAAACGAATAGATTACTTATTTTGCTATAATGAAAATTTAAAAAAAAATAATGAGTTCGCAAATGATGTAAACTATATTGTTCTCTCTTATAATATTAAATTTTTTACATATTTATGTTTTAAATAAAATAAAACAGTTTTATGTTAAAAAAGTGTTCATTTGTAGAAATTGTACATATAACACAAATTCAATTTACATTTAAAATTCGAATTTAAAGTTGGCGCGTACCAAACTATACATTAGCATTGATGCCAACTATGAAACATGGTTTCTTGCACGGCCATTGTATTCTTACAGCTGATCGCATCTTTTTAGAAAAATGTAATTTTGCTTTTTTGCGATATGATTTATCAAACCAAGTTTCCGCCCTTCATTTTTCAAAAATAAAATGATCCTGAATAGGAAATTTCCCTACGAAACACGGTTTTTAAAAAATTTGATTTTTTCGAACTGAGAAATTTGTTTTTCTAATTATCTTCGATTAACACTTTTTTCCGCTAATTATTAGAGTTTCCGCCCTTCATCGAAATTAAATGAAGTGATCTATAAAAGGAAAACTCATTCCGATGTATAGTTTTTTCAAAAATTGTAATTTTATAAAATTATAATTTTCGATCGGTAAAGTAGCGTGAAACCATACCCTTAACGTTTCCCCATAAGAACCAATGTTATATAATTATTCTAATTTCTCATTAACGAGATAACGAATCTTCATGAAATTTTATATGTGCATTTTAGACATAAAAACAAACAATTTTGCATAGTTTCGACCACATCTGTTTTGTCATACTAAAGCGAAGGTACCTCCTTAGTAATAATTTTTTAAACTTTTTATTCATAGTTTAAAATAATATTAAATATATGATTATCATTTTAATAGTTTTTATAAAATATTATGTAAATTTTATAAGTATATATTATTTAAGGAGATGTAAAATATACAGTACACTTGCGCCGATAAATATTGACTATATTTCCATTATATTTCAAAATTTTGAATAAAGAGATGAATTAACATATAATATTTATCACGAAGATTATTCAGTTAAATTTTTAAATAAATCTATTCATTAGTTATTGAGAAGATTGGGTTCCAATATTATTTACTAATATTTTTCTATTTGGAATCAGAAATCTAAATATCTTAAAAACTAATGATTAGAATAATTTGAAAATTTAAATAAATAATCATCATGGTATATACTACACTTTGAAAAATTTTCTGGTAACTATACCAGTTTCCTGTAAATAATTACATGATTTAGCGATGTGAAATTACATTTTTATGTAACTTTACATCGCTGAGCGTAGGTCCTACTATGATGGCGGTATTTTAGCAGTGTAATGTTACAGTCAATATCAACATGGCTGTCCGGTAAAAATACATGACATACGTGAACTGTCGCGATAATAGAAACACATTTTAAACACAATAAGAAATACTTTATTCTTATTAATTTATGTTTAACATAAAGTTATTAAGAGCATGACGGAGTTACCCGCCTTCTAATAATGTTTACAATCCTAACTTACTAATAAACGGTGCGTTTAATCGAGTTTTTTTGCTAAAAAGAAAAAATTAGTAACATAAAACTGTAGTGCGGACAACTCAAGAAATCCACCAAAAAACTATACATGAAAAGTTATAATAAAAACTTTCAATGTATCGTATTTTAAGGTTAGGTTTGTCGAGTTTGACATCTATTATCCATTTCAAGTTCATAAAAAAATAACAAGACTTAATGATTTTTTATTTTAATAAAAATTGTTGGTTTAGTATAGCTTTAGTGTGGACAAGTCATTATATTTGTCTAATTTATAAATTTGAAAAGATATTAATAGAATAAATAAAGCAAAACTCGATTGCTGCAGCTCCGACATCCCGTTAAACAATCTTTTCAAATTTTATAATGTCATGAGTAATAAATGTTCAACGTATATTTTTTATTAAATTATATTGAATGTAAGTTAGAAACGATGGATTATGTAATTTTACCGGTTTTCATGTGTATTTAACACGCTCAGCAAGGGTCCCGATACTTACCATGCTCAGCGATATAAAGTTCCGAAAAATTTTTTACTGTGTACAAGTTAATACATTCCTTTTACGGAAATTCAGAAATAGAATGGAAAGACATCAGTTGAATATGACAGTTAATTTTTATATCTTCTCATAGTGAAATATAATCAAACTTTGACAACAAATTCAACATAATAAAATAATTGAACTTTCAATGATCATATTTAATACAAATTTTAGAGTGATATTACAGAATATTATTTTTTCCCACATTTATAATAAGTGTTTCGCAAATAATAAGTAAATTTTTTTTTGAAATGTTTACTTTTTTAGGGGAAATTTCACTCCTATCTAGACAGTTTATAAATATAAATTCATAATTATAGACATAATAAGAAAAAATTATTCATATTTCATATATTTTCTTATCTTTACAATTGACTATTAAAAAAAATTTAATATCAAATAAATAATTTTTTTTTAGTGTATTTCATAAAAATTATGTTCAAATGATATTAAAAAAAGTATTTTCATATCATGTAATGATAATTTTTCAAATAAGGTAATTTGATGTATATTAAAAATTAATGTTTCTCTTATTAAAATTATTATTGCTTTAATGAAATGAATTTTAATATGTTTAATTGTTAACAATTTTTGTATAAATGACAATTCATTTGAAGACAAACACGTGTACAAATAAAAATATAATTAAGGTAAATATAATTTTAATATATTAAAATGTAATTTTAATATATTAAAATGTAATTTTAATATATTTAATTGTTAACAATCTTTATATAAATGACAAATTATTTAAATACTAACACGTGTAGAAATGAAAATGTAATTAAGGTTAAATGTATGTTATTGATAAAAAATTGTTAACGAGTAACTTTTTGAATAATATATTTTCATGAAAATTAATTTAACGGGATGTTGAGCTGCAGCAATCTAGTTTTGTTTTATTTATTCTATCAATATCTTTTCAAATTCATAAATTAGACAAATATAATGACTTGTCCGCACTAAAGCTATACTAAACCAATAATTTTTATTAAAATAATAAATCATTTGGACTTGTTATTTTTTTATGAACTTGGAATGGAAAATAGATGTCAAACTCGACAAACCTAACCTTCAAATACGATACATTGAAAGTTCTTATTATAACTTTTCATGTATAGTTTTTTGGTGGATTTATTTAGTTGTCCGCACTAGAGTTTTATGTTACTAATTTTCTCTTTTTAGCAAAAAAACTCGATTAAACGCACCGTTTATTAGCAAGTTAGGATTGCAAATATTATTAGAAGGCGGGTAGCTCCGTCATGCTCTTAAATACTTTATTCTCTGAATGATAATTAAATAAAATTTTAATTTAATAAATTTAGTCATACAATTATAAATATATAATAGTTATATAACTGTTCATCAAATAAAATTATTATTTTTTTAATATATATATTAGAAAAATAATTATTACAATAGATTTTAGTTAAATAAAAATGTTTATCTTAATAATTATAGCGTTGAAATTTATTTTGATGAAAATGTTATTTGATTGACATTTACAGTATTATTTTAACTATATTTGAAAGGTCACTTGTCATCAATGAAAAAATATTTAATTATTAAAATTAATAATTTATTATTATTAAGAATTTTCTAAAAATTATAATATTTATGATATGCAAACCTTACTTGTGATACAAACACTTTATATTAGAAGCAAAAAGGATTGTAAGTAATTGCAAATAGTTATTTTATCATTCCGAAATATTCGTATTGAAAATTAACTAAAAATGTGTATTTTAATCTTGTGGTTTTTTAATTTAAATTTCGTATTTCATATATATATATATATATATATATATATATATATATATAAAATACATTTGTGAAGATATTTTTATTAGAAATAAACACAGATTTTTTTTAAGCATGTTTCACGTAAAAATTAATTTCATAATTCAAATTCATGGTCAAATATTAAGGTCTGGAAATTAGAGTTGTTACTCAGTTCCCAGTTCTCAGTTTATTTATATCAAATATCGTACAATCTTTGTTTTTCTTATGGAAGTAGATTGAGAAATAGTCACTTGATGAAATAAATTATACGCTTTTTTACTTTAAGCACATGTGTACATATATTTTTATATTATGTTTCATAAAATGATTTTTGATTTTATTTAGTACTCAAAATTAACTTTAATTAATTAGTTCTTATTTACTTAAAATTAGTCATTTATACATAATAATATAATAACAGAAAATTCAACCGAGGGACGTTAGGAGCGAAAAACTTCAATATAATTAATACTTATCAAGGTGAAACACATTAAATTGTGTAACAATTTTCAACAGTTGATAAATATAATGTAAATCATATAATATATATATATATATATATATATATATATATATATATATATATATATATATATATATATCAATTTTAAAGTACTAATAATTAATTTAAAACTCAAAAGTAACTATTTTAAAACGGAATATGGAAGATAAACATGTATCGTTTTATTCCTTAAATATCATGAATTAAAATATTAATTATGAGTAATTTTAAAGTGTTATATATTATGTAAATCATAATCTATATTTAATAATTTTTAATTTTAGTAACAGGAAAAGCCGCCCGAAAAGAGATAAATAATTACATTTTCTGCGAATTATTGCCCTTGAATCGAGTAGGTGAAATATCAGTCTTAGTTCCAAAAAAAGACACTAAGCATCGCAAATATACGCTCTTACTTCATGATATAATAGTACCAACATTAGTCCCTGAAATTCAAGCTATAGTACTACTAGAAATTATATCGCCACTCTTACTTTAAGTACCTTACTACATAAATTAGATATACTTGATTTAAAACCTATTTTAACAATACTTTCTCCGTGCAGTCGTTAGTTCTAGTAAACGTCAAACACCGTTTTCGATTATTTCATGGTTCGTGATTGAAACACGTGATTAAAAAGAATAAATTCCTATTTTATTTTTTCATTAATTCTAATGCAATTTAGTAGAACAAATTCTTAATTAATCATGATATAATTTGTATTTAAACAATTTTTATGCACATTGTAACTTTAATTAATCTTTTTTATAAAAATATAGAAATTTAATTTAGTACAAAACTAGAATATCAAAATTCATAAATTGCGGCAATTCTATTTTATTTTAAAATTGGCTAATTCATACATAATAATATAATATATGAAAATTCAACCGAGCGACGTTCGGAGCGAGGTATTTTTTGCTAGTCTTATAATATATTAAAGTGAAACCACTTTTTTCTCCGTTTCTCCGGTTCTACATATTTTTTAAATGTATCTAATCTTTTGGTAATAAATGTAGCAATTTTTTATTGGGCCTTATATAATAAGTACTCATTCGTCATAAGCTTCTTTTTGAGCCATATTATTTTGGGCCCTATTTTTTTATTCAATGCCCATTTTTTTGGCCCTTTTTTTTCATTCTTATATTTTCTTGGGATCTTTATTTTTTCGGGCCTTATTTTTTTGGGTCCAATATTTTTTTGGTTTCAATATTTTTTTGGGCCTTATATTTTCTTGCGCCCAATATTTATTTAGACTCAATATTTTTTTGATCTCTATATTTTTTGGGCTTTATATTTTCTTGGACCTTATATTTTCTTGGGCCTTATAATTTTTTGGACTCAATATTTTTTTGGGCCCAATATATTTTTCGTCTCTATATTTTTTTGGGCCTTATATTATTTTCGGCCCTATATTTTCTTGTGCCTTATTTTTTTTGGGCCCTATATTTCTTTACCTTTCCTTTTTTTGGGCTTTATATTTTCTTGGGCCTCATAATTTATTAAGCCTTATAATTTTTTGGACTCAATATTTTTTGGGCCCAATATTTTTTTGGTCTCTATATTCTTTGGGCTTTTTATTTTTTCAAGCCTCATATTTTCGTGGGCCTTATATTATTTTTGGCCCTATATTTTCTTGGGCCTTATATTTTCTTGTGCCTTATAATTTTTTGAACTCAATATTTTTTTTGGGCCCAATATTTTTTTGGTCTCTATATTTTTTAGGCTTTTCATTTTTTCAAGCCTTATATTTTCTTGGGCCTAATATTATTTTGGGCCGTACATTTTCTTGGGCCTTTTTTTTTAACCTTATATATTTCTTGAGCCTTGTTTTATTGGGCCTTATAATTTTCTTAAACCTTATAATTTTTTGGACTCGATATTTTTTTGGGCCCAATATTTTTCGGGCTTTTTATTTTTTCAAGCCTTTTTTTGAGCCTTAGATTTTCTTGGGCCTAATTTTTTTAGGACCGTATATTTTCTTGAGCCTTATATTTTTTTGGGCTCTATTTTTTTTTGGGCCTTATATTTGGTACTTATATTTTCTCGGGCCTTATATTTTTCAAGTCTAATATCTTTTTGAAAAATATTTGTTTTGACCCAATATTTTTTCGATTTCTACATTTTTTGGTCTATATGTTTTCTAACGTAGCGTTTCATCCAAGCCTGTATACTTTTACATTGGATTCTTTAGTGGAGCGTATTTTTATAATGTTTTATACAGGTTCTGCTCCAGATGCTTTAATATTTTTTTTATTTCAAATGCAATGTTTTAACATCTCATTCTTACACTAGACATTGCAAATATAATAGCGCATCTCCATATTCAGTCTATGATACAGCGCATCTCTATATGCGGCTGATATAATAGCTATAACAGCACATCCTCATGTGCAGCCGATTGAACAGCGTATCCTTATATGCAGCCGTTCAAAAAGCGCACTCCAATCTGCAGCCGATTCAACAGCGCATCCCCAATTTGCAGCCGATTTAACAGCGCATCCCAATATGCAGCCGATTTAACAGCGCCTTCCCATATGCAGCCGATTGAACAGCGCATCCCAATATGCAGCCGTTTAAACAGCGCATTCCAATATGCAGCCAATCCAACAGCGCATTTCAATATGCAGCCGATTGAACAGCGCAGCTCAATATGTAGCCAATTCAACAGCGCATCCCCATATGCAGCTCATTCTACAGCGCATCACCATAGGCAGCCGATTCAACAGCGCATTCGCTTATGCAGCCGATTTAACAGCGCGTCCTTAATGCCCCGAGCACAATAGTCCGCAATTTGTTCGGCGGACACGCCAATTCACTAGATCGTGCCTAGAGAATTTCTGAAGCCAACCTTAAGAAGAGGCCGAACTATCTGTCTTTGTCTAATAGCGTTATTCATCATTTATGTAAACACTATCCGGTATAACAAGAAAAAAATAGCAGCCCCCGCTAGATATTAGTATAATAAGTAAATTTTGTAATAACAAACAAATTTTTTTATTACGTAGTTTTTTAGTAATTAGAGACCTACCAAAAAAGATAGGTTATATTCTAGATTGCTAGTAGGTCTCTAATTAGTCAAAGACTATGCGGTAAGAAATTTGATTGTTATTACAAAATTTACTAATTATACTAATATCTAGCGGGGGCTGCTATTTTTTTCTTGTTATAAAGGATAGTGTTTATATAAATAATGAAAAACGCTATTAGGCAGAGACAGATAGTTCGGCCCCTTCTTAACGGCATGTCGGAGCTGCAGTAATCGAGTTTTGCTTTTTTTATTTTATCGATATCTTTTTAAATTCTTAAATTAAACAAATATAATGACTTGTCCGCACTAAAGTTATATTAGTACAATAATTTTTGTTAAAATAAAAAATCATTTGGACTTGTTATTTTTTTATGAGCTTGGATTGGAAATTAGATATCAAACTCGACAAACCTAACCTTAAAATACGATATATTGAAAGTTTTTATTATAACTTTGTATGTATAATATTTTGGTGGTTTTCTTGAGTTGTCCACACTAGAGTTTAATCTTACAAATTTTTTCTTTATAGCAAAAAAACTCAATTAAACGCATCGTTTATTCATAAGTTAAGATTGGAAATATTATTAGAAGGCGGACAGCTTCGTCATGCTCTTAAGAAAATAAATTAAATTTCAAGCAATTCATGCTAATACACCAATAACAAAAATTTATTTCCTTAAGGTTGGCCCTAAAAATTCCCTAGGCACGATCTAGTGAATTGGCGTGTCCGCCGAACAAATTGCGGACTATTGTACTCGGGGCATTATACAGTTGATTCAACATCATATCAAACTATTTTGTAAGCGTCAGTTGATATATACATATTTTATTTAATATCATATTTTTTATTATATTTCGAGTTCAACTATTACACAATCTAAAACATAAATATAAACAACATCTCTTCACATATTCTTTACAATATCTCTTTATAAACAATGTTTTTTGTATATATTGTGTTCTTATCATTTTTATTTTCTCTGTTGACAATAGCGTAGTCACCTGAAAATAATTTTAAATTATTTTTAAATTTCGTCCTTGAAAGAGCAACATATAATTGCCCATGACTGAAAACTGGTGACGGCAAATAAACACCAACTTTTTCATAAGATTGTCTTTGTGATTTATTAATAGTCATTGCAAATTCTTATCTAATAGGAAACTGTTTTCGTTGCATATTAAATGGAATTTTTTCCGTAGATGAAGATAAGCTTATTCTTGGAATAAAAACTAATTTACCTTTGTTTTGACCAGTTGCTGATTCCGCTTAAATAGAATATTTAAGCAATTTTTTTACTATCAACCTTGTTCCATTACGAAGTCCCTTATTGACATTTAAATTTCTTAAAAGTATTATGATAGCCCCTACTTTTAAATGTAATTTATGTGGTGAAAGTCCATTAGGAGTTAACTTATTTAATAATTCTGTAGGAAACATAATATCTAAATTTTCTTTGTTATCATCTTCAGCTGTATCAATACTCAAATATTCAACGTGGTTTCCTTCCATTAAATTCAAAACATTATTATTGATTTCAGTAACATCATTATTTTTAGGAGCCAAAATAACTTTTTCCGTTATATTCGTATTGTCTATTTTTATTGTTTTTCCGAATATTTTTCTTCGACAAGATTTTCTTTAATGATAAAATTATCTGATATAGCACTTACTTTATTATTATCTTCAGAAACATTGCGGCGTTTTCCTTCTCCGATATCTAATAACCATTGTTTAAAATTACTATTATTATCCGAAACTCGCAAGATTTTCATTTAACTTCATTTGCTTCAAATTTTTCCATAATAAACTAAATTTAACTGAATTTTCAATAATGTTTATACGGTTACCATGTCGTACAATTGGTGATGTTTGCCTAAAATCTCCTGATATAATTACAGATTCACCATCGAAGGGTTGGTTTACATCGCATAAATCTTAAAAGAGACGATCAACCGCTTCAAAAGCAAATTTTGAAGTCATGGATATTTCATCCCGAATAATTATTTGTGTTTCCTTTAATTGTATGCCTTCTGCAGAATTAGGCTTAACATTAAAAGTTGTACAATCTGTTATATTTAACCTTTTAAGGACGGGACTGGTCTATATTTCGACCACTCAAGTATCATAATATTTTTGAGTGATTTTGAGGATGATATTATATTAAAACACTCAAAAATATTATGATACTTGAGCGGTCGAAATATCGACCAGTCCCGTCCTTAAAAGGTTAACGGTAGTTCAAATGTTGTATGCCCGGTTTTTCTATCGACTAATGAATTCGCTGCTATACCTGTCCAAGCTACACATCAATAATGTATGGTATGATATTTAAAATAAGCTATTAAAACGTTAAGTAAATAACTTTTTCCAATTCCACCTGGTCCATCTATAAAAATATATTTTTCTTTACTTTTGTTGTTTAAACTTTTTAGTGTAGAGTTGAATATTTGCCTTTATTTGTTTTTAAAGAATTTATGTTTATTTCTAATTCATTAAGAATATAATTATTATGATTTAAAATTATTTCATCATTATCTTCTTCTATAAATGTGCTTATGTTAGGTAAATTAAAATCGTTTAATGAAAATCCATTGACTTGTAAATTATTTTTAATAACATTCAATGCAAGATTTTCACCTACATTTTTTTCGTATTTAGGGTGGTTAAATTTATCTTTATATTTTTCATATAAATCTCGTGCATTTATAGGATTATGAAAAACGCAAATAAAAGCAAATAATTCACAAAGAGCATAAGGGGATTCTGTTGAAGATGCTTCTTCCAAACATCTATCCCATTATTCATCTTCATTAATTCATTGTTTTGCCTTAGCTGCCTCATAAAACAAATTGCACATCACATCATCAACAGTACGCAAAGATTCAAAAGACGTGGCTCCTTTCACATGTAATAGTAATAACCTAATAAAATAACGTTCTCTATCTTTCTGACTTACTAAGTACATTCTACTGAGTATTGATTTTCTTTTTTTTTCTTTTATTTCACTTTTTCAGTTTTTCATCAAATGTATAAAAATTTGATATTTCTGAATACAAGTAATTTCGTGCTTCAAAATCTTCTCTATTCAATTCAAAATATGCTGTTAATGTTGTTCCCACATTTTTTTGCTTGATCATTTCTTCTTTTCCTTCTTTAAAAAATACGTTTTGTTGATTTTCTTCATTAACGCTTAGACGTTTTGTAGTATGTGAAATAACATGTAAAGGATATTCTAATAATCTGTGCATTGCTTCATGTGGACATAAATATCATGTATTAATGTATTGTTGGATTTCGTCATATTCATATTGAACATTTTCACTATTGTCATTTTGAAAAGTGTCTTTATTTTCTGATTATAAATCTACATTTACTTGATGTATTTTAATGTATGCACAATCATGACCTTTATAACAGTATTTAAATAAATATTTAATGCATTGTATAGTGGAACAAACTTCTACGTTTATGTGCGCATTAAATTTCAATAATAAGTAAGGATTATAAGGAACAACAAATCCATTATCTGCAATCCTTTCTGTAAATTTATTTTTAAAAATAATTTTGTTGCCATCATTTTTGCGTTTGTATAGTGGATACCCATTTGATTTAAATGTTGTTGAATTATTAAATTTTTTGGAAAACTTTTCGTACATTGTTTCGTATTTTTATCCATACACGGACAATTTATATTTTGCATACCAGAGGGACCGTGTATCATAAATTGTTTAACAATACTGTATAATTTTGGATTAATATCTCTATTTGGGATTTCTGCACTCATTATTCTATTAACTTTTTCGGGAATGTCAAATTTATCATTTTTATCTAACCAGGAGAGTGTCTGAGTTGCGGGTCACAGAAATTGATAAGACTTTGGGATAAGTTTTTAGGTACCAAAATATGAGTAAAGCCATAGCGGTACGGTCTAACGCTTCGAAAAACTAAACTTATAGAAGATTATTGTCTTATTTTCAGAAAATATGAAAAAAGAACTCCTAATTGAAGTGAAAATAATTCTGTTTAGAAATGTCTTTAATAAATGCACAATAACTAAAATAAAAGTAGAAAAAGCAAGCTTTAATTTGCGAGTTTCCGAATAGAAAAATAATAATTAGAACTAAAGTTATGCTTTTTCAAAGTTAAGCAGCAAAAGAGTAGTAAAAATCAGCATTCTTCAAAATTTAGATGATTTTTAGTACTCTCTTAGTGATCAACTTTAAAAAAGCATAACTTTAGTTCTAATAATTATTTTTCTATTCGGAAACTCGCAAATTAAAGCTTGCTTTTTCTACTTTTATTTTAGTTATTGTGCATTTATTAAAGACATTTCTAAACAGAATTATTTACACTTCAATTGGGAGTTCTTTTTCATATTTTTCTGAAAATAAGACTACAATCTTTCATAACTTCAGTTTTTCGAAGCGTTAGACCGTACCACTATGACTTTACTCATATTTTGGTACCTAAAAACTTATCCCAAAGTTTTATCAAGTTCTGTGACCCGCAACTCAGACACTCTTCTGGTAAGAATAACAACATATGCATATGCGGTAATCCTTGTTTTTGAAATTCCATTACATAACTTGCAATACATTTTCCTAATATTCCCTTTTTTATAACTAAATTTTTGAATTCTTTTACTTTTTGATGAAATACTTTTGTTATAATATCTGGTCTATCTATTGCATTTTTATAAATTTCCAAGTTTTCAGTTATTTCTTTCCAATGTGGGTTACAAGTTATAGTTACAAAAAAGTCAGGTTTACCATGATAATTTACAAGTGACTTTGAATCAATGTAATTTCGTTTTAAAAATCGTGGACTTCCTGTAAAGTTTGATGGTAATATTACCATTTTTCCAATTTTTGAAGAATCTAATTCTTTTTTGTTATGTAAATAGTCCATAACACCTTTGTACAAATAACTTTTTAATACGTTTTGGTTTTTTTGTATGAAATATAATCTGGAGATTTTAACTTTTACAAACGCATCAACAATGAACTGTTGAGATAATTTTCCTAAATTAAGAAATGTATCAAATTCATTTCTAACACTAAATCTATAATTATAAAATTGCAAATTTTTAATATCAGATTTTCCAAATTTATTTTTCGTATTTGACATCCATCTAAAACCACCATTAGGATGAATAAGCGAACATGTCATAGAATCTGTGTGTTTGCTAATTGTTAGTATACTAATTGATTTATCAGACTTAGAGTAAATGACAATATCACGTTCAATAGAAGGCATATCGTCTTCTCCAACGTATACTATTGCTACTTTATTACAGATAGGTAGATTATATCTATTTTTATCAAAATTATTATTGCGGACAATAGACATAGTAACAGTTTTCAGAAGACAATTAATTTTTGCACATCGTTGTAGTTCTTCTTCTCCTAGTTCACGCATCATTTTATAGGCTTTAGCATAAGGGTTAATATCTCTTATTAAGTTATCTAAATGTTTTAATAATGTTAAATTTGTATTAAACTTATGTCGTTCAATCGTTGCCATTTCATTATCTAAAATATATAATTGTCCATATTTACGTGCTTCATCTTTATAAGGATGTAACGCATATACATTATGGTGAATTTGTTCACATATTCTAATAACTTGTGGTCCTTTATCCGGCAATGTATCAAAATTGGCACCAAAACTTGCGAATGCTAAAGCATTATTGTACAACCTAACATTTCGTTGAAAATCTTTACTATAAGATAATATATATATATATATGTTGCATTTCACAAAAAAATTTCAACATCAAAACTAATTCTCTAATGTAAAGAATAAAAAATTAAATGGGCATAATTTTGAAATTTTGATATGGGAATACTTTTTATAAATAACTTCATAATAATTTTGAATAATGGTAAATTTTTTACATAACTTGTGGTATTGAATGCTAATCAAATATAGTTTTAACATGAAGTTAATTATTTAGGTTGGAAATGTATTCAATAAAATAATATAACTATTTATAAGTGATCACTTAATAATAATTTTTTTAACTTTTTATTCATAGTTGACAATTATATTGAATATATGATTCTCATTTAATAGTTTTTATATGAAATTATGTTAATTTTATAAATATAAATTATTTAAGGAGATGTAAAATGGACAGCGCACTTCCACCCATATATATTGACTATATTTCCATTATATTTTAAAATTTTGAATAAAGAGATGCATTAACATATAGTATGTATCACGAAGATTATTTAGTTAAATTTTTACATAAATCTATTCATTAGTTATTGAGAAGTTTGGGTTCCGATATTATTTACTAAAATTTTTCTATTTGGAATCAGAAATTTGATCATCATTGATCCAACATAACGATTTTTCAGACATTTTTGCACAATCAAGTAACTTTGAGAAGGCTGCCCAACTGGAGGTTTCGCATATTTTTTCCTCATAAAAAAACAAAAAAAATAAGACTTTAAAAAGCCAATTTAACCTGCTTGATTTTTAGATATGCTAAATAGTATGTTTAAATCGATCAAGTAAGCATAAAAATCAGTATATTATAATTTGCAAAAATTCAGGTGAATTCTACATCTAATTTCCAAGAAAAAGTATTCTATTAAGTTTTAACGAAAAATTAATAGTTTTTGAGGAAAAAATTCATTAAAATATTTATTTAGCAAAAAATTTGGAAAATTCGAAAAATTCCATCACGTTTAAATCCTGACCCCTTTGACCTCGACCTCTAAAATTTTTTTTGTATATTTTATGTATCAAATAGAACATTTTCACAGATTTTCGACAAATTCTATTTTTTTGTTAGGTGAGTTGACGTGAAACGTCCCATATATATATATATATATATATATATATATATATATATATATATATATATATATGTTGCATATCACAAGAAAATTTACACATCAAAACTAATTCTCTAATGTAAAGAATAAAAAATTAAATTAATAGAATTTTGAAATTTTGATATGGGAATACTTTTTATAAATAACTTTTTAATAACTTTGAAAAATGAAAAATTTTTTTAATAACTTGTGGTATTGAATGCTAATTAAATTTAGTTTTAAGGCGACTACGGAAGTTCGGTTGAATTTCATTTTGTAGTTTACAAATTACTCTTTCAGTTTCTAAAATTTTTTGGATTTCCTAATTTTCCACCATTAATTATAATCCGTAGAATGGTGGAAAATTAAAAAATCTGAAAAATTTTACATATTGAAAGAGTAATTTGTAAACTCAAAAATAAAACCTAACCTAAAATCTGAAGTCGCCTTAACATGAAGATAATTATTCAAGTTGGAAATGTATTGAATAAAATAATATAACTATTTATATACACCACTCGAGTCAAATTTTCAATATGCTTATTTGATTAAAAGTTACTAGATATCTCCCCTTCCCAAGAATATATGTTTTGTTTGGTGATTTTCACATACTCGATGGAATTAGCATCAATATAAAAAAAAAGAAATAATTTTTAATTAAAACTAAAAAATTAAAACTAATTAAAGAGCTAAGATCATCATCTTTACTGTCCAAATCATTTACATGCTCTTTTTACGAAATTTGAAAATTTGAGGTTATGGTGTGTTTTTGCCACTATCCGCTATATACGATAAAAGTAACTAGATTCGTACATGAATGAATAATTTATTCATTTATATTTTGGTGTAAAAGTAATAAAAGTTTCTGAAAATTATTTTACAAGTTGCCATGAAATATTATGTTTATCCTCAAAAAATTTCATTTTATTCTGTTTTGTAAATTTTAAGATCAACTACAATATTAACGTTTCCTCATAAGAACCAATGTTATATAATTATTCTAATTTCTCATTAACGAGATAACGAATCTTCATGAAATTTTATATGTGCATTTTAGACATAAAAACAAACAATTTTGCATAATTTCGACCAAATCTGTTTTGTCATACTAAAGCGAAGGTACCTCCTTAATAATGATTTTTTAAACTTTTTATTCATAGTTTAAAATAATATTAAATATATGATTATCATTTTAATAGTTTTTATAAAATATTATGTAAATTTTATAAGTATATATTATTTAAGGAGATGTAAAATATACAGTACACTTGCGCCGATAAATATTGACTATATTTCCATTATATTTCAAAATTTTGAATAAAGAGATGCATTAACATATAATATTTATCACGAAGATTATTCAGTTAAATTTTTAAATAAATCTATTCATTAGTTATTGAGAAGATTGGGTTCCAATATTATTTACTAATATTTTTCTATTTGGAATCAGAAATCTACATATCTTGAAAACTAATGATTAGAATAATTTAAAAATTTAAATAAATAATCATCATGGTATATGCTACACTTTGAAAAATTTTCTGGTAACTATACCAGTTTCCTGTAAATAATTACATGATTTAGCAATGTGAAATTACATTTTTATGTAACTTTACATCGCTGAGCGTAGGTCCTACTATGATCGCGGTATTTTAGCAGTGTAATGTTACAGTCAATATCAACATGGCTGTCCGGTAAAAATGCATGACATACGTGAACTGTCGCGATAATAGAAACACATTTTAAACACAATAAGAAATACTTTATTCTTATTAATTCATGTTTAACATAAAGTTATTAAGAGCATGACGGAGTTACCCGCCTTCTAATAATGTTTACAATCCTAACTTACTAATAAACGGTGCGTTTAATCGAGTTTTTTTGCTAAAAAGAAAAAATTAGTAACATAAAACTGTAGTGCGGACAACTCAAGAAATCCACCAAAAAACTATACATGAAAAGTTATAATAAGAACTTTCAATGTATCGTATTTTAAGGTTAGGTTTGTCGAGTTTAACATCTATTATCCATTCCAAGTTCATAGAAAAATAACAAGTCCTAATGATTTTTTATTTTAATAAAAATTGTTGGTTTAGTATAGCTTTAGTGCGGACAAGTCATTATATTTGTCTAATTTATAAATTTGAAAAGATATTGATAGAATAAATAAAGCAAAACTTGATTGCTGCAGCTCCGACATCCCGTTAAACAATCTTTTCAAATTTTATAGTGTCATGAGTAATAAATGTTCAACGTATATTTTTTATTAAATTATATCGAATGTAGGTTAGAAACGATGGATTATATAATATTACCGGTTTTCATGTGTATTTAACACGCTCAGCAAGGGTCCCGATACTTACCATGCTCAGCGATGTAAAGTTCTGAAAAATTTTTTACTGTGTACAAGTTAATACATTCCTTTTACGGAAATTCAGAAATAGAATGGAAAGACATCAGTTGAATATGACAGTTAATTTTTATATCTTCTCATAGTGAAATATAATCAAACTTTGACAACAAATTCAACATGATAAAATAATTGAACTTTCAATGATCATATTTAATACAAATTTTAGAGTGATATTACAGAATATTATTTTTTTCCACATTTATAATAAGTGTTTCGCAAATAATAAGTAATTTTTTTTAAAATGTTTACTTTTTTAGGGGAAATTTCACTTCTATCTAGACAGTTTATAAATATAAATTCATAATTATAGACATAATAAGAAAAAATTATTCATATTTCATATATTTTCTTATCTTTATAATTGACTATTAAAAAAAATTTAATATCTAATAAATAATTTTTTAAAATTGTATTTCATAAAATTTATGTTGAAACGATATTAAAAAAAATATTTTTATATCATGTAATGATAATTTTTCAAATAAGGTAATTTGATAGTTTTTAAAAATTAATGTTTCTCTTATTAAAAATATTATTGCTTCAATGAAATGAATTGCTAACAATTTTTATATAAATCACAATCTATTTAAATATAAATACGTGTACAAATGAAAATGTATTTAAGGTTAAATGTATGGTTATTCATAAAAAATTGTTAACAAGTACCTTTTTAGATAATATATTTTCATGAAAACTAATTTAAATACCTCATTCTCTGAATGATAACTGAATACAATTTTAATTTAATAAATTTAGTTATACAATTATAAATATATTGTACGGGAAAAAAGCGCGGATCTTTGGAGTTACGGGTGCGCGCGCCGGCTGGAGTGGGGGGGGCCCGGATTGTGGCGAGTACTTTGTTGGCGGCACTCAGGGATGGGAGTTCACGGGCATCCGCCGACTCTGATGGTCGTGTCTGTTGCCTTGAAGTGAGGAAGGGGCGTGTAAGTGCATGTGTACCGTGATATCAGTGTTAAGTAGACAAGGGGTAGATCCCTTTTGGTTGGGCTGCACCCAACAGCAGGACGCGGGCGGGCTGCACCCGTCTGCCATTAGAGGTGACAGAATGGAAGTTTTAGGTTGGGGCTGCTCCCCAGCTTGAGACGCGGGCGGGCTGAACCCGTCGACCTTCAAGGGTGAGTGTTTTGATAACTTCATGGCCTTTATACTTATTATTTCTTATATATATTTTCATTATCTTTACATTTATTATTTCACATAACTTCATTGCCTTTATACTTATTATTTCTTATATATATTTTCATTATCTTTACATTTATTATTTCTTATAATTTCATTGCCTTTATATTTATTATTTCTTATATATTTTCATTGCCTTTACATTTATTATTTCATATAGATATATTTTCGTTGCCTTTCTTTGTTTTCTCTCCTTTACGTTTTCTCGCCTTCTTGTCTTGCGTTCCTCGTTTCTTTGCTGTACTATTGGGTCTGCCCACTTGGCCTAAGGGCTGTACCCTGGTCGTCTGGGGTGGGATCAGACCGTGGCGAGTAGCATTGGAGGCGCCACCGCTTCTCAGCGGTGCTCGAGCGTTAATGATAATCTAATTTCAATGTATATTGACTCTGTACTAATTGTATAATAATAAAGGCGTCATTGTAGAAAATTGTAAGCGTATTGTTGCTCACCCGATTCCTCTCCCTCTCCAATCGCTTATCCTCCGAATTGTAACTTTCAAAGCTTCCTTGCATACGCAACATTAATAATGGTCCTTCGAGCCGGATCCAGTAAATGAGTCGAGAGGGGGATTGGTTGCGCAGCAATACGCCTGAACAGTTGTGTCCCAACGGTTCACCTACCATTGTTAATTCCGTTAGCGACAATAATACTTGATTGTGGCTAGTTGACGATAATGGCGCCTGTGAACGCTAAAAAACTAATCAAAAGGCAAACCATTAGGGCCGATAGCATTAGGCGTGTAATAGCTAGATTCCGAGAACGCCCTCGTGACACCTTATCAAAGGGGATACTCAAATTAACCATAGATAAATTGCAACGTTATTGGGTGGAATTTCGGAATGCTCACATTGAGATGGGGAGCAGAGATGACGAAGTAATAACAGAATATATGGACGAAGGCACCTACGAGGAATTGGAGGAGGAAGTAAATCAGTGTGAAGAAGAGATGGAAACGCAATCTTCATCGTTAGAGGTTTCTGGTAGCCTCAATGTTACGCAAGAAACTGTCAATGGCGACCCTGGTAATATACGCACTGCAAAGCTGCCAAAGGTGGAATTGCCTACATTCGCTGGGAAGCACGAAGACTGGCCTGCCTTCCATGACTTATTCAGGAGTACCATACATGCGGATAACCGTCTTTCTAACACTGCAAAGCTTCAATATCTGAAGAGTTGCTTAAAGGGAGAAGCCGCCGCTCTCGTCAAGCATGTCACCATTACAGAAGCGAACTATATATCGACTTGGAAGGCATTAAAGGAGCGATACCACAGCCTGCGTCGTATAATAGACGCACACATGAGAGTGCTCGAACACCTGCCTCCATGTTCCAGGAACTCGGTGGCCGATTTGAAGAATCTTCGAGATCTAACTCAACAAGCGGTACAGGGTTTAAAAAATCTCAACCAAGAGATAGCTAAGTGGGATTACTGGTTGGTATACCGTATGGTAAATAGTCTGGATACAGATTCCAGAGTGCTCTGGGGCGCTCATTTAAATGCTCACACCCAGGATCCAGAATACGTGCCTACCTTCCAGGATATTGCGACTTTCCTCAATGGCCGTATCGACTCTTTGGAGGTGGGCGCGTCTATTCGGGAGAACGCATCACGTCAACCATTAAATGAGAAGCGAAAACCCGGATCGGTACGTACTTTTCACGTTACCTCTGATCGTGTTAAGCGGGATAGTGGCCCAGCTTGTGCCATATGTGCGTCGAATCACTATGTCCACCAGTGTCCGCAGTTTAAGTTGAAATCCTGGTCAGATCGCCGCAACGATGTGCGACGTTTGAAACTCTGTTTCAATTGCCTAGGTCCACACCAAGTAAGGCTTTGCAAGTCATCACGACGCTGCGCCATTTGTGGTTTAAACCATCACACGCTAATTCACAGCCCCCCTGATAGCGGTCAGGCTTCTAAAAGGCCTACGCCAGCGGCAAGCTCGCATACGAAATGACCAGGGGAAAAGGGAGTGCGGGAACTGAGAGGTGGTCCCAGTGGTCAGGGAAACATTGCAGTGTTGACTACCGCCAGGATACTGATTACTGGGTCTAAGGGCAATCAAATCGAAGCAAGAGCCCTGCTCGACCAGGGCTCTGAAGCGACATTTATCACAGCCTCCATGGTACTGTTGCTAGGATTGCCGATAAGAAGGACCAACGTCTCAGTCTCTGGACTCAGCCCGGCCCCCGCAATGCGAGTCCGCGCGATCACCTTTATCCGTATCCAATCTCTGCATGATCCCGAGTGCAATCTGGAATGCGAGGCTCTAGTACTGCCTAAGCTCTCTAAAGTTCTACCATCTGCGCCCTTAAAACCGTGCGTTCGCGATGCGTTGCCGAGTATTAGCCTGGCGGATCCAATGTTTCATCGACCCGCTTCTATAGACTTGATACTGGGAGCTGCAATTTATGCGAAGGTGCTCAGACCTAGCGTCATTTCTGTACCAAACTGTGATGCAATTGCGCAGAACACTGGATTGGGATGGATTGTATCCGGTATGGCAGAAAGCCAGCTGACCGTTAATACAATGACCCATTCTCACTCCACTACGATAGTTGACGACCAGACCCAATTGGTGGAAGGGTTGAGGAAATTTTGGGAGCTTGAAGAAGTCCCCTCAATCCAACCATTGCTCAAACCGGAGCACCAACAGTGCGAAAACTTCTTTCGGGAAACACACAGTAGAAACCCCGAGGGAAGATACATAGTTAAGCTCCCATTCAAATCTGAAGTGCCATTAGCGAGAGAAGAAACGCGCCGAGTTGCTTTCAGCTCGCTTCTAGCTATGGAGAAAAGATGGACCTCTGATACTCAATTAGCTGAGGCATACAAGGACTTCATGCGCGATTATGAAGCCTTGGGCCACATGGTGCCAGTGCCCCAAGAGGAGGTCCGGAATCCGAAAGCCTGGTACTTGCCTCACCATGCTGTGGTTCGCCGGACTCCTGAGAATTTCAAATTAAGGGTTGTATTTGATGCGTCTCGACGCACTTTACAGAACAACTGTATTAACAGTTACCTAATGTCAGGCCCACCATTACAACAAGATATAGCCTTAATATTGACCGATTGGCGTCGTCATCAATTTGCATTCACGGCCGACATCATCAAGATGTTCAGACAAATCCTGTTAAATCCAGAGGATAGGGATATGCAGCGTATTCTTTGGAGAGAATCTCCCAAAATATACCCCCAAGGAATACAGACTCAATACCATTACGTATGGGACCACTTGTGCTCCCTTTCTTGCCCTTCGATCCCTGAAGCAATTAGCCATTGACGAGGGCCATCGATACCCACGAGGCGCGGAATGTTTACTCCACAACATGTATGTGGATGACATTTTCGCTGGAGGAGACAGTCTTAACTCCACAATGGATCTCCAAGCCCAACTTAAAAACTTGCTGAGTTCGGGGGGGTTTGAGCTGGATAAATGGGCAGCTAATTACCCGCTCATCCGACATAGTGGAGTCATGCACAATTCACCGAAACTGATTGAACCTGTGGACTATGTAAGTACCCTGGGATTGATGTGGAGGTCTGAAACAGACTATTTATTCCCAAATGTACCTACAATAGCCCCAGATACAAGAAAGGTCACTAAACGTACTCTGCTATCCAGTATTTCTAAATTATTTGACCCTCTGGGCTGGCTGTCCCCCGTTATTATAACTACGAAAATCCTGATGCAAGATCTGTGGATTGAAAGGATTGGTTGGGACGACCCGATAAGTGGTCAAACCTTAGAAAGATGGAACGATATTCAGTTGGCTTGGTCCCAACTAAAAAATATCACCATTAATAGGTGGCTAGGCTGCACCGGTGAGTCCCAACTTGAACTCCATGGATTCGCGGATGCGTCTAAGCGGGCGTACGCGGCCACTGTCTATTTGAAAACGGTCGGCGAAGACGGAAAAGGTCTTGTCTATTTACTAATGTCGAAAAGTAAAGTAGCACCTGTCAAAACAGTAACATTGCCCAATCTCGAACTCTGTGCAGCCGCGCTACTAACTAAACTCATCAAGTATCTGTTGCGTTTGAGTTTTTGGCTAACCTACCGATTCATGCGTGGTCAGACAGTCAGGTTGTTTTAGCTTGGCTTCGAGGTCACCCTAGCAAATGGAAAACGTTCATTGCGAACCGGGTCTCATATATCCAATGTGAGTTACCTTCGGCCTGCTGGCATTATGTACCGACGAAGGATAACCCTGCCGATCTGGCGACTCGTGGCCTTAGTCCCAACCAATTAAAAACGTCACAGTTATGGTGGCGAGGACCAAGATGGCTCAGTGAGTCGTCGGATTTGTGGCCCGCCGCCCCACAATGGTCATTGCCTTCCCCACTCCCGACTCAGGTGTTTCACGTGACAGGATCGAGTGAGCAATCTCAAGTTCCGCAATTGGAGGACTACTTGGCTCGTTTCTCTAGTCTGACTAGATTAATCCGAGTCACCGGGTGGATTCTACGCTTTAGGGATAAGTGCCGCGGAGAGAAAACCCATGCTGCCGTTACACACTCGTTTCTATCCGCCGAGGAATTGAAGCGAAGCCGACTTACGCTATTAAAGATGGAGCAAGATTCGGCCTTTCACCTTGAGTTAACCTCGTTACGTAAAGGACATCAATTACCAAACAAAAGCACGATTAAGAGCTTGAATCCGTTTGTCGACCCCGTTGGGGTTATCCGTGTCGGTGGACGCCTGAAGCATTCAGAGTTAAGCTATACCGCTAAACACCCGCCAATCCTTCCCAAGGCGTCGAGTTTAGCCCAACTGTATATAAAGGACGCGCATATTTTAGCCCTCCACGGTGGACCGTCTCTTACCTTGAATACACTCCGAAGCCGGGTCTGGGTTATCGGGGGTTCTGGGAAAGTAAAGCAATATGTAAGAGACTGCGTTAAGTGCCGTCGTTACCGCCCATCATTTAGTAAACAGCTAATGGGAAATCTCCCTAATGAACGAGTGTCGGCACCCATGAGGGCCTTTACGGTCACTGGTATAGATTACGCAGGACCCATACAACTGAGACTAAGTAAAGGAAGAGGTCAAAAATCCTACAAAGGCTATATAGCGCTATTTATATGCTTTGCCTCCAAGGCCGTCCATTTGGAAGCTGTGAGCGACCTCACTACTGCGTCATTTTTAGCGGCCTACCGTCGGTTTGTCGGTAGACGCGGAGTGTGTAAGACGATCTATAGCGACGGTGACACCAATTTTCAAGGGGCAGCTCGAGAATTAGCTTCTATGTTCAACGCCGCTTCAGAGTTTTACAAGGAAGTTGCTGCTACTCTAGCCAACGATGGGACTTCATGGTCCTTCATCCCTCCCGGTGCACCCCATTTTGGTGGCTTGTGGGAGGCAGGCGTGCGATCGGTAAAGGGACACTTAGTTAAGGTTGTTGGCAGTCACAAGTTCACGTTTGAGGAGTTAACCACGGTCCTGATACAAATCGAGAGTTGCCTAAACTCTCGCCCGCTAATACCATTAAGTAATGATCCTGAGGATCTTCAGGTGCTGACACCCTCCCATTTACTGAACGGTAGCTCCTCGATGCTGGTACCAGAAGCTGAACCGTCCTTGATACCCGAGAATCAGCTTACTAGATTTCAGTTGATTCTGCGTATTAGGAACAATTATTGGCAAAGGTGGTCAAGAGAATACCTGCATCACCTTCAAGAGAGGTCGAAGTGGCGCGGCGTCGCAGAAAACTTCGCTGTGGGTCAACTGGTTGTGGTCCGAGACGAACGGTACCCTCCATCAAAATGGCCTCTAGGTCGCATCGTGGATGTTCACCCAGGAGACGACGGTCTAGTTCGGGTAGCGACCGTAAAAACAGCGCTTGCTACTCTGAAAAGACCTATCACCAAGTTAAGCCCTCTCCCGCTAACCGAATCGAATGGAGTGGATGATTCGTCATAGACGAAGCGGGCGGGAGATGTACGGGAAAAAAGCGCGGATCTTTGGAGTTACGGGTGCGCGCGCCGGCTGGAGTGGGGGGGGGCCGGATTGTGGCGAGTACTTTGTTGGCGGCACTCAGGGATGGGAGTTCACGGGCATCCGCCGACTCTGATGGTCGTGTCTGTTGCCTTGAAGTGAGGAAGGGGCGTGTAAGTGCATGTGTACCGTGATATCAGTGTTAAGTAGACAAGGGGTAGATCCCTTTTGGTTGGGCTGCACCCAACAGCAGGACGCGGGCGGGCTGCACCCGTCTGCCATTAGAGGTGACAGAATGGAAGTTTTAGGTTGGGGCTGCTCCCCAGCTTGAGACGCGGGCGGGCTGAACCCGTCGACCTTCAAGGGTGAGTGTTTTGATAACTTCATGGCCTTTATACTTATTATTTCTTATATATATTTTCATTATCTTTACATTTATTATTTCACATAACTTCATTGCCTTTATACTTATTATTTCTTATATATATTTTCATTATCTTTACATTTATTATTTCTTATAATTTCATTGCCTTTATATTTATTATTTCTTATATATTTTCATTGCCTTTACATTTATTATTTCATATAGATATATTTTCGTTGCCTTTCTTTGTTTTCCCTCCTTTACGTTTTCTCGCCTTCTTGTCTTGCGTTCCTCGTTTCTTTGCTGTACTATTGGGTCTGCCCACTTGGCCTAAGGGCTGTACCCTGGTCGTCTGGGGTGGGATCAGACCGTGGCGAGTAGCATTGGAGGCGCCACCGCTTCTCAGCGGTGCTCGAGCGTTAATGATAATCTAATTTCAATGTATATTGACTCTGTACTAATTGTATAATAATAAAGGCGTCATTGTAGAAAATTGTAAGCGTATTGTTGCTCACCCGATTCCTCTCCCTCTCCAATCGCTTATCCTCCGAATTGTAACTTTCAAAGCTTCCTTGCATACGCAACAATATAATATTTATATAACTGTTCATCGAATAAAATTATTATTTTTTTAATATATATATTAAAAAAATAATTATTACAATAGATTGTAGTTAAATGAAAATGTTTATTTTAATAATTATAGCGTTGAAATTTATTTTGATGAAAATGTTATTTGATTGACATTTACAGTATTATTTTAACTACTTTTGAAAAGTTACTTGTCATCAATAAAAAATATTTAATTTTTCAAATAAATAATCTATTAATATCAAGAATATTTTAAAAATTATAATATTTATGATATGCAAACCTTATTTGTGATACATACACTTAGTAATATTTTTATCTCATTAAATTTTTATATTAGATGCAAAAAGGATTGTTAAGTAATTGCAAATAGTTATTTTTTTATTCCAAAATATTCGAATTTAAAATTAACTGAAATGGTGTATTTTAATCTTATGATTTTTTCTATTTAAATTTCGTATTTCATATATGTAAAATACATTTGTGAAGATATTTTTACTAGAAATCAACACAAATTTCTTTTAAGCATAATTAACTTATGAATTAATTTCATAATTCAAATTTATGGTCATATATTGAGGGCTGGAAATTATAGTTGTAACTCAGTACCCAGTTCTCAGTTTATTTATATCAAATATCGTACAATCTTTGTTTTTCTAATGGAAGTAGAGTGAGAAATAGTCACTTGATGAAATAAATTATACGCTTTTTTACTTTAAGCACATGTGTACATATATTTTTATATTATGTTTCATCAAATTATTTTTAATTTTATTCAGTACTCAAAATTAAATTAATTAATTCGTATTTACTTAGAATTATATATAATAATATAGTAAAAGAAAATTCAACCGAGCGACGTTAGGAGCGAAAAACTTCAATATAATTGATACCTGTTAACGTAAAATCCATTAAATTGGGTAACAATTTTCAACAGTTGATAAATACAATGTAAATCATATAATATATATATATGTATCAATTTTAAATTACTAATCATTAATTTAAAACTCAAAAGTAACTATTTTAAAACGGAATATGAAAGATAAACATGTATCGTTTTAATCCTTGAATATCACGAATTTAAATATTAATTATTAGTAATTTAAAAGTGTTATATATTATGTAAATAATTCTATATTTAATAATTTTCAATTTTAGTAACAGGAAAAGCCGCACGAAAAGAGATTAATAATTGCATTTTCTGCGAAATATTTCCCTTGAATCGAGTAGGTGAAAGATCAATCTTACCAGGAGAGGTTATGAGCTTTGGGTCACAGATCTTGATGAAACTTTGGAATATGTTTTAGGTACCAAAATATGAGTAAAGCTAGAGCGGTACGGTCTAGAAGAAAATTGTAAAAAGTAGCTCCTAATTTAAGTGTGAATAATCCAGTCTAGAAAAGTGTTTAATAAATCAACAAAGACTAAAATAAAAGTAAAGAAAGCAAGCTTTAATTTGCCATTTTCAGAATTAAAAAATAATAATTAGAACCAGAGATATGTTTGTTCAAAGTTAAGAAGCAAGAAAGTACCAAAAATCACAAAATCACTGTCCTTTAGAATTTAGATGATTTTTGGTACTTTCTTGCTTGTTAACTTTAAAATAACATATCTCTGGTTCTAATTATTATTTTTCAATTCTAATAACGGCAAATTAAAGCTTGCTTTCTGTACTTTTATTTTAGTCCCTGTTGATTTATTAAAGACTTTTCTAGACTGGATTATTCACACTTCAATTAGGAGCTATTTTTTACATTTTTCTTAAAATAAGACTGGAAACGTCTATAATTTCAGTTTTTCGAAGCGATAGACCGTACTGCTCTGGCTTTACTCATATTTTGATACCTCAAAATATATCCTAAAGTTCGTCAAGATCTGTGACCTGAAGCTCATAGCCTCTCCTGGTTAGTACCAAAAAAAAGACACTAAGAATCGCAAATTTATGCTCTTACTTCATAATATAATAGTACCAACATTGGTCCCTAAAATTCAAGCTATAGTACTGATTGAAATTATATCGTCATTTTTTTTTTAAGTACCTTTATACATAAATTAGATATACTTGATTTAGAACCTATTTTAACAATACTTTTCTTTCTACGTGCAGTTGTTAGTTCTAGTAAACGTCAAATACTGTTTTCGATTATTTCATGATTCGTGATTGAAACACGTGATTAAAAAGAAAAAATTCTTATTATATTTTTTCATTGATTCAAATGCAATTTAGTAGAACAAATTCTTAATTCATCATGATATAATTTGTATTCAAACAATTTTATGCACATTGTAACTTCAATTTATCTTTCTTATAAAAATAGAAAAATTTAATTTAGTACAAAACTACAATATCAAAATTCATAAGTTGTGGTGATTCTTTTTTATTTTAAAATTGGCTAATTTATATACAGTCATCCCTCCGAATGAGCGCATAGAAGCCCCCAAGGGGAAGAAGTCTTCCACGAATCGGGGTTCCCCCACCGCGCGTACATAGATTCTTTTTTCCTGACTTGCTGTCTCTCTTGCACATTTTAGGTTTAGTGCTTCTCAATAAGCGTATTGGCGATAGTCCCTTAAATTGCCGTACATTTATTGTTTTAACGGCTACTGTTTGAGAGCAGACACGTGTCATAAGTACAGAAACACTCGGTGAGTGTGTAAAAATGTCAGACTCAATTAAAAAAATCAAACGCAAAAATTCTATTGTTCAAGCAGGTGCTAGTGATGCAAAAAATGAAAGTGATTCCGTGAAAGTGAGTGTCGAAGAACCTGTAGCAAAACTTCTGGTTAACAAAATCTTAATAATAACTTACGATATCGCGCAGAGGCCTCTTATCTCGTGTAGCAAACGACGACCGACGTTGACCAACAGCAACGATATATATTTTGCCTGAACGCTGCGGCTCGTGTATCCAGCCCAACGGTAGAAACAATTTCCCGGTCGCTGCGACTCCTCGTGGACAGCCAAGACAGGTTGAACGCAGCCTGGATACGATGCACGTGCGATTTTCGACCGGAGATCTCCTTTTCTTACACAAAATTATGAACAGCACTACACCAGCGAATTAATCGAGAGAGATTCGAATAAAATGGTCATTTTATGCACTGCTTTTCGGGCATAAAATGACCATTTTACGCCCCGAGTGTTGTAAAAATTTTTATCGTAATATTACGATTTTCACAAAATATTAAAACTACTAGAAATAATTTTGATAGAATAAAAATTTTCTTTAATACAGGGTAACTGTACCGAATTTTGTTAGCGTCGGGAATACAGTCGGTAATTTTATTTTATTTTATAAAAAAATATTAAAATAAATTTAGTATGAGAAAAAATTCCATAAATAAATTCAACATTTATTATTCAAGCTTCAAGGAAAAAAAAATTCTAAGGTTAGTTTTTGATATTTACAGTGTGACATGGTACGCCACCATAAAATAATAAATAATTATTATTTATTAAAACTAGGGGTGTGCGAGTAGCTCGAACTACGAGTAACTCGAACAAATTACTCGACTCGACTCGAGCTCGTCCGAGTCAAGTATGAACTCGAACTTTTCGAGCTACTCGAATTTATCGAGTTACTCGAAAAATATAAACTACTCGAATTTATCGAGTTACTCGAAAAAATATAAACTACTCGAATGACCCGAGTTACTCGAATAACTCGAGTTACTCGAATAACTCGAGTTACTCGAATGACTCGAGTTATTCGAATGACTAGAGTAACTCGAATGACTAGAGCTACTCGAACAACTCGAAAAACTCGAAAAACTAGATTATATTATTATGTGGTAATTATTTTTTTTTTATACGAAAAAAATTTTTTACACTTTATTTTCATTAATTTTCTGTGAATTCTGTGTATCCGTCTATTTAGAAAGAATATTGGAAAAACTTTTAAACTAACTTCGAGTCGAGTCGAGTATTATATTCGAGTAACTCGAACTTTTTGAGTGACTCGAGCCATCCGAGTTACTCGAATCTATCGAGTAATTGGAGCCATCTGAGTTACTCGGATCTATCGAGTAACTCGAGTCATCCGAGTAATTCGAATTACTCGAGTAACTCGTATTTTTTCGAGTAGTTCGTATTTTTTCGAGTACTTAAGGATCTCGAGTTCTCGACTCGAACTCGAAGAAAACACTCGACTTGACTCGAATTCGATTATTCGAGTATTTGCACACCCCTAATTAAAACACATTCCCTACTCCGTACAATAACACACCACCAGCGTGTGTCAGCGTCTTTAACACACGCACATACGCTCAAGATGCGTATATACTTTAGGCTTTAATTTGTTTTAAATTAACCTATGCATTTCATAGATTCCCAACAGGTGTTGATTTCATTTTTTCATACTAGTTCTAACAATTTTTATTGCTTTATTCTTCGTTAATCTAGTATTCTCTTTGTTTTATACTTATTCTCTATCCTTTTCTACCTTCTTATGCGCAGATTATACGTATATGCACGGTATAGAGACAGCTAAGAGAAAAGGATTGTGATGATCCCCTCTCTAACGCTCTCTCTCCATCTTCCTTTATAGTCTACTTCCTCTCTCTTCGCTTAATGCGCGAGAGATCGACGCGCCAGCACTTTAAATTCGATCTGCCAGTCTACGGATCTCCCCATCTCTCTTGCTCCTTATCTCTTTCTCATTCTCTCTTGTACCTCTTCTTCTTGAATCATTGACTCCTAGCGCACGCGCGGTCATTACTAGGTATTGGTATATACGTAGTCGCTCAACTGGCTGCTACAGCAACACTGATGTTCATATACAGTAGCTATCGATGTGCGTGTAATGGCCGCCGCGCGAGTCTGCTATGCATGGGTCGTCGTCTCGTGATACTGATAAACACAAAAAAAAACAATCTCCTTAATTAAACTCTCTTTTTATTTATTTAACGTGCACTCGGGTCAGTAGTTTATCGTTGGTGGTGCGCATACATTTTTTAAAGTATATATACAAAACAATACAAAAAATATCATTTAG
Source organism: Anastatus disparis (assembly GCA_017163975.1). Lineage (NCBI taxonomy): Eukaryota > Metazoa > Arthropoda > Insecta > Hymenoptera > Eupelmidae > Anastatus > Anastatus disparis. The sequence goes on from JAFFSR010000297.1 coordinate 2,012,411, forward strand.
AATCTTAACTCACTATGAAAAATATTCTCAGTGCTCTTGGTCTTAACTACTCCTTGTTCTCTTCTCGGTCGTCTCCTTCTATTACTCCTTGATCACCCACAATCTCTATTTTTTCCCTTGTTTCTTTTCTTCCTTAATTTTCTCTATCTCCCCTTAGCCTTCGTTGCTCCCGAATCATACTGGTGATCATTCGAACTCGAGAAGTAACACTGACAAGGAGAAGGTTTCACCTTCGGGTCACCGTTTTTGCTCAAATTTTGAGAATATTTTCCGGATGCAAAAATATGAAGAAAGCCAAAATTTTAGAGGCCAACGCTCAATATTTCCCTAGTTAGAGGCCATTGAAGAAAATCACTGAAAAAGTCACTAGATTTTCAAAAGCTTATGGTATCTCAGCATTGTTAGCTAGAAGCTTAAACCTTTTTTTCAATGAAAGCTGAGCTCAAATCCTTTCGAAATCGTAGTTATAGCATATCGAAATATTATTTTTTCTTAAAGCTAGAACGTAATAAAGATTGGATCTGAATTTTTTGTTTGAAACATTAATTGATAATAAAAGCTAAAATTGAGTTCAATCTTTATTACGCTATAACTTTGGGAAAAATAATATTTCGATATGCTACAACTACGATTTCGAAAGGATTTTAGCTCAGCTTTCATTTAAAAAAAGGTATAAGCTTCTAACTAACAATGCTGAGATACAATAAGCTTTTGAAAATCTAGTGACTTTTTCAGTGATTTTCTTCAATGGCCTGTAACTAGAGAAATATTGAGCGTTGGCCTCTAAAATTTTGGCTTTCTTCATGTTTCTGCATCCAGAAAACATTCCCAAAATTTGAGCAAAATTGGTGACCCGCAGGTGAAACACTCTCCTTGTGAGTATCGTTAAGGTTTCAACAAGACGCAGCATTCAGGTGATCAATCGCTCCTCTAAGACGTCCTGGAGGATTTCATCCCACGTTGTTGTTGAAAGATCACTCGGGGCCTCCATCAATCGACACATTGGTTCCTCTTCTGTTGCTGTTTGGGAGGCGGGCGTCTTAGGACCGGGTGCTGAGTCTCGTGGCCTTCTCAACGGTGGTACTGGCTCAGTGGAGGCAGTTGTTGAGGTTACTGTTATTGTGATCGTTGCTGTGGAGATGGTACTGGTTGTGGTGGTTGATGTGGATAGTGTAGTGCAGGGCCAAATATTGGTAGTTGTTGGCTTGGTGGTGGTGATGGTGATCTTGGGCTGGGTATCAGTTAATATTGTTGTTGTTGTGGCTGCTGGGGTCGCTGTTCGAGATGGAAGTGATTGAGGCCCCGGAACACCGCCAGGCTGATGGTGATGGTAGATCATGGCCACTTCTTTTTCTCCGTACTTAATCGTGAGCTCAGTGTGAACATCTTCGAGCGATGTCAGCAGTTGAAGCAAGCGCCGTGAGGGGGATCTACCTTGCGTTCCGTGGGTATTGTTTCCACGTCATTGAACAGGACCCCGGTGATCTTTACAGGCAGCCCGGTTTCAGGTGCCTCTCTCAGCCACCTACCACTAGCGTCGCGTCCTATTGGACCTGAGGGTGGTGTAGGAGACCTGGTGGAAGGAGGAGCTGTGACGGACTCGTAGTCGTCAAGCTGGAGCTGGCGAGGCCCTTTGAGCTTCTTTTTAGGAGGCGGAGGGCACGTTTTATCTTGACGGTTACGAGTACCTGGCCTATCCAACCCTTCAATCCTCAAGAGCTCCTCTCCTTCTTTCCTACTTAAATCCCATGCCAGAGGCTCCCATAAGGGGCTCTTAGTCACCGATAATCCCAGCCTGGGATTCACAGGGGTTACGGTGCTAGTGGGCCTGGGATAGCTGGTCTGGTTTAGCGTAGACCTCGTTGCCAGTGCGACGTTGTCCATGTGCTGGGCCAACTCCTCTTCTACCTGGTCTGCCCAGGATTTATTTTTCTCCTCCTTATCTTCTTCCTCCCACTTCTTTATCATCCTTTTTCTTTCTTCTTTTATCTCTGGTTTTATCTGGGCTACTTTCCTTTCCTCCTCCTGTTTTTTTGGGCGCTCAATAAGCACACTCTCCAATTCTAATTTCTCTGTAAGCTATTCTTCTTTTTCTCGATGAATCCTTTCTACTTGCTTGCGGGCCCATTCTGCTTCTTTCTTTTCCATCTCTTGCTTCTCTTTCCTTTCTTGCTCTCTTCGTTCGTTCTCTTCTTTTGCCCCTTGATCCATCCTTTTCACTCTCTCGTCTTCCAAACGTACTCTTTTCCGCGGGGTCATTACCGGCGAAGTTTTCACGATGGTATTCTTTTCTGTCTCATTTTGCACTGCCTCCTTTTCTTCTTCTTTCGGTAGATGAGAGTCTGGATTAGTGATGCGCGAATATCCTGCGACGCTAATCCAGAACTCCCTATTTTCTTATTCCTTTTCTCTTTCTATCTCCGCTGCCCTCTCTAATTCTTCCAAGGTGGGGGAGTACACTCCCTTTTCAACTATTTGTTAGCGGGGTCGGTCTATTACCGGCTCCGTTTCTATCGTGCTCAATGATGGCGACAAGGTGGGTAATTCGCCCATTATGTTTCTCACCATACGGTGAGTCAACCTGTTGAGGTCTCTATGGGGGCCTACGGCGCATCTCATTCTATTTCCTGTAAGTAAAAGAAAAAAAAATATGAAGGGATTATTGGTAAGCAGGTTGTAGGGTTTTAAGTGGGGTTCGAATTTCGGTTTTTCCAAGAGGGTATGTATTTTTTGAGTTCAGAAACGTGTACCTTCGCATCACGCTTACCACCTTCAGTCTCGACTACGTATACTGACGGTGATTTCTGAAACTTTAAACGGTCCGTCGTATTTTGGCGCGAGTTTCGCGGAAAATCGGTTAGCTGCATTTGAAAGTACATGTGCACGTCGCATGACCATATCCCCTACGTTAAACTGAATGTCTTTTCTCCCTTTATTATACTCTCTTGCTTGTTCCTCATTCGCCTTTTCAATGTGTTTAATGACCAAGTCTCTCAATGCATCCAGCCGTTTCATTCTGCCTGCCCAATCTTCTGGATTTATTCTAATAACAGATTTACTACTCTCTACCTCCCTTCTCAAGCTCTTTACAGGCATGGGGTGTCACCCATAGTTAAGAAACGCTGGTGAAGTTTTAAGTGTTGACTGCGTCGCTGTATTTACTGCGTGCCTAAATTCGCACGTTCCACTGGATTAGTTTGCGGGTGATACGGCGGTGTCGTTACTCTGGATACTCCATATTCCTGTAGTACTTCGTCTAGGTGTTTGTTATCGAATTCTTTTTCATTATCCGTTAATAGATACTTTGGAGTTTCCCATCTGAATAGGATTAATTCTTGGAATGCTTTCGTTACTGCTATCCCATCAGCAGTTCTTAACGGCTTTAACTCGACCCATTCAGTGAAAAGATCCTGGAAGACTAATAAGTATTTATTTTGGCTCTTACTTAGAGGCAATTTTATCATATTAGCTGATACTACTAGCCACGGTCTCTCAAGAACACGGTTTCCCATTAGTCCCTGAGGTTCAGTATGCTTGCTTTTGTATCATTGACAGTCGTCGCACTCCTTTACAAATTGAGTTGTGTCATAATAAACTCCTGGCCAATAATACTCTCTTATTACTCTATCATAGGTCTTCTCTAGTCCTAAGTGCCCTGAGAATGGATGACAGTGAGTATCTTGCAATATTCTTTCTCGATGTTCTGCTGGGACAACGAGTCGCCATCCTTCTTGTCCATGGGTCACTGGGTCGAGTAAAGGTTCCTATCTAAACCTGTATAATAATCCGTCTTCTATTTTCCATCCTAGGTATTTATAAGGGTTCGTCTCTATTTCTTTTAATCGCTCTATGTATTTTTGATCTTGCATCTCTTCAAAAGCACACACAATTTCCTCCTCTAAGAAGGTCAAGAGACCTTCGTACATTCGTGAGAGAGCATCAAGTACATGGTGTTAGGCTTCCCGTCGATGTATGATCTCAAATGACCACTGCTGCATTTTAAATGCCCATCTCGCTAGTCGTCCTGTTGGATCCTTCAGCTTCTGTAACCACTTTAACGCGCTATGATCTGTGATAATCTTAAAGGTATAACCTTCCAGATAAGGTCTTAGTTTCTCAATTTCCCATGTTACTGCTAATAATCTTTCCTCCGTAGTTGTATAGTTCCTCTCTGCTGCTGTTAGTGCTCTGCTCAGGTAGACCATTGGGTGCTCACCGTCTTCATGCTCTTGAGTCAATACTGCTCCTATTGCGAAGTCACTGGCGTCACATTGTACCGTAAATGGTTTATTAAAGTCTGGTCTTGGGAGTGCAGGCGCTGTTGTTAAGGCTCTTTTCAGGTCTTCAAACGCACCCTGCTGCTCTTCTTCCCAACTCCATCCCTTACTTTTTCTTAGCAGCTTTACTAATGGAACTTTCTTTTCTGAATCTCGCTCAATAAACCTTGAATACCACCCCACCATTCCAAGAAATCTCCTCGATTGCTTTACAGTCTTGGGTGCTGGATAATTAACAACTGGTGCAACCTTGTCTGGATCAGGTCTTAGCCCCTCATTGTCTAAGATAAATTCAAGGTAGGTGATCTGTGAGCAACATATCTCACACTTTTTCTTATTCACCGTCAATCCAGCGTCTACATTTTAAGAGGCAGTCGGAACCATATCGGTGACTTACGAGGAGAGTATCACAACCCCGGATCACGGATTTTGCTCAAACTTTGGGATAAGTTTTCAAATGTCAAAATATGAAAGGAAACAGAATTTCAGACACCAACGCTCAATATTGCCCTAGTTATAGGCAGTTAAAGAAAATCACTAAAAAGTTACTAGATTTTTAAACGCATATAGTTCCTTAGCATTGATAGCTAAAAGCTTGAAACTTTCTTTGAATGAAAGCTGAGCTCAAATCCTTTCGAAATAGTAATTATAGCATGTCAAAATATTATTTTCTTCCAATGTTATAGCGTGATAAACATTAGACCTAATTTCAGCTTTTCTTATTAATTAATGTTTTAAAAAGAAAAATCAGGTCCACTGTTTATCACGCTATAACTTGGGGAAAAAATAATATTTTGACATGCTATAACTACTATTTCGAAAGGATTTGAGCTCAGCTTTCATTTAGAAAAAGGTATAAGCTTCTAGCTAACAATGCTGAGATACAATAAGCTTTTGAAAATCTAGTGACTTTTTCAATGATTTTCTTCAATGGCCTGTAACTAGAGAAATATTGAGCGTTGGTGTCTAAAATTCTGTTTTCTTTTATATTTTGACATTTGAATACTTATCCTAAAGTTTGAGAAAAATCCGTGATCCGGAGTTATGATACTCTCCCAGTTAGTTCAATGCTTACAATAAATGCTTATAATGATTTATTTATTCATTTGCACGGCAAAAATATAGTCATTTTTTTTAACCATGTATATAAAGAATAATTTGAAACAGTTTCAGTGATACTAAAATATAAAATATTGTCATGAAGCGAAAAATACCATCTCACAGTCGATACGGCTGTTATTTGCATGCAATAGATTTCAATTTAGCATTTTTCGCTTTATGACAATATTTTATATATTTTTGTTGCTGTGACCGTTTCAAATTGACCATTAAGATTATGGTTGGAGGAAATGACTATATTTTTACCGTGCAAATAAATAAATAAATCATTATAAGCATTTATAGTAAGCACTGAACTGAGTCACCAATTTGTTTCCGACCGCCTCTTGAGTGATCCTCGAATTTCTCGGTGGCTATGATGATATCGTCGAGATAATCAAACACGTTAGGTTCACATTCAGGTCCAAAAAGAGCGTCGATGAGCCGCTGGAAGGTCATTGGTGCATTGATCAATGCGAAAGGTATTTTCTTGAATTGCCAGAGGCCTGAACCGGGTACTGAGAAAGCAGTATACTTCCTACTATTCTCCTCCATTGGGAATTTAGAAGTATGCTTGCTTCAGGTCTATCTTGGTTAGATATCTGACTTTTCGCAGCTTGTCCAGAATTGAATCCATACTAGGTATTGGATAAGCGTCCTTCCTGGTGACTTTATTCAATTCTCTATAGTCAATACAGAATCGGTACTCCCCGTCAGGTTCCTAAGTATCACTGATGAACTGCTCCATTCACTTGCTGACTTTTCAATTACATTGTTTCGCAACATCGTCTCTATCTCCTTATGAGCGATTTGCAACATCATTGGCGACATTCTTCTAGGTCTCTGTTTTATCGGTGCAGCTCCCATGACGTCTATAAGATGTCCTGATAAATTAGTTGTTCCAGGTACATCCGTTGGTTGAAATATGATAGTATTTACCAGATCTTCTGCTGCTCTTACACTAGCTACCGTCTGTAGTGATGCATTACTGAAAGAACCAGCGATGGTGGTAGTTGTAGTCGTTGCAGTGGCGGTCGTCATTACTGCAGCACAAACGGGAGTTTGCATTACACTGGTTGTTACCGGCTGTGCATTCGATCCTGCTATCACCACTGTGGTTGCTTCTGACATATCCTCACTTTGACCGTTCTTCTTTTATCCTTGCTTGCTGGAGCTAGTTCCCTGGTGACCTCCCGGAGTATCTTCTGGATCATCTTCGTCTTCTAAAGGTGCCATTAAGAGGTTACTTGTAGTTGCTGGAATGTGACTCTGTCTATTGTCGACTGCTGGGTTCCAGGGTACTCTCCTGTTTGATTCTATTTGACTAACTCTGATTAATCTACTACGTAGAATGGGTAACGTTCCCATGGTGCTATAATCCATATCATCCAGTCTCTGTATCACCTGCCACGGTTCCATATTTTTCACGGTTTCTGTCAAGGCTGGGTTAAACTGGTCCAGTGGGTTGGTCGTACGTCGACCTCTGGAGCTTCTTGTTGGTTGTGTAATTTCTACGGTGTCTCTTGAATTAATATACCTGCTGTCTCTCTTTAATCTCTATTTATTGATCTTGCTGAATCACAGAGAAAGAAATTCGCGATTCTATTTCTCTGGAGTCGTCAAACAGAGGTTATGTATTGCTAGATACACGCTTCTGAGGGTCTTTTACTATTAAGATTTGGGGTTTTTACAACTGTGCCTGGGGTGATCTGGGAAATTTGTATGCAAATTATAATATATTTTAAATTAAATGAACAACACAATTTCTTTTCAATAAAAAGGTTTCCAATCTTATTATTATAAATTTTTTCTTCATGCTTAAAATCTTCTGATAATCTTCTGATTTTTACTGTCTTGAAAATCTTCTGAAAAAAATATATTCCCTCTCTTGATCTAATTTATAATTTTATCTTTAAATTTCATTTCTTTTCTTTGTGATTTTTTTTTCTTTCTTTTTTTGAAATTTTAATGTATTTGTCTCTTCTTCTGACGATAAAGGGTCTCTTCAATAACCCAGTTTTTTCGTGGGGCAAAATATATATATATATATATATATATATATATATATGTGTGTGATTTAGGATTTTATAAAAGATAAATTATATATATATATATATATATATATATATATATATATATATATATATGTATATATATATTTATATATGTATAAGGAAGGGAATTATTATTATACATATGGAAAATATAAATATATATATATATATATATATACTAGAGGGGGTACCCCCTTGCTCGCTGCACTCGCCAACCTCCCCGAAACATGGTATAAATACAACACAATAATAATTTACAATTTTATGTTTAAAAAAAAAAAAGACTGATTTTTCAACTGTTCTTTTTTAATTATTAATTAAAACAATTTCTTTCTTAGCAACAATTGAAAAAATTTATAAAAATGTCTACTCTTTTTAGCGACAATCAACAAAATAATTTTGTTAGAAAAATCAATTAAAAAATAGGTCTGCTAATAGCAACACTTAAAAATTACGTATCCTTTTTTTAACGGTACTTTAATTATTTTTTTTAGCGACAGTTGAAAAATTGGTCTTTTATCAATGACAGTCAAAAAATGTCTGCTTTATTTAGTGAAAATTAAGAAAATTTGTTTGTTCTTTTTAGTGATAGTTATTAAAATTGATCTGCTAGCAGCGACAATTAAAAAATACGTCTGCTTATTTAGCGACACTTCAAGTAATTTGTCTGTTTTTTTTTCTAAATATAAAAAAAATTGATCAGTTAAAAGCAGAAATTATAAAAAATTTTTCTTTTTTTTTATTATTAAATAAAACAATTACTTTCTGAGCAACAATTAAAAAAATTTATAAAAATATATCTGCTATTTTTAGCAATAATTAATAAAATAATTTTGTTAAAAAAGTCAAATAAAAAAATCATCTGCTAACAGCTATTAAAAGAATATACTACAAATTAATATAAGCTATACTGGTTTCTAGGGCTCCTGGCGAGGGTTTCCATTAACAAAAAAAACCTAACGCGCCATAACGATACCTCTATATTTCACACTTTTTACTTTTTCTTGATTCATTAAGTATAATTAAAACTTATCAAATTCGATAATTAACATTCGTTAAATGAGTTAAATTCAATGTCATATGAAGTATTTATTATTGTTTGAAATGTAAGATGGTGTGGAAAGTCGTATGTCAACACTATGTACAGTGACTATATGTTTATATACAAGACATATTAATAGATAAATAATATATAAAGTTGATAAATATATAAACTTAAATTATAAAAAACCAAGGGGCGTCCAGGGGGAGACCAGGGAGCGACCAGGGAGCGACCAAGGAATGACCAAGGTAGAGCAACCTCATTCAAAAATAGCTAAATTTTGAACGAATCATATGGTTAGTTAGGGAGGGGCCAGGGAGCGACCAAGGGGGGGCCTAGATCTTAATTTTTCTTACTACTATATAGAGATAGATATACATACGGGGGTGTCTACGTGATGTGTACATGAAAGATAAATATAATTCCTCCAAACTTTGCCTGAATGTTTGTTTTGGTTCCTTGAGTATTCATGTATTTTGAGTCAATTACATTCTGAGTCAATGCCTCTGAGATACAGGAGCTCAAAGTTGGCCGAAAACGTTATTTTCGCAAACATGGGGCTTTTTTAATCTCAAATAACGCGAAATCTCTACTTCTGAACGAAAAAAGTTATAATACCTTTTTGTTAAGAAATTTGGTCAATTTAAAAAAAAAAAATTTATATTAGCCTTCAAACTCTTTTTAAGACCCTTTTCGGCCCTTTTTTGGACAAAAATAGCCTTAAATACAACAGCGGCCTTTTTTCTACCTTGTAAATATAAAAATTAAATTCCTCGGTAAAAAATATACACGGAGTCAAGTTTTTAGAGTGGTCGAACAGAAATTGTTACCTCTACAGCCTTAATTCCAGAAAATTCCATGATAGTATGCAGAAACACAGCTTTTGAAGTTTTTCTGTCATTTTCAAACACTTTCCGTAATTTGAATTCTCAATATAATATGATTTTTGACCTTGCAACTTAAAGGGCTCTTCAAGACCTTTTAGTTGCAAGATCGAAGACCTTTGTAGGACGTTTGGAACTGAAGATACAATAATTTAAGGGTTGTCTATTTTTCAAAGTAGACAAATGGAATATATAGTAGATTACGTAAAAGAAAATTCAACTGCGTAAACCAAAGGCATGGTCACAAATTTATTATTCTTAAAAATAAAAAATTTTTTCTTTTTGATTTCTCATAGAGAAAGCATTGCATCGATAAAAAAAAATTTTTTCTATTTTTTTCATTAATTTGTACATATTTGAACTTGAGAAGTCGAAAAAAAGTAGTTTCCAGAAAATGTCTGTATGTATGTGTGTGTGTGTATGTGTGTGTGAGTGTATGTGTGTGTGTATGTGTGTCTGTATGATGGTCAGTTAGTAAATTGTATCTTGAAAACTACTCGATGGATTTGCTTCTAATTTCGCATGAAATTAATTTTTTTGTCTAACTTGCTGGGAAGCTATTGATAATTAGTTCTTCCAGAGTAGTTTTAATTTTAAATCCATTTAAAAAAAAAAAAAAAAATTTAGATTTTTCATTTTTTTGTTTTTTTTTTGTTTACTACTCCATGAATTTGCTTCAAAATTTGCATGGAAATTATTTGCGATTGCCCAAATAAAATAAATTCTTAAAAACTGATTTTCTTAGCTTAGTTTTAATTTTAGAGCATTTTGAAATTGTTGAAAAAAATATTTATATTTATTAAGCCAATGAAATCTTAAAAACTACTCGATGAATTTATTTTAAATTTTCCATACAATTCAATTTTTCGATCAACTGGTGCGGAAGCTGTTGAGAATTGGTTTTCTTAGCGTAGTTTTAATTTTATAGCCATTTTAGTAATTTTAAAAAAATTTCGATTTTTCATTTTTTTTTGTATTTTACGTAAAATATCGAAGAATTTGCTTGAAAATTTATATGGAACTTATTTTCGACTGCCAAAAGAAGAAAAACTTTTGGAAACTGATTTTCTTAGTGCATTTTTTAAATTTTCAAAAAAATTTTTATTTTCAATTTTTTTTCTATTTGACGAAAACCATTCGATAAATTTGCTACAAAATTTGTATTCAAGTTATTCGCTACTGTCAGAAGAATAAAAGCTTTGGAAAACTAATTTTTTCAGAGCAGTTTTAATTTTAGAGCATTTAGAAAATTTTCAAAAAAATTTTTATTTTTCAGTCATCATTTTTAATTTTTATTTATTATTCATAAAAGTAAAAAATTACTTCTTTTTTTTTGTAGATCAAAGCTGAGTTTTGGATGCTAAAATAATTTTCGAATTGATTTATTCAGCAGTTATTGAGTTTCTTTTGGTTTTGGTCACGGAAATGAATTGAACCTCATTTCAGTTTTATGATTAAATTATCGGTAGCTCGGTTAGTAAACTGATAGTAAATGGGTATATATATATATATATAATCATTGCGCGTCATTTTAGCTTTATGTTAAGGCGATGTAAAGCGGACACTATACCTGTACTCATGAATATTAACTATCTTTTTGATTTTACTGTAAAATTTTAGAAGAAGAAATGCATTAGCTTGTAGTATGTATATAAAGATTATTTACTCAGTTCAATTTTTGAGTAAATTTATTCATTAATTTTTAAGAATTTTGGATTTATTGTACTACAACGTAAAATTTTAGCCTAATATATTGAAATCCAAAATTCTCACTAACTAATTACTAGATTTATTTAAAAATTTAATTGAATAATCTTTATGTAAAAGCTAGAGCATTTATTTTTCTTATATTTTGCAATAGATTTTCACTTTGCTCACCACTTCTAGCAAGAAAATTCTACTCAGAATTTTCCAGATCCAAACCCCACGTTGCCGGTGCCATTTGCGATCTGAGGGACTTAATATATTTATTTAAAAGTATAGAGTATTAAATTTATTAAAATTCTCACATCGCAACAGATATAACACCTGGATTCTCTTAGACAGCTTCAAAGTATATCCGCCAGGATCATAGCGGTATCGTTCAGTTGCCAATAATTTAATATCTATTACCTACATTTAATATCATTTAAAAGAATGTAAAATACCGACATTACAATTTTCCAAATTTTTTATTCTTAATCCAATTTTTTAAATAATATTTTTATATTACAGTCTTCTTTTTTAAGAAGGGGCCGAACCATCTGTCTTTGTCTAATAGCGTTTTTCATCATTTATGTAAACACTATCCGGTATAACAAGAAAAAAATAGCAGCCCCCGCTAGATATTAGTATAATTAGTAAATTTTGTAATAATAACCAAATTTTTTACCGCATAATTTTTGACTAATTAGAGACCTACTAGCAATCTAGAATATAACCTATCTTTTTTTGGTAGGTCTCTAATTATTCAAAAACTACGCAGTGAAAAAATTTGGTTGTTATTACAAAATTTACTGATTATACTAATATCTAGCGGGGGCTGCTATTTTTTTCTTGTTATACCGGATAGTGTTTACATAAATGATGAAAAACGCTATTAGACAAAGACAGATGGTTCGGCCCCTTCTTAATTAAGAGTAGGCCGGAGCAGATTTGATTACCGACCGAGAAAGGAAAATATTATTTGTTGTGTATATCATGTATTGTGAAAACATGATTGTATAATAGATGTTTTTTTTTTTAGTTAATGAATTTAAAATTTTAATGCATTCCATTACGTATAGTAGAAGAAAATGAAACAACAGATTTTCGATTCTCGTTCGGTATCGAATCTGCTCCAGCCTGCTATTAAGGGGATGTAATAGTGTATATTGTGTGCCTTAACAGAAAAGAATCTCAGCCATGTTATCTAACAAGAAAAAAATTACGTCAAAAAGTACGTCGAAAAAAATTTCAATTTAAAGAGTGCGGAGAAAAGAATTCCATATCAAAATATGCGGTGAAAAGAGTCCCTCGTAAAAAAATTTTAACAAAAATAATGCCACATTAAAAAATGCGGCAAAGAAAATCTGAAATCAAAATATGCTGGAAAAAAAATCTCTCTTAAGAGCAGGCCGGATTCGCTGTCCTTGTCTAATTGGCATTTTTGTTATTTACTCAAGTATTAAACGGTGTATCTGCAAATTGAAGGTTAAGCGCAATAGATATTATTATTACAAATATTTATGCACAAGAAAAAAAAAATCTATCGCTTTGTTTTTGAGAAAAGTAAGGAACGCGAAAATATTATAAACATAATCTTTTACTTCGGCGTTCCTTACTTTTCTCAAAAACAAATCGGTCGATTTTTTTTTTCTTGTGCATAGATATTTATAATAATAATATCTATTGCGATCAACCTTTATTTTGAAGATACACCGATTAATACTTGAGTAAATAACAAACAACTCAATTGTTACTCGGTCGGTATCAGGTTCTACTCCGGCCTGCTGTTAAGGGAATTCCTCATACCGACATAGAGTTCTACCCTGGTGAAAAAAATCAGGTGACAAGTCACCTGATTTATCAGGTGATTTATCATGCCAAAATATCATGTATCGATTTTGTTGGTTTTTACACGTTTTAAACCATGCTTAGTCAATTTAGAAGAATTTTTGAAAAATTTTTGAAATTTTGAACTTAGAAATTTTTTTGTGATTTAGTCAAAATTTTTTCTAAGACCAAATTATCTAAAAAATTTTTTAAGTTCAAAATTTTCCAAAATTTTCAAAAATTGTTCTAAATTGACTAAGCATGGTTTAAAATGTGTAAATACGAACAAAATCGATACATGATATTGTTACATGAATTGTTACATGATGTTTTGGCATGATAAATCACCTGATAAATCAGGTGATTTATCACCTGATTTTTTTTAATAGGGTACCTTATCTACATTGAAATTATGAATTTTAATAAAAATGTAACTATTCATGACTGAAATTCGTAGGAGAGGCACATTCGCCAAAGAATTTATTGCAACATAAAAAGACTATATAAAGGTAAAAATGAAGGCAAAAACTGCTTAATACGATGAACTTTTCAATGTAGTTATGAATAATCGTATTATGCAATTTTTGTTTTCATTTTCACTTTTATTCTGTCTTTTAACGTTGCAATAAATTCTTTAGAATGTTTAGAATGTGCCTCTTCTAAAAATTTTAGGCAAAAATAGTTAAATTTTTATTAAAATGCATGATTTAAATGTAGATCAGGTAGATCTCGGTGCCGGTATGAGGACACTCCTTAAACGGACACCAATTCTTTATTTATATTCATATTTCAAAATTATTTTCGTTAAAATTTTTTTACGAGGGATTTTTTTTTCCAATAAATTTTTAAGAGCAGGCCGGATTCGCTGTCCTTGTCTAATTGGCATTTTTGTTATTTACTCAAGTTTTAATCGGTGTATCTGCAAATTGAAGGTTAAGCGCAATAGATATTATTATTACAAATATTTATGCACAAGAAAAAAAAAATCTATCGCTTTGTTTTTGAGAAAAGTAAGGAACGCGAAAATATTATAAACATAATCTTTTACTTCGGCGTTCCTTACTTTTCTCAAAAACAAATCGGTAGATTTTTTTTTCTTGTGCATAGATATTCATAATAATAATATCTATTGCGATCAACCTTTATATTGAAGATACACCGATTAATACTTAAGTAAATAACAAACAACTCAATTGTTACTCGGTCGGTATCAGGTTCTACTCCGGCCTGCCGTTAATATTTATTTCGAAATTTTCTGAAATATATCTGTATTAGGTTTTTTATTAGTAAAAATGGAAGACTTTAATATAAAGATATTTTCAAAACTTTAGGACTAAGAACTAAAAATTTGGACGATCAAAGTGTCGGTATTTTACATTCCCTTAATAAAAAAAATAATATAGAGATATTTCGGAAAATTTTTCAATAAAAATTAAAAATTCGGGAAACTGCAATATTGGTAACTATGTATTAAACATATAAGTAAATCCTCCATAGTGTTAAAGTTTCACCTTCAATAAATTAGAAAAAAAAATTACAGACACACGTATAAAATAATTTTTTTCTGAATTTTGACGTATTATAATAAAAGAAAAAAACCGTGTTACTCACATTTAAGAGCAGGCCGGATTCGCTGTCCTAGTCCCCTAGCGGAAAAAAAATGAAGAAAACTGAAGAAAACAGTTTATAACAGCAAGTAACAGCAGAAAAATGTCGGGATTGAGACAAAGACAACAGTTAATAACTGTTTTTTTCAGTTATCTGCCAATATTATTAATTTTCTACAGTTATGTTCCGTTTTCTTTTCTTTTTATGTGCGAGAAAAAAATATTGTTTCAACTTTCTTCACTTTTCTTCGTTTTAAAACAATTAAAAACTGTTTTCTTCAGTTATCTGCCAATATTATCAGTTTTCTCCAGTTATGCTCCGATTTCTTCACTTTTTACGTGCGAGAAAAAAATATGTTTTCAACATTCTTCACTTTTCTTCGTTTTAAAACAATTAAAAACTGTTTTCTTCAGTTATCTGCCAATATTATCAGTTTTCTCCAGTTATGCTCCGATTTCTTCACTTTTTACGTGCAAGAAAAGAATATTTTTTCAACTTTCTTCACTTTTCTTTCGTTTAAAACAGTTGATAACTGTTTCCTTCAGTTATCTGCCAATATTATCAGTTTTATCTAGTGATGTTCTATTTTGTTTACTTTGTACGCGGAAAGAAACAATTTTTGTTTCACTTCCTTAATTTTTCTTCGTTTTAAAACGTGATGTAACTGCTGTCTTTAGTTTTCTTTAGATTTTTTCATTTTTCAACAGTTGTGTTCAGAATATAACTGTTTTCTGCAGTTTCCTCCAGATTTCTTCACTTTTTAACAGTTATGTTCTGAATATTACTGTTTTCTGCCGTTTCCTTCAGATTTTTTTCACTTTTCAACAGTTGTCTTCAGAAAATAACTGTTGTCTACAGTTTTCTTCACTTATCAACAGTTGTGTTCAGAATATAACCGTTTTCTGCAGTTTCCTCCAGATTTCTTTACTTTTTGAAAGGCTTTAATATTTGAAAAAAAAAAAGTTTAAAAATGAATATAATTGTTGATAATTGCAGATAATTGTATAGAACTATAGAAAACTGATAAAAACTGAAGAAATCTGAATAAATCAGAAGATAACTGTTGTCTTTGTCTCAATTCCGATATTTTTCAATAGTTAATTTCCGTTTTCTCCAACTATTTTCTTCAGTATTTTCCTGATATTTTCAGTTATTAACTGTTGTCTGCATTAATTTTTTTCCGCTAGGGTCTAATTGAGATTTTTGTTAATTACTCAAGTATTAACCCTTACAGTCACAGGAGCCGATATATCGGCTAACTAATTTTCTTTTTTTTTACCTCAATATTTTTGCAATATCATGCTTGATTCTTGGATTTTTTGTATTTTCAGATACATATAGCCTTACTATTCATAATGCTGATGATATTTTATAAATTTATAACTATTAATTATTATTATAAACAAATACATACGAAAAAAGTGAATTGAATTGCATGACTGAAAGGGTTAATCGGTGTATCTGCAAATTGAAGATTAAGCGCAATAAATATTATTATTACAAATATGTATGCACAAGAAAAAAAATCTACCGCTTTGTTTTTGAGAAAAGTAAGGAACGCGAAAATATTATAAACATAAACTTTTACTTCGGCATTCCTTACTTTTCTCAAAAACAAAGCGGTAGAATTTTTTTTTCTTGTGCATAGATGTTCATAATAATAATATCTATTGCGTTTAACCTTTAATTTGAAGATACACCGATTAATACTTGAATAAATAACAAAAAACTCAATTGTTACTCGGTCGGTATCAGATTCTACTCCGACCTGGTCTTAAGGGGAATCCTGATACCGACATAGAGTTCTACCTTATCTACATTTAAATTATGAATTTTAATAAAAATTTAATTATTTATGACTGAAATTCGTAGGAGAGGCACATTCTTAACATGCCAAAGAATTTATTGCAACGGGAAAAGACAATATAAGGGTAAAAATAAAGGCGAAAACTGCTTAATACGATTAACTTTTCAATGTAGTTATGAATAATCGCATTATGCAGTTTTTGTCTTTATTTTCACTTTTATTCTGTCTTTTGACGTTGCAATAAATTCTTTAGAATGTTAAGAATGTGCCTCTTCTATGAATTTTAGTCAAAAATAGTTAAATTTTTATTAAAATGCATAATTCAAATGTAGATAAGGTAGATCTCTGTGCCAGTATGAGGACACCCCTTAACAGCAGGCCGGAGTAGAACCTGATACCGACCGAGTAACAATTGAGTTGTTTGTTATTTACTCAAGTATTAATCGGTGTATCTTCAAAATAAAGGTTGATCGCAATAGATATTATTATTATGAATATCTATGCACAAGAAAAAAAAATCCACCGATTTGTTTTTGAGAAAAGTAAGGAACGCCGAAGTAAAAGATTATGTTTATAATATTTTCGCGTTCCTTACTTTTCTCAAAAACAAAGCGATACATTTTTTTTTTCTTGTGCATAAATATTTGTAATAATAATATCTATTGCGCTTAACCTTCAATTTGCAGATACACCGATTAATACTTGAGTAAATAACAAAAATGCCAATTAGACAAGGACAGCGAATCCGGGCTGCTCTTAAGGGTGGTTTTTTTAAGGTGCATCTAGGAAACTAAGTAATGAATGTAAATCCGAAAAATTTAATAGCCGGAAAAAATTCAATGATTTTCAGAATCCTTGAAATAATACTTCAAATCCAACTTAAAAATTCCAATGAGTACGATAAAATAGTAAATTACAAAGTTCACAACAAAGAAAAGGTGCATAAAAGCTCAGGTTTTCATATTAGAAGATAAAAACATTTTCAAAAGTGAATTATGTTTCTTAATTATAATTTCAAAGTAACACAGAACTTTATCTATACTAGACACACATTCCTAATAAAAAAATGTCTGTTTGTGCTTCTCAATATTACCTTTTGATATAGTTTAAAACGTCATCGTTGAATAGTCTTTTTTACAGCATCATATTTTTCACAAAAAAGTAAATTATATAAATTTTTTATAACATTTTAATAACTATTCAAAAAGTATTTTTATTAACAGGCACACGCTAATGGTCTTGATTTCCCAAAAGTATTTACACTAATCAGTGTACACGAATCAGTGTCTATCCAGTATACATTGATACAGGTTTAGTGTGAATTTCAGATCAAAAGAATAATAGTTTTTTTTTATAGCGATAATTCATCATTTTACATGACCTGGTAACATTTGAAATTCATTTTTAAACTTTTTTCCCCAATTACCATAAAATGACATGTCTAATTATAATCCAAACTATAACAAAATTACTTTCTGATATCTCAATAAATCAGTATAAATTTGCTGAAAAGATGTGCTATCTCATATTTACGAGTAATAACGCAGTAACATGAATTTTAAAAGTATGGAAGATTTATTCATATTAGTTACGTAGATAAGTTTATGTCGTTGTAGGCCGTATGAAGAAGTACAAAAATGATTTCTTAAAATTAATGATATATATTTTATTAAAAATAAGTAAATAATGTCATTATTTACTTATTTTTTTTTAAACTGTTTAACTTTGAAAATTTTTTTTAACAAAACATTTTTTAAAGTTAAGATTTTATATGAATTTGTATCAGCATTGACGTATCTAACGACATTCTTTAGTTTTCACTAACCTACAAATCGATGTCACTTGCGTCATATACAGCCATGTTGAACGATATCTCGATCTGTCAATACTCCCTTAGGGAGTATCGATCTGTTAATACTCCCTTAGGGAGTATCAATCTGTCAATACTCCCTAAGAGAGTATTGACAGAGAAAATATCGTCGAGATATTAGCACGAACCTATGCAATGTCTATACAAATTTAGCGTGGTCTATAGGTATTCCACTAAATACGGCCTGCCGCGACATAAACCATAATATCACGTTAGGGTCTGCTTTGGACCTACTGACCGAAAATAGCTAAAATAGTACATTACGTATCTAGTACGGGAAGTAAGCGATTTCCGCACGGAAAGTTTGTCACCCGAGTGAAGCGAGGTGACAATTTCCGTGCGAGATCACCCATTTCTCGCACGTGTTACATATATTATTTTTCCGCACTAGGTGTGGGAAGTTCGATTGTTCTTTTACATAATATATGATCGTATTTTACAAATTAATAATAAAAAAAAGAATGATTATATCATTTTAAATTAAAATTCATATTGCAATAAAAGGAAATGAATATGGGTTAGAGAATCAAGGATGTGATAATAAAAAAAAACAAATAAAATATTGTAAACTTTTAATTTGTTGAAAAAAAAGTAAATTAAAGTACACTATTTGTTTTAAAAAAATATAGGTATTTCTATAAATATTGAAATAAATCAACAAATTACATATTTAACCAAAACATCATTTAATTAGATAATTCTTTTCTGAATTTAAATTTTAGAAATTACATTAAAATTAATTTCAATGTTTTTACAATTGTTTAAAGTAAATGTAATATTCTTTTCTTTGTTAAAATTTTAACCCTACTTTTTGAAATTTTTTTCTTTGTTTAAATAATTTTGTCACTTACAATGCATTTGTGAAAATTTTAGATTTTCGTTCTTATAATATTAAACATCTAATAAATGGTATTCTTCTTCGTTAAAATTTTAACCTCACTCTTCTATATTTTCTTCTCTATTTAAATAATTTTCTTGCTGACAATGCATACGCAAAAATTTTAGATTTTCGTTTTTATAATATTAAACATTTAACAAATTTATTTTATTCGTTGTAATATTATATTTTACACAGCATGCGGGAATTTTTTTCCGCACACTTTTTTTCGTGCGGGAATAGGGCACTTCTCGTACGAAAAATCGTGTGGGAAATCGAACTTCCCGCACGCTGTGTGAAAAAACATATTTCGTTTTTTTTTTATAGAAATAAATAAAATATTAGAATTGTTTGTACTTGCAGATATCAAATTATTTCAAACAAATGAGAAGCAAAAATGTGTAAATTGGTCGAAATGTAAGGAGTAAGCCGAAAAAAATGATGTCGCTACCGCAGATTTCGACTTACGCTTGGACGGTACAACGTACGCAAAGAAAATCGATAAAAAGCCTAATTATTATTTTTTAGCCCCGTTTAAGAGGGGGTCGGAACCATTTGCCGCTTGGTGGCGCTGCAGGTGAGTGAAGAATATAAAATATTTTTTATACACGGATTTACAATTTATTAAGACAATAATACTTCTAATGTTGTCAATAACTCTTGCCATATATATGTAGAATAATTATCGATGCTAATCTTGTTTGAAAAGTCTAAAATATTTTTGTAAAGCGAAAAATGCTGTGCGTAATAGAGCCGATGTAAACATGTGTATTTTTCTTATTGCGACAGAGAAAGCAATACTAAAGAATGATGATATCCTCACGCCGGCTCTATCTCATGCTGTATTTTTTGCTTTACAACAATATTTTAGACTTTTCAAACAAGATTAGCATCAATAATTATTCTACATATATATATGGCTAGAGTTATTGACAACATTAGAGGTATATTATTGTTTCAGTAAATTGTAAATCGCTAAGTAAAAATTATTTCACATTTTTCTCTCACCTGACCACAGTGCCCCCATGCGGCAAATAGTCCCGACCGCCTCTTTAAAAAGTCCAATTGGAATTCCAATGAGATTTATACTTGTGAACAGCATCTTCAAAATCCATCACTGCTTGTGAATGATTTTGCTTTTTCCCACTAATTCAGAGGAAGAGGAAGTTTTTTACGCCCACCAACATTAATTACTCTAAAAATAGGCAGGAGAAGCGTACTTTTTTAAGAGGGCAAAAAGTTCTTTACGCCTTTGGAAATTCTACTAAAATATGATATTTTATGCATTGATGGACCATAAAATCGATAAAATTTAATCTTAAGACTGATAAAAACAGTGTCAAATGCTGTTATTTATGTCTAATTACGATATATGACAAGTTGAAGAATTTTAAAAATTTTAAAAGATTTTTAGACACCAATGTTAAAAGTATATCTATATATATGAAATCTTTTATTTTCAATTTTGCAAACAGCTCCGCATATAATTGATATATTATTATATAAAATATATACATTTTTTTTATAATATTGCATTGTTATCGAAATCTGAATCATGTTTAAAATTTCAAGTCTCTAGCTCATCGGGAAGTTAGTTTAAAATCGATTACAAAATTGCACCCGAACAGACAGACAGACAGCCACGAAGAGAAGTTAATAAAAACGTGATAAAAAGTACGCTTCTCCCGCTAATTTTTAGTGTAATTGATGTTGGCGGGCGTAAAGAGCTTTTCACCCTCTGAATTCGCAAGAAAAAAGTACGCTTTTCCCGCTTATTTTTACAGTAATTAATATCGGCGTGCGTAAAGAACTTTCCTCCCTCTGAATCAGTGGGAAAAAGCAAAATCATTTACAAGTATAAATCTCATTGGAATTCCAATTGGAATTCTATAATGGATTTTCATAAAATTCCAATTGGAATTCCAATTGGACTTTTTAAACGGGGAGGTGTTTCGTTTGAGGTTGACAACATGGCGTCAGTTTGCTGAGCTATACTCACACAGATCGCTAAAATAAAAGTTTGGCTTTTCATTGATTTACTTTGCGATTAAACTTTTTTGCCATTTATGTTAAAAAAATTAAACCATATTCCAAGAAGAAAAATCACATTCGTTGTGCCATTCAAGCGTAAGTCGAAGTTTACGGAAGTTACATGATTTTTTCAGATTGCTCCTTAAATTTCGACAAATTTATACGCTTTTGCTTCTCATTTGTTTGAAATAAATTGATATCTACAAGTACAAACAATTCTGATATTTATTTCTATCGAAAAAACGAAATATCTTTTTTAACTATTTTCGATCGGTAAAGTAGATCCAAAGCAGACCCTATGTAGAATACCAACATTACAGTTTGCCAAATTTTTCATTTATCCAAATTTTTTGAAATTAATAAAAGGCATAATATAGATATTTTGGAAAATTTTTAAATAAAAATTAAAAATTCGGGAAACTGCAATGTCGTCAACTGTGTATTAAACATATACCCTATTACATCACCTTAAAACAAAAATTTATATTTAGATCTATTTAAAAGTTGGTTTTTTTTTTTATCAAAAAAGTATGAAAATTAGTTGTATGGGTAAATGTTAAAACATTTACCCGTGTTGTATAATTAATGTTAAATTGTTGATATTGGTCTTGAAATAAAATTTTTTCGCAACTTTGATAATTTCTCTCTCAAAATATATAGAGAAATTATAAATTTGATCATTTAGTATTTAAGACCAGGCCAGAGTAGAATCTGATACCAACCAAGTAAAAATTGAGTTTTTTTGTTATTTACTCAAGTACTCATCGGTGTATCTTCAAATTAAAGGTTGAGCGCAATAGATATTATTATTATGAACATCTATGCACAAGAAAAAAAAATTCTACTGCTTTGTTTTTGAGAAAAGTCAGGAATGCCGGAGTAAAATTTTATGTTTATAATATTTTCGCATTCCTTACTTTTCTCAAAAACAAAGCAGTAGATTTTTTTTTTCTTGTGCATAGATATTCATAATAATAATATCTATTGCGCTTAACCTTCAATTTGCAGATACACCGATTAATACTTGAATAAATAAAAAAAATCTCAATTAGACAAGGATAGCGAATCCAGGCTGCTCTTAAAATTTGTTATGAACAGTAATTCACATACTTTCTACATACTTCTCCAATTAATGACTCAAAATGAGCTTTGGATCTAGTTAGCATCAGTTATTGCAAAAGGTTAATCTACATTGGAAATTTGTTATATGTTTTGTATTTTATGAATGAAATCTCGTATTTAATTTCAGAATATTTATACAAAACTATGACCACATAAACTTGTTTGTATTATTTCATGCTAGCTCCTTTAGGAGTTTACGCATATATTTACAAGTTTGTTTCATTTTCTGATTGCAATTAATTATTTAAAGCATGGTCTGAAAAATCAATTAATCTTTAAGGCGACTTTGGATTTTAGGTTAGGTTTTATTTTTGAGTTTACAAATTACTCTTTTAATATGTAAAATTTTTCAGATTTTTTAATTTTCCACCATTCTATGGATTATAATAAATGGTGGAAAATTAAAA